>OU426936.1:13337887-13729870 GCA_911387795.2 Apamea monoglypha
TTTTGGCGGTCTCTGCATGCAAAGTGACTTACGATTGAATTACTAACAAACTATGTGGACGATAGCTATACGCATTAACAAAAAAAAATCACAAGCTAAATAATGGCGCAGATTCCCTTAGTCACAAACTAAACTACATTTAAGTTCAGTGCATCTTTTTCTTTCTATTTCATTAAGAAAAAGACAGAAGATAAATATTAGTTAGTCCTGTCAAATTAGTCAATGCCTGACGTAAAATGACGTATTTTTAGTCGCCATGTTTTTAATCACGTCTAAACTGTCTATGGAGTATCTTAATTTGACAGGATTGAACTAATATTTATCTTCTGTCCTTTTCTTAATGTAATAGAAAGAAAAAGGTGAACTGAACTTAAATTTAGTTTAGTGTGTGAATAAGGGGATCGGCGCCAATGTCGTTTATGCCTCTAGACTCTTTTACGAGTCTAGGGAATGTTGCAAAGGCTCATGTCCGAGGTGGCGGGACGGATGAGGGAGAGAGCCTCCCGTCCCAGTCGCCGCGGGAACCGCTCCGGGCGTCGGGAGCCGCGTGACGACTCCCGGCCACCGTAGGCGCGGGCCTGCGGGCGGAGTGCAATGGGTAGCTCACCGTCCGATCAGGACCAGGCCCGTGCCGGAGGGCGCGTAAGTTTTCCACGCGCGCCTCTAAGAGTTGTCAGCATAATTTGAGGGGCCCCTTAGGGCCGAAGCCTGCCGGGTCAGCGGGATTGTCCGAAAGGGTTACCGCTACCCCGGAACATAAAGGGCGAAGGAAGGAACATGGGTCGGTTTTAGTCAGTAAGAGTCTGACACTCCCTTCCGCTCCACCCAGAGCGGGAGCGGTCATTTGATGATTCACCATACGGAAAAAAAAAAGAAAAAAGGCTCATGTCCAGGAGTAGGTTACCATGTTGATAATTTTATAATGATTGTTGCTTATGTTGCAGATAGTGGTGGTGGTATCATCGTCATCCATAGCCTGACTGCACCCACGGCTGAGTACAAGCTTATCTTTTCATGTACAGACGCCAGCAGGCCAAGCTACCCGAAACTGTCAAATTTTCCCAAACAACCTTGAACCTTAATGCTTCAGCGATAAAGTTGAAAATCTATTAAAGAAATTTGACAGATTGTAGTAGCTTGACGTGCTGGCGTCTGTACCAATCCCCACGCTCCTGTGCCAGCCTCATCCAGGTTCTACCCGCGATGGTAACGATGTCGTCTGCCTATCTTGCCAGTGGTGGGATGGGGTAACAAATACTAACTTATGAGTTTTAATATACACGTATTTAACATCACGCCTGTTAACCCTGAAGGGTTATGCAGAGGTGACCTATAGTTCAGCGGGATTGTCCGAAAGGGTTACCGCTACCCCGGAACATAAAGGGCAAAGGAAGGAACATGGGTGGGTTTTAGTCAGTCCCTTCCGCTCCACCCAGAGCGGCAGGGGTCATTTGATGATTTCCATTCCGAAAAAAGGTCTAGTAGGTCTATAGGTCACCTTTTTTTTTTAAAAGCTACCTGTACCTACACCTACATTAGGCCAGTTATGTTTGAGTCCTATGTAATAGGGGGCGAGCCTATTGCCATTAACTGAGAAATTCCTAAAGGAAAATCCCAAACACACTGCCCGACCTGGGAATCGAACCAAGCTCAGCACCCTAATTGCATAACACACTATCAATTACAATCTGAGTCATTTTGAAACATATTGCTAATCCATTGCTTCATATGTTCGAAAAATTTGTCTGGTCAACAACGTAAATAACGCAATGAATATTGTTGAACTGTCCCATTGCTACTGTTGGCGTGTTACTGTTGTTGATAATTTTATTATGATTGTAGCTATTGTCGTAGATCGTTGTGGTGGTAAAGGGTAACAAATACTCACTTATCAGAATAAGATCAACATATACATAACATTGGGGGGGAGGGGGGCTTGTGGCTAAGTAATAACAGCCGCACGGGTCGATCGATCAGGTTAAGCTACGCTTGCCGCGGTTGGTCCGTGGATGGGTGACCATCTTTACATACCAAGACCCCTCCGTGCCTCGGAAAGCACGTTAAGCCGTTGGTCCCGCTGTCATTCGAGGATCTATGACAGTCGTTACGGATCGTCAGAAGCCCGAAAGTCTGACAACCAGTCTTGCCAAGGGTTATCGTATTACCCAGTAACTGGGTTGTGGAGGTCAGATAGGCCGTCGCTCCATGTAAAATGCTGGTATTCAGCTGCATCCGGTTAGACTGGAAGCCGACCCCAACATAGTTGGGGAAAGGCTAGGCAGATGATGATGATATACATAACATTACGCCTGTTTTCCCCGAAGTGTTAGGCAGAGGCGTACCTATAGTATTTCCACATATCGCCAGTTGAGTTTAAGTCCCATGTATTAGGGGGCGAGCCTTTTGCCATCATCCGGGTACGAATCCAGACTCCGGGCTGGTACTGAGAAATGTCTAATGGAAAAAACCCAATAAAAATCTGCCCAACCTGGGCATCGAACCCAGGACCTCACACCAGTAGTGCTTGCTACCACTAGACCAGTGGGGCACAATAAGATCAAATATAATATTTTAGGATTTTTATTTCTCCATTCGTCTCAACCATAATCATTTTACAGCACGGTTGTTATGATATGCCATAATATATTGAAATGTGCAAACAATCGAATGAATCTCGGAATCTCTATCGTTTAGATTTTCCAGCCGAATGAACAATCAAATCGCTTTTCAGCTGAACAATCAATCGATTACTCGATAGAATAGAGATGTGCTTTTATTCAATTTTTGAAGTGAAAACTTCAAACGGTGAACGACACTGAACCGTCCTAATCTGCGCGACATATTTGCCACACATATGAGTTTATGGAAAAATAACTTTAATTCCTACACAATAAAGTTCCGTTTAAGCTACAACTTCAAACATTTTTATAACGTTTTCAAAAGTGCTAGTCACTCTGAAATCAACTCAGTTACCATTACAATAACGTTGATATTTTTGTTAACTTGAAATCACATCAATTTGAATAGACTAGGTCTAGTCGAGTAGGTATTGAAGTTTTGTATGGGACACCTTTTTCGCTATTGCGATGTTGACCCCATAGAGAAAGTTGTTCAGTTTGGTGGTCTGTACAGACGCCAGCAGGTCAAGCTACCCGAAACTGTCAAATTTTCCCAATCAACCTTGAACCTTAATGCTTCAGAGATAAACTTGAAAATCTATTAAAGAAATTTGACAGATTGTAGTAGCTTGATGTGCTGGCGTCTGTACCTTTAAATGTGACCGCACCTTTCTGATGCATGCTGTAAATATGGATGTTTGTTTGTTTGTAGGGTAGTCGTAAAGAAAACACAGAGATTATAGAATCATTTTTATTTATTTGTCGGTATAAGAGGCTGTAAAAAGTTATTGTCTAAAAGTTTCGATCAATCTTTCTTTTGGTAGAACTAAGTAGGTAAATAGGTAAAATTTTAAATTCTACTTTAGAAAAAACATCTAAGTAAAGATATTTTATTTTTACATTCAAAAACGTTTAAATTATATTCAGAATTAAATTTTAATCGCACATGTATAAATGCACTAAGCAAACACGAGCATTTTTAAAAGTATGTAATTATTGTAAAAAGGTATCGAAATTAATTAAGTAAGTAATACTGTTGACTCCTCTTGACATTCTTATATAATTATAATTTTCGAGAAACAAGGGGTATTTACACCACGATTGGAAAAAATATATTTATTATATTTTATCTAAATTTTTATATATTGTCCTTTATGGGCCGTAAGTGGGTGGTACTCCCCTTATTTCTTAACAATATTGATATTATGTACTTGAGTATAGCAACTGCGTGAAAATTAACAGTGTTTATTGAATCGGTAGGCTAACCCAAAGGGCAGTATATATTATGGCACATGGGCATTAAATTAACATAACACTCATATTTTTACACCATCATCGGCACATTGTTTTGCAAACTCACGGATTCTCGCATAATTTAATATAGCAGACTGATAAATTATATTTAAGTATTTATATTTTACTACTTAATAGGCTGAATATGACTCTTAACTGGTATTATAAAAAAAAAAACTGTCAATGGTTTTTTTTTTTTCTGTACGGCGAGACAGAGTTTGTAAACACGGCACCTGTATGCTTGCCAGTTACATTACGTATAGGAGAACAAAATAAAAACCAATAATATTGTTGACATCTGCTGAAGTTTCTTACATTCTCTATTCAATATAAAAACTACAAAAACTAGATACTGTAACGGAGAACCATTTTTTACAATACCGAAATACTGCTTCTACACTAACATAAAGATCGATTGGTATTCATTCACAATAACGAGTCAAGTATAACGAATCCGAGAATCGAATAATTTATTGACTTATACGAAAACGACAAGGAATCGGTACGATCGTGATTATTTTATATAAAAATGTTTATAAGATGAGTAAATGCTTCGTTGTGTACGTATTCCATGTCGTTTTCATGTGATACCTAAAATATTATACATACATATAAATAAATTCAAAATATCATTCGTATAACATACGTAGGTACATTCCATAAAGCTTGCTGCATATATTCACAAAAAAAAGACTCCTGTAAAACTTAGTCAGCGAACATTTTATTTTTTACTTGATATATTTCATTTCCGTGGTTACTCTATGGTCTAGAGTTGTACCGGTACTACGAACCTGTTCAATCGATATTATCAAGGCTTGGAATTCAAGAGAAATTCGAAATTGACAGACGCTGATTATGAACTAAAACTGTATGTGGGACACCAGTTTTGCATAATTCATTAACAAAATCAATCTTCACTTAACCTTTGCCTGAGTAGGTAACCATTACACGGAAAATATAGCGTTGCCTGTTTAAAAAAATGTTCGCTGACAAAAACAAGATATTATACACCTGCTACAAAATCTGCGCACATATTCAGAATGCGAGGGACATCACTAAAGAGAATGTAATCGTGTAAAATCCATTCAATCACAATATTTGCAAATGCATCCATTACACACTATACAAAACTGCATACAGAGCACATATTGTTACCGAACGGACTTAAAAATATAATACAAATAATATTGGCTCACTAAAAGTACAAGCGTATGACATCCTACACATCTACAATCAGTTGGAACTAAAGGGGACGAGAGAATAAAAAACATCAACTAAAACGTTAACAAAATACGACTTTCTCTATGGAAAATAAATAAATTTACAAATTAGATACACGTTTTAGAACTACTTACTAATAGTCACTTCGTCGTCATTAATGTTTATCACTACATTTTTGGACGAGTCGAGGCGAGCGGACCTGTACTAGTGATGCGCATTGCGCAATTATAATTTTTATAGTTTTTCTTACATTTAAGCAGCTTGAACTGGTTTAGTCATCACTGCGGGGTGTGTCAGGCACGGTGTCACCAACCCACCGGCACGCGTGGGAACACTATCCATATCGATTATAATTTCGAAGACATTAACTACAGGGCCGCTCGTCTCCGACGCTCGAATATAACTTAGAATAGAATACAGAAGCATGCCGTCCGCCGCACTACGTTATCTTATCATAGCCTAGGCCGAAACCCACATAAACTACATTACTCAGTCCAATTTTCAGTCAATTTCTTATGAAATTACACCTCAACACACGTATCTAAGTACAAAAGCGTTTCGGAATTTCGTCTCTTCGTGTTATTGAAGCGTTCGGATGCAAATAGTGATGGCAGCCGACGATGGTTTAATGACGATGTTATAAATACGTAAAAGTCGTGTTTACGATTGATGTTAAAAAGGAATAGACCGTTAATTTCTTAATTTGAATACCTATGCTTTTAGAGCATTTTGTAAATGTGGAAAATTACGAGCATTTAGGATATCTGGACACTATAAATGTTGTGTTCGTACCGGAGCCGAACAGCTCCGATCAAATCCATTAACGAATAAATTAGCATAGTTAAGGAAACATATTACACGAATGCTACTTAATGGGTTTTTAAAGATACACCAATTAAAGAAATATTAGAAATGAACAGTGATTATGAACGTGAATGAAGCGATGCTCGTTCGAGAGAGTGATTCCGAAACGATAAGTATTTAGGCTAAATTTTAATTGACAGGAATCTTTTGCCTTCTCCTAACACAGTTCCACCTTACCAAACGATAATCTCGACGTTAAAAACAATCAATGTTTTAGTCATTATCGAATAAAGTTAATTTAACATCTACGTTCATTTCTTGATAAGTAACAGTAATTAACAACTGGAATCTTGCCGATAAACCTATGTTTTAAAGCGAACTAGGAATATAAATTGAGATAGATAATTTCAGTAGCTTTGGTAGAATAATATCATTTGTTTTATTGTTAACATGTATCGACTTTAACGGCAACACCGCTTAACTCAACATTGAGTATTATGTTTCGTACGTACTACTAGTAAAGGGAAACGAACTTTAAGTTTCGACAAACATTCGTTATGAACGCGTCACGGGTTCAACTTTCTCGATAGTTAAATTGGAGCGCCATTCGTAAGAGAGCAATGCTACTTTGTCGTAATATTTCACGAGCCGTTCCGTGTATCAATCGGAACGGCACTAAATAGGAATGATACAGAGATTCTTGCACGTGTAAGTGTGGAACGGTGCTAGTGTGCGAGCGCGACGGCTGCCCCGACCGCGACCAGCGCTCGACTCACGCGCGTGCGACCGCCTCCTGCGCGGTCGCCGACCGAAAAAACTCGGCGTCCGTCGTAGACATGGTCGACATCGTCGACTCGTCCCACGTCACTTCGGTCGTGGTCGTCGTACCGTTCTCGTGTTTTCTCCTCGTCTTCGGATGCCGCTGCTTTTTCTTGGGATTGTTAGCCTTCTTGTGCTTCCTCTTATGCCTCAAATTCGCTTTCTGGAGGCGTATGTGGCAGTTTCTGTGTCGCGGCGGAGGCCGCTTCAGCTTGCCGCGATGCCGCCGCGGCGGACAGTGCGTCTGCTTGGGCCCGTCCCATCGCCTCGTCAGCGTCAGCGCGTACGGCGAGAGGTTGCCGAGCGGCCGACTCACGGGGATCTGCGTTCGTCTCGCTCTCCCCCTGTTGTCTAGCGCCAAGAAGGTTTTCTTCCCGTTGCGTAACCGCGAGTATGTGTTGTAGTTGTTCTCCTCTATATGTTCCTCGAACACGCAATCGTCCGAGAGATCCTTCTGAAACAATGAAAAAGATGCGATTAGTTGTCAAAGTAGGCGTAATTATGGGGACTGTTGGTGCGTGTTCCAGAGTAACGTTGTCGCAATCGGGGTCAGCATTGTTACCGTGACCACTGCTTGGAATGGAGCCACATTCATTAGAATTGTGTATTGATTTAGGAATCAGGGCCGTACTCTATAATTACGAGTATACTATCAGAACACAATTTATCACTCTATAAATCCGCTATAAACTCCCTTTTATGTGCGGAGCGGAGCACAAAGCGGCGTACAAGGCATTGGTTTGACAATTTCAACAAATTGGGGCTATCCTTTTAGGCTAACCGTATTACCCCCCCGGTTGTTGTGCCGTTATGGCTGCAGCAGCCGGGTGCACGAAGCAATACAAATTGGTTGTTTTATTCATAAATATGTATAAGTGAATCGCTGTAGGGTGTACTAATGCCTCTTAAATTGTCCCAAGACACATAATATCGAGGACATTAAATTCAATCTGCGATGGTTTGCTGGTTACCGCGGCCGGTGGGTGAAAATTATTACCTCATAGATTTATGGTGTTAGCAATTTGCCCTATCGGAAGTTCTTTAGTAAATGCCGTTGAGATACCAAAAAGCGATGACTTGTACTTTATGGAGAAGCTATCAATGTCCAAGTTTAGTACTCGTGAACTAGATGTTCAGAGGAGCAGTTCTCGTCATTTTAAGAACGTTCACAGTCTGATCTCAGTCTCAATCGGTCAAAAATACCTCTAATTTCCCTACATTTTGACAAGTTTCTGACATTTGTTTGTCGCTGAGATGAGACTGCGACTAGATTTTGAACGTTATATATTACGAGAATTGGCCTTCTGGTATTTTAATCGGCAAATATTTTGTTATATATCTTGATATTCCGAGGTTGTTAGCCCATATTGCGCATTCAGTCACTTTTCCAACATGTAACTGGTTGAAATGACACTCCCCAAGACAGCTATCTAATAGTTTATGAATATGCGTATTCAATTATCCACGGTGTTCTTGCGCAGATATAAATCATTTTTTACGAACTTTCCTTTCTTTGGACGTGTAGTAGAAACTGCTGGTTTCCTGGGCGGTACTTGTTTTTATGCATGGAAGTTGTGGTTGTGTAGACCTACATTTAGATTTGATAGGAGAAAAATGTTTGGGATCTGTACAGCCCGATCAAAAATTGATGACGGCTCGGAACATGAGGCGAGTCGCTGCGCAGTAACAAATTCACCTGTCAGAGGGCTGAGGGGTGACGTACAGCGCAGCGAGTAGCGCACGTCAGACCAGCCATAAATTTTGGATCGGGCTGTACGAGGGTTTATGAATCGGTTCTCTCTACAGTTACCAACCGGAAAGCTCTGAAAGAGACCTTTAGAACTCCAGTTAATTGATAGACTGAATTGTGTTGATAAGTTATTATGTCCATTGTTAACGGATTGTTCTGCTTTGGCATGGAGCCTTCCGTTATCGTCAGTAAGTATTTGAAGTCTGCATAATGTTTCCGATGATTGATACAAGCTTAGCAAGGCGATGACTAAACTGATGATTAAATGTTAACCGCAAGAGAGTAATGTGTGAGAGTATTGTGTGTGTGTAATGTTGTGTATCTCTCTCTCTCTCTCTCTATCTTTTATGACATGTCATGACAATTAAACTAGCTGGTAATTGTAGAAGCTTCCAATATCCTATCCTACTAATATTATAAATGCGAAAGTTTGTAAGGATGGATGGATGTTTGTTACTCTTTCACGCAAAAACGACTGAACGAATTTGGATGAAATTTGGCACACAGATAGTTTATAACACATAGGATACTTTTTATCCCGATATTCTCACGGGATGGAAACTTATGCGGGTGAAACCGCGGGGCGCAGCTAGTAAAGTTATACTTTCCAATGTCAGAATCGAATGCGGAATTCCGGAAAATTATTACTCCAGATAGGAAAAGTTGTATAGTTACCACTGCTTGTCAAAGTTTACTGAACAGGCTCAAATTTGGACTTCCTAGTCCCTATTTTACCGGCAGCTGCTGCCCTATTGTCATACAAACTGGGTTACACATGTAACTAAACGAAAACTCCTGTAACCATGCTCTAAATACTTCATCAAAGACAGTTACGTTTAGTAACTGCTCACACAACACAACACATTTAAATCTCAGCGTGGTTAACTAAACAAATGATCTGCATTAAATTTAACTGGCGTACTCGAAAATTACAACCAGGCAACCTGTTTGATATAGGAAGCGGGAGCTGCATAACTGATTTGTCGGTGTTCGCGTACTAAATACGCAATGGAATGCAATCAGTTTGAAGGAGTCGCTATTAAATAATGCGTTCGGTGTGCACTGTATACCACCCATGGAGTTGGGAAGTTCCTGGAGGTGTGCTGCTAAGTTGGTTATAATTAAGTACGTATTCGGATAAAATGTGGTAATGTTGTCTTATGGTATAAAAGTGTAAAGGGGAAATGTTAAAAACTTGTCAAATTCACTGTTTCATAAATTGATAATAATATTGCTACTGATTAATAATACGAATACAGCCCTTCTCATATCAATATTCGAATAAATAGGCATTTTATCTAGATATTCAATATATCAATATATTATTGCAAAAATTGAATATAGAATATTCAATTCTTGCGATAAGAAATTATTACATTCCACAAAATGGCGTTCAAAAACCCGCGCCAAAAATATTCCCGCCAATTCACAGCACCGTATTGGCGCGCAAACCATAAAGTTGGCAGCACTACACATTGTAACCTCATAATGGACCACTAGAGGTCGCCATTTACCCCGAAGCTTTACTGGATGATATTAATATCGTCTCTATGTACCGTATGCGGTTACTGTTTAACTGTTAATCGTAAAAGACATATATAACTGCGTGTAATACGGGCCTGAGGCTTTTAATTATGAGATTTGTAAATTATCGGTGGTTATTACAGAGAATGGGCATAATTTGTATTGGAGCGTTTTGAGATTTTATTTGTAGAGCTCCCTCTTATTAGCTCCCTCTTTTATTTGTAGACTCTGATTAAGAAATCTTTTACATCAGAGCCCTTTAACTAAAAAAAAAAGATATTTATTTATCCCCCCAATCACATCACTATCAGCCACAGATAAATATTAACCATTACTAATAGTTCAATTAAGGCAGGTGGCACACGTTATTATCAATTAAATCGCACCTACGTGGCGACCGTCATAATATATAATGCTATCTTATCGCTAGTGGGTCCCTTCCCAATAATAGTAACAGGATTCGTTTAGAGAATTGGATCATAGGGCAAATGGTGTGAGAAGCAGGCATAGATAAGGATACTCTAGAGATTGATCGGTAGCAATTTGGATATCGATAAAGTTAATTTTATAGATAACATCAATTAAATAGAAAGCTTTCTAAGAGAAAAGTACCGTGGTCAGTATGCCATGGCTATAAGTTTTTATTAAATGACAGTTGCGAGTTACGATAACATAAAGTCGCATCCGCTAATACAGTCAAGTTTATTGCGTTGCGGACCGTATGAAAAAGACATAAAAATACACTTATATTAGTAGTAAATATACCGCACTTACTGTACACAATTTTGTCATAAAATAACCAGTCATACGTTTGATAACTTTACTTGCTGTCCGTTTATGAAAAGATTCGTAAGTTATTCAATGTGACTGGATAAAGGTAAGTTCCTACTCGCAAGTTTATGTGAAAGCATGCATAATACATGCATGCACGTATGCAATTTAATATTTCAAACTTAAGTTACGCGCTTTCAAACAAGACTAACAAGACTATTCTAATTCAATGATTCCCTGCAACATGTAAATATCGATACTCATAATATTTACATACATTTTCTAATCGATAAATCGTGCCAACCTCGAGGGTCAAACATTTTACGATCGTGAATTTATCGATACCGATGATCGACTATCGATAGTGAATAGGCGACACGACACTAGCTTAGATAGGGTTATCGCGTACGATCTTTATGGACCAGAAACAATCGCCAAAGAAGATACGTCGATTCGTGTTCCTTGTAAAGGATATAATATGACGAAATTAAATTTTAGTGTCCTTATTGACGTGTTCCTTCGTATGTCACTTACAAAGTAATAAAATAAAATCTATGGTTTTTACGTTTTTTTTTATTGTACCTAAGAGTGTCCTGTCTTGACACCCACAATGTGGGTTATTAGGATGTTGGCAACACTGTAAAGTTCTCGTTTTATTTTTGACGGTGCTTTTCAAAAGGACGACTACCCACTACAGTTCCTTTTATGATCTTGAGAGATCCTTGGTCCTACTCGTACTTTTATCGTTAAATAAATTGAAAGTCTCCTAACTTTAAAGTTTACGTACAATCCCATCATGAGGAACGCTATCTTATAAAATGATCGACACTATCTAAGCTTCCACCATATATGCCTTGTTTCAATATTACAGTAGCAAAAGCCACCCACAAACTTGCAACAAAAAAAGAATGAAATCCAACACCGTAGGAAACTCTCCTCTGAAATCGGATAACAGTACATGGCAATGTAAATACTAAATTAGAAAGCTCTGAATCCTAATTTACGCGTCTCTAGAGTTATTTATTCTGCAATAAATATGTCAATTACAGTAGTCTAGTCGAGACAGATTTATACAGGGATGTCACTCGTGTTTTAAAATGAAGACTTTTGCGTTAGGACTTTTTAGTGACGGGAGAGTTGAAAGGGATTTAGGAGTTAGAGGTTAGGGAAAGAGTGGTTAGTCATCTTTGTGGAGCGTTGATGAATGGTCTTTGTGTGGATAAACATAGGTTGTAACAGTGTTATTCATCAAAGGAGTTTTTAATTCAGATTTTTCCTTGAAAAGAATAACCCGCGAAACCGCTATAAGTTAATAAAGTCCTGCTGATCTATCGTTATTGGTAGTGCTAAATTCTCACCGTGAATAGTTAGGTGAAGGGAGCTTGAAGTCAACTGTCATCGTGTCTGACGTTACGGAATCTAGGGATTGACAGCTCACTTCAAATTCACTTCTCCAAAGTTTTTATAGTGAGATTTTACAGTAAGTTACCAAAATTATAAAATGTGTGGGCTCAAGACGAGATTGTAACCAAAAATGGAAGGCTTCATATTATTTAGTGTAAATAGTGAACCTTATGTTCTAATGCAATGTGATCCATTTGGCAGCCCTTAAGTTACAAAATAAGTGAAAATAAACG
Organism: Apamea monoglypha; assembly: GCA_911387795.2. Lineage (NCBI taxonomy): Eukaryota > Metazoa > Arthropoda > Insecta > Lepidoptera > Noctuidae > Apamea > Apamea monoglypha. Next base: position 13,350,325 of record OU426936.1, read on the forward strand.
CACGGCTGCCAAACCAAAGTGGAACTGGGCCGGCCATGTTTGCTGCATGCCAGATATATGGGCCAAATAGGTGTAGTAGGCTAAATAGTGTAGGTAAAAAAGAAAACCTCATTTTCATTATTAATTATTATTTACAAAAAAAAAAACAATTAAAATTGAAAAGGTTTACACATTTCAAATGTCATCTAGGGTTTAAAAAAGACTGAAAAAAAGACCAGAAGAGCTTTTTGTAGGTAAGCTGTGCCCCAAACGAATCATTGCCTTGACATCTAATTAACTTTAAGCCATGGCTTCTCAACTAATCTCAGTTTATAATAAACCAGCGAGCTAATTTAAGACAATGATCGTAAAACTAATAATGGTATTTTAACACCCCAATTAATACCAGACTATTATTGTATCGCTAAAATCATTAAAGCTTATGTTGACGTGTGTTATAGCTCCATTTATTATAAATTCGCGACTAACAAAGGGTCTTATAGATCTGAGGGGAAATTCTCGTAATTTTAAGAACGTTCACAGTCTGATCTCAGTCTCTGATCTGTCAACGATACAGACTGATTGTCGCTGAGATGAGATTGCGATTAGATTTTGAATGTTTTTAATTACGGGAATTGGCCTTTAGATTAATAAACATTTACAGACGTAGACTTTTGCCCTGAGATGGTTATGTAATACTATGTTAAGGCATTGACTGCCACCGCGGTCACCGGTGTCCGCGAACAATAGATTTTCTATTGTGTCTGTTGTCTGGCAGTGAACGTGTAGTACGTTTGATAACCATAAATAAAAATATAGCTAAATAGACGAATACTAGCTGTAAAAGCCATCCTGTATGATGCATTAGATTCCTATACTGACATTTGAACTTTGAATGGCAACATTTCAAAAAGAGAAAATATGAATGCGTAAAAAATGAATTTCATAGACTAAATTAATAGTCTTCGAAATTTGAATAACCGAACACACTGGCGACCGGCCATAGTTAATGACGTCATCTGACATTTGTTAGAACAATTGGACGTAGTTTAGCAAAAAGGACTCAATCCACAAAAAGTATTTTTTGAGTTATCAAGGTTTTAAGTTTAGATGTGTATTGCTGCAATGATGTTGTATATGTAATATTTTGAAATATTATCACTCATGGGCAAATATACTAATATTTTTATGAGTCATGTTGTATTACATAGACTAACGCAGTTTTCGAGTTATTGGGAAGAATGTGGGTTGAGTCCTTTTCGCTAAACTACGTCCAATTAATAGTAGCCCCTCAACTATGAACAAGTTATGTGCGACAGTTACATAGCAAATAAATATGGTTGATGACCTAGATTTGTTGAGTTATGGCCTGTCGATGTGCCATTGAAGTTTCTTAATGTAAGGTTCAACAGGCATGAATTCATGACCGTTATTTCATAAGATTGAAAATGATTTCAGCTGAAGCTCCAGGGCGTTCTTTCATTAACTGGTCGTAAGGATGGAGAAATGTTATAGGTCTGGTAACCGCAGCATGCGACTGTAAATTATTAACTCACACATGATAATGTAAATTGGCACCTTCAAGATGATGTTTAACCTAATTTTGTACTTAGTTGCTCTCTTTGATATATTTTATGGAACTCATAACTTGCAACCTAGCCGTAGAACTGTATAATTAAATATTTTACCGCAGCGAAACGGTTTCTAATACCTATATCAGATGAATGGTCGGAAGCCTCTGGGCTGAAATAATACCAACATAAAGAATAGTGATCGGGTGGTCTTATCGTCGCCAGGACCACCGGGCAAAGGCATAGCATTTATTCTACCAATGCGACCTGCTTCCATATTATTTGTCTATAAACTATCTCAAAAGGCCAAAGAGGTTGACAACACATAAACCTAATGTCCCCACATTTGTATTTAAGATAAACATCAACAATTTATATTTCGAATGCAAATTCAATAATCGAATGTCAGTCAAGTGAATGCGCGCCTCTCGATTCATTCGCGGTATGTAGATAGTTTCATGAATGCAATCGCTGAATTTACTGATATTTGTACGGGAAGCGACATGTTTAGGATCTATTGTTAACAAATATACTTAAAGGCTTTTAGTAACAGTATCAACGGTTAAAATCAACAAGGATATTCTTATAGGATAAGTAAACAGGAAAACTATTAACGGTTTCTTTTTTTTTCTCAAAAATTCGAAGGAGGTTGGTCTAATAGCCAACTTTACGAGAGAGAAAAAAACAATTCCTAATTGGCGATGGTCGGCCCCGAAAAAACGCGAACGTGACACATCGTAGGGTTGCCAGCAATCGTTAGTCGATTCCCCGAAATCGATTATCGCGATCAATAACAAGATGGATGCGGTCTGAATACATCACTTCCAGGTATTTTGATGGGATTCCGTCAAGCCGAAAACTAGGACTTTTTCATCGTCACCCGATTCATTGTGGCCAATCTTACCTGTCGTCTGTGAATCTAGTGTTAATTTATGCGACGGCGGCGCCTCTAATAAAATTTAATGACGTGTTTCCGAATAGAACATCTTGAACTTTTTAAAATTTCATTCATAATTTTTGGAATAGCCAATCGTAGACCACCGCGCACCGGCTCGAGTTCAGTAGAATTAATTGCTTCATTCTTTCAGTTTTATTATTCCTAATCTTTGGAATTGACTAGCATAAAATGGGGCTGATGGAAATTTGCGGGACTTCAAACTTCGTGGTCTTTTTATGAATTCGTTTTTAGACTGATTTCGATTGTTTCTTTCATTGGCTTGATTTATGATTCAAAATGAGCTCGAGGCTGATACAATTTTCAAATTGATTCAAACATTTGCATAAACGTAGTAGGTAGCCTAGTAGTTGTAGGTTGAGAAATATACGTGTTAGGATTTAATTCATTCTGCAGTTAGCTTGATTTACAATCGCTTTTATTTTAATCAGTCGAAGCACCAAATCCATTTTTGAAAAAAATCCTAACAAGAACTGGCAAGAGGTGTTATATATAAACAGTTTATTATATATAAACAGTTTATTCCCACGATCAACGCGGGTGATGCCATCCTAGATAAGATATCTAATACGTTCTATAATTAAAAACTTAATGAAATGTCAAGAATAAAACCTAGACCAATACCTACAAAGTCTACCCAGAGATCGTGAGATACATTTTTATAATAATTAGTTTCACTGACATTTGCATGTAGTTCCTTATTGTTTTTAAACAAATTAAAAATGTTAATGACGTTTTGTTAACTTAATTATTATGGCTAATAATATTTAATGATAGGTTTGGTTTTAAAACAAATGTTTTTGCTCTGAGTCTCGACTGACCTTTGAATTATTCATTGGGTTGAGAATTTTGCTGGCGAACTGTCGTTTTAATATAATCTAATTTTAAACTTTATTTATGTGTGAGATTTGTGAAGACCGGATTGTGTGGACCAATTCTTATTTTTGTGGACTTTTATGTTTGCAGTATTTTAGTAGTTTTATTGTTATTTTTATAAAGCTAGCCACATATTGCGTTAACGTGCTTAAAATACACTGTTGAAACAGAGTTAAAAATGAATAATATCAAACTGAACAATAAAATTACTGCGATCGTTGTATCTATGCATCATGCATCGCAGCAAGGCTAATTAAGAGGAAACGCGGTCACGTGCTCGTTGGCGTTCATTCCATACTATCGTATTCCTCTGTTTTCTTCCAGTTTAATGATACAAGTGTTCAAATATTTTTTTACGATGCAATGTATAATCGACAGCTCTGGACAGAGGAAGGTGGAAAGAGAGTAGGGAGTTGCCCAGCAGTGGGACATTAATGGCAAATAAAAAAAAAGTATAATTCCCACTGCCATGTTCTTATGTTTTGATTTTGCCGTAATTATATGAAATTTAGAAAAAAAAAGAATATATGCCTAAAAACAAAACATCGGGGCATGGAATGGACGTAAACGACCACGTGACCGCATTTTTTTTGGAAGGGGCATTTGTGGCCTGTAAGTACTTCTGTAATTATTATTATACTATATTTAAGTGGTCACTACTAACAGCAATTTCTATCTTAAAATAAGCTTAACAAAAATATCTCAAAGTTGGATTTTATTTCCCAAGCTTTCACCTCCGTCACGCAGCCATAAAAATAATTTTCAAGATAAAATCGCTTGAAATATCTCTGAAACAATATAAACAGACAAGAAAACTTATAATACCAATATTAAAGGTCGTAAAAAAGCTCATAAAATAAAATCGGCTATCACTCACGGCTAGTTAACCTAATTTATCAATATGTTGAGCATCCAATAATACGACATTTTGAATTTATGGTCTCTTACAAAGATTTAATGATCACTTTAAATTTTTATCGTGTATATTATATTTCTAATAATAGAAGGAGAATATTCTATATTTATAATCGACCAAGACATCTCGTAATTAGATTACTTCTATATTTATAATCGACCAAGACATCTCGTAATTAGATTACTTAGTTATTAAAGCTGTTTCCAACTGCATTGATTATTTCAAAGTATGCATTTAATTTTATCTGACGTAAAGTTTTAAAGCAAAATGTAGCGATCTCAATAATTACACTTTATTTTTGGGAAAGGTGATCGCCGTGTGATCTCATTTGTTATAGAATAATTTGATCACTCAAGTACCTACCTATATTTTTAGAAGCGAGAATCGTGCCATTTTGTATATCGGAATCATGAATTTAGTGGGACAATGCAAAGACATTTACCAAAATAATAAAAAAATTATATCATTGAATGGCACAAAACAAAACACAAACAGCCTAATCAAACCAACCCTTCGCTACAAACGACAGAATCGACTAATTCAAAATCGATTTGACTGTTTAAATTTCGAACGCCTTCACTTGAAAGCCATTACGATTGAATGGAACACTTAGCCAAACGGTTTATATTGATTGTGTGCACGTTAAAACAAAGGGTATAAAAAAGAAATAAAGGGAATGAAGAGATAAAAAGTTTACGATCCGTTACCTCATTGTCGTCACTAACGTCTTCGGTTTATGGGGATTTGAGAACTCCCATATTAGGTTGCTAGTCCAGGGAACAGGGGTTTGAAGAGCCGTTATAGGTTTTTCATATTAACTTCTGGTTACATAAAGATTGATGCTAAGCGTAGTGTTAATTTGTAGTGTAGGGACGGGAAGCGAGCCATTTTCATGAGAGAATTTATATGAGCTATTACGAGTTTAATACTTATCTCATTCATTTTTATTGGCGCTTTATTTCGCTGAAACCTAATTGTATAGAAGTACATATATACATATGCATAAATTTAAATAACATAATTATTTAAGTACTTTCCAAAATCCTTCATCTTTTTATGACCTTGCAGAGTCAGTGTGACCGCACTGACTATGCAGTCATAACAAGATGAAGGATTTGAAAGTAACCATTTTTAACCATGTGCGATATTTTACAGTAAACAATAAAATATCACACTTACTGAGAATTGCGTATCATGGTAATGAGAATACAAACTTTGAGAGAAATCGGAAAATCAAATGTTTTGTTAATTTCCATCTTTACGTTCACATGTTTTTCTAGTCAGAAGTCTTCTCCATTTAATTCCTGTGCTTAAACACCACAGATTAATAATATCCGAACCATTTCAAATAATTTGTAATCAAGCAGCTCCACGGTACTCAAAATCGAAATCTAATTCGATACTCCAAAAGTCGATATCATTATTAATCATTATTAAATTTATATCGAATTATAATCTCCCAATCTACCCGGACTCGTAAACCGCCCTTAGTCGTCCTTTCGGAAATTCCATGGATACTAAAAAAGCAGTAAAATATGTGATTGTCGATATGTATACACAAGTTTTTAGTGGTTTTATTTAAAAACAAGCTATTTCTTAATTATTTACGAGCGTAGCGAGAAACCGTGTGATCTAGTTTGGACACCGCCATGTTTCTGGACTATTTTCAAGTTTTATTCAAATAAGGAACTACATGATCGGCGTGTGAAATGTTTTGAATGTGTTTCCGAACGCCGAAGTTAACATTTTTGTAGCTTTTAAAACAGAATTCGAGACGGTTTTTTTATTTGAAGCATTTATTTTTAGCGCATGATGTTATTAATAGTTCTGTCTATTGTAATAAAAGTACTTTACGATTCATATAAGTTTATGTCTGCATACGCCATACGAGCATGTAAACATGTAATAATAATTAATACCAATAAAAATTATACCCTAACAATAGAGATATTTATTACGCAGTAGAAATAAATATTGTTTGATATACTGCTGAGAAAAAACTGGCTATCAGAAGGAATCTTCAGCACTTAAAAGAGTTTTAAAACAACCCAGACGCATGAAAATGTCGATACAAACTACCGTATAAATTAAAACATCCCCTTAAAAAAACAAATTCCTACAGACAAAATCAAACAGCCATAAATATGGCGTCATATTAAAACATAAAATAGGGTAAACAATCGTAAATAAAAATTACAACGAAAACACACAATGGGGTCTTTAATTCAAGTATAAATTATGTCTATTTTGTGGTCCGTATAACACTTTTTTCTGTTGTCCTTGGATTTTTTGTGATGGCAACACGAGCGGCGCCTGTGGCGCGGCGAAACCCTTTAGTCCGAATTTTTAAAATGGAACTAGTTTTATTTTTCAAAATGTCTTTTTATAAAGGCTATTTCGGTGTTGCTATCTTCTAAGCGGGTTATTAATACTCTTCTAGTCATTATCTGAGAACGCTTTATTTCGTTAAGCGGTGCCTATTGTCCGTTTTAGTCGATTCGTTTTGTGTCCTGTAATGGAGCCATAAATTCTTGGCTTACTGTCCCGGGTGTCGGTCGCAATTTGCCTTTTGAACAGGTTAAACGACATTAAAGTCTCCAAAAACGTCGAGGTTTAAATTAATTGGTAACTTTACTTCAGATTACGTATTAGATAGGATATCTGCATAATCCAATGTTGCTGATTTCGTCAAAGGTTATTTTGAAATGTTTATTTACGATATAATCTGCGAATAATTATGTTTGATATTATCTATAAAACACACATCAACAGTAAAATTCCCACTAAGAATCATTAAACGTAAGCATATGTAGAATATTTTGCTTTAAATTATCTTAAAATATGATCTGTAGTTAAACATCTTGTATAATTAGAAGAATATTTTAATAATGCATACGAGTAGAGTGACCGTACAAGGCTGTATGGAGCGCATTGCATTGCATTATGACAGGTAATATATTAAAAAGTTACAAAACGGACACCGAGTGATGGGCTTATTATTAGTCGTTTCCGGTTGTAAGATGGCGGGAGACGGTTGCAAAGCACTGCACATATAATAAAATTATGAGGTAATTATATTAATATCGTGTAGTAATATTAATAAGAATGTCGATTTTAAGGGGCATCTGGTTAGACTGGATGCCGTCGGTCAATCCAAATATGCATAAATGGGAACAAGCTAGGGTGATAATGCAAACTAGCAAGTAAAACAGGAAATGTGAGGAGTTACTGGTTTAATTTTATTCAACTATTTATTAAGAGAACCCACCCTCTTTTGGAGATTGGGACATAGTCTCGCTATACATACTTGAGAGTTAACCAGAAAAAAATGTAATGCAAGGGAATGGGACCTACTATTGTTCCTTGGGGAATCCTTAAAGGCTTTGCCAAAATTCTTCAAGGTTCCAGTTTTTAGTTCTAGTCTCATCTTGTTTCATATATTCTACGACCATCTTTACCAATAAACTATCGACTTTCATATTTAATTCAGGCAAATCGACTTAAAAATATTTACTAACATCATCAAACGCCTTACCCGTTTACGCAACAGCATTTCAAACTGTCAATATGGCAGTTGTAATATCTATCGTCTATTCATGTCATAATCCATTGAAAACGGTTGAAACCGACCAAGAAGGAAATAGTTAGACAGGTTTGATATGCAGCTATAATCCTGAGTGGCTAATGATTCTCACGGTCAGTACCTGTAATTGGATTAGATGGTAAGTTGGACTTAACCTAAGTTGGCGGCAGGTGAACTGATTTTAGTATGACTTTGCTTTATTGATATTAATATTCATTTAGCCGAGTTATCAGTGAGGGCAAATTATAATTCATTTTTTAGATACGGTTGCCATTGGCACAGAGCAACCACTTTTGAAATAACTAGCTATGATCAACATAGCTAGTTAAAGTAATATGATACTTTTAAACACTTTAGTTTTGTTTTTACGATCTGTAGTTGGGAAATTCTATATTAACGGGTAAAGCTATGATAGCCAGTACGTACACTAACGTAATAAAGAGTTTTCTATCTATCTATCGACAAACATAGAAAGTGCCTTGTCGTCAGATCCTGTTCCTATAAGAATAAGCACTTTCATAGATGATGATAGGAAAAACTGTACTCAACTCATAGCTCGGAGATTAATCCCCACAGATACGTACATTCCTTTTATTAATAAAATCCACCTGATTACAAGCCAATTGAATTCCCGCTCCAGTCCTTAAGTCAGTGAGAAAGTTACCTTATTGAAAGCCGCGAGATATGAATGATGGATGCTCCGCGCTTCGTTCATATCGTTTGTTTTAATAGCTATCAAAACATTCTATTGGTCTCCAATTAATTTTGGATTCGGTAGCGTGAAAGTTGGACATACGGTTGATATATTATTATCTGGCTGCCTGTCTTCCGATTTGGGAAATGAACAGTTAGGTAGTATGGAATGGGTAGGAGTCCGCTTCCGTCCGTTTCAAATGGAAATATACAGGTAATTGAAATTCTAAAGATTGTGTGTCGTATGATGATTCTAATAAAATGATTGTTGAATTATACATTAGCATTTGATTTTCTTCGTAAACACTAACTGATTGGCGTAGGTAAGTGTCGGGTCTGAACGAAGCATTGGTGCCTAGCTACTACTAGGTCACATCAAGCTGTTACTGCAAGTTGTTTAGAGCCTAAATATAATTCGAATATATTTACTAATAATCCCATCTTATGTTAAAGAGATGGGAAGATACAATAATATTCTAGTATACCCGTTGTTAGAAACAGCGAGGCTATTGTTTGTAGAAAATACTGGCACCGATTCCCTTGTTCACAAACTAAACTAAATTTAAGTTCAGTGCATCTTTTTCTTTCTATTTCATTAAGGAAAGGATGGAAGATAAATATTAGTTCAGTCCTGTCAAATTAGTCAACGCCTGACGTAAATTGACGTATTTTTAGTAGGCATGTTTTTAATCACGTCTAATTTGTCTATGGAGTATCTTGTGAACAAGGGAATCAGCGCCACTTACTCAGATTATATAAGAACTGTATTATGTTTATCAAAGTATTTATGATGTTATAAGAAATCCTTACGGAACGACTTAGTCTAGTTAACCAAGCTATATACAAGTATAAATAAGTATATATAAATATTTAAAAAAAAACCCATTTCTGCCGGGGGTGTCGGCCTTAAGTCTTAGAACTAAATTCTATCGAAATTGACAGACAAGGTTCTAACTAAGTATTTCAGGTACTATAGAAATTTTGAAATAAATTAAGTATTCAACAGAAGTTCGTATCTTTTTCCTATGCTTCAGTGAAAGTAAATTACCATTGAAATAGTCCTGACGGAACTCCAGCTATTTCAACTATGTCCCTATATTCGCTCTCTAGTCTTCGCGCAGACGATTAACTTGAGTGCTGGATATAACTTGAGGATTGACGTTTGTTTTCGAAACATCCAGCAAGAAGTTTTTTCCTGTTGAGCTTTGTGTGACTTTACCTTTACGTAGGCTATATATATGTCAATAATTTGTGTTTTCTACGCTACTTCCAAAACTTCTATTAACTCCTATTTATAGTTTCATCATTTGCCCTCGATTACTAGAAATCTTATTGATGATGGTGATCAAAAATCTTGAAATGTTTCTAGACTGTCTGACTGTCTGCCATTTCAAACTTAAAGCTCCACCATTCCAACAAAAGCGGAAAAGCATCCCATACTTTCATTAACCAAAACATTAGGGACAAATTTAATGACGGAAGCGTCTAATTACCAGCACCTAATAACACTCCACATCTAATTAAACACATTTAAGAGGTTTCATATCCAATTTTAGCATTATCTTTGTCCGTGTTCAGTCGTAAAGATGGGCACTTTAAATTCGTGCGCCTTTACTAAGAGAATGTCTCGCGTTCCGGACATAGTCGAGGGTTCAAAGGGGAAACGCTTTTAGAGGTTAAGGGTAATAAAATAACTGAGTTGTAAATTAGAAATTGCTCAGGCTAAAGTTAATTTTGGGAGTAACTCAAAAACTTGGAAAGAATTTCAATTTGACTGAATTGTTTTGCTGCAGTAAGAGCTGTGGTGACCCAGTGGTAACGGCCGTGACTTACGAGTTGTAGGTCGTAGGTTCGAACCCAAGCAAGCACTATACTTTGGGGGGAATTATTTTCATCACCATCACTGCTCTCAAAACGGTGAAAGAAAACATCGTGAGGAAACCGCATGTCCTAGAACCAAAAATTCGAAGGCATGTGACATCGACTTACCCGCACTGGGCCCGCGTGGTGCTCAAAAACAGAGGAGGCCTGTGTCCCAGCAGAGGGAATATTGTAGGCAGATTATGCTTATGTTATGTTAAGGAAATTAAGGACAAATTCATCGTCCCATATCGATAGGACGATGAATTTGTCCTTAATTTCCTATTATATTTTTATATTTTAAATAGATTTATCAACGATTTAATACTCTCACGACGAACAAATATCCTCCTCATCCTCTTATCCTTGATGGATGCTTTTCAAATTCAATTTAAACTAGATTTTCCAGCAAATTCATATTAGTTTTAGCTCCGCACAAACAATCCATCACAAGCTTCTACTAAACAAATCTCAAGCAATATTTTTCCTCGGATATTCCTTGCATCCCTAAGTGCAACAAACAATCTTCCCATCTCTACTCCATCATAGACAAACAGAGCTATCGCACCAAAACAATTTGCCCCGTATCTAACGCACATCCCTATGACAAATCGATGCTCGCCGCGCGCGTTAATGAATCGAGAACTCGCTGATTAATGGTGTCACTACATCCTTATCGCACCCTATGTTAGTGTTGCGCCTCCTTAATGGGATCACCCGGGCGTTAGTCGAGTAGAAAAATGAGCTATCGATTAGCTATTCGTATCCTTTATTGTTCGATTTAAATTGGGTGCTGGATTAAGGGTGGTATCACTTGTGAAGGCGGAGCGGATGCTTGGATATTTATTTTGATCACTCGAAATAGTTGGAATGGCAATCCCTTTCATGGAATTACCAGTATCCATTGCGTTTCCTGACATAATTATTATAACAATTAATTTAATTTGTAGTTTTGTGTGTTGTATTGATTGTATAGAATCAAGTTCTTCTAACTGTACAGACAGCTGTGCTGCTGGGGAGTTTGTGGCGCCACTTCTTCTTCCCAACTAAAGCACTTTTGACGGACGTTTTGGGGGACTGTATTATGTAATTTTGATGTTCAAAAAGTACTGATTCTCAGCCTAGTTTCAATAAATTACTTTTGATTTTCATTTTGGTTATTTACTTGCTGTCGAACGACGAACTTTCGCTCTGTATTGCAATGTGCGGTATATCGTAAAATGCTAAGAAAATAATGTTGAACAGCTGTTTGTAGTGTTCGTTCATATTAAATTAATTAAAGTTTAGACATTTTCCCATAAGAGATATAGAGGGGATATTATTTAAAAGCTTAAACCCTTACATAAAGTGTGATCCACAACTCAGCTATTTCTTTTTTCCCTTTTCAAACCCCGCTTCGCTTATATCAAGGCTGTATCCTAAAATGTCTTCGCCTCCATGATTAGCGGGTGTCGTGCTCGATTTTTGAATCGCGTACCATTTTTCAAAGCGACTCCTTTTGAGTGATAACATTCGAGACGCTTTGTCGGGACGTTTGAGTGTTCGAAAGCTAACTGTAATAAATTTTTGGAATGATAAAATGCTTTTTATATTAAAATATGATACCAAGCTCGGGAGAATAGTTAAGCAGACACAGCTATTGCATTGTCTCAAGGGCGGCCAACAATGCACCGGCCTAGAGCCTCAGTTGGCGAGAGCATTTGAGAATAGCATATAAAGCTATTATGATTGCGCGGTCCTAAGGGCCTCGCGCCTCCAAAGTTTATGCAGCCTCCATCAACTCATAAAAAAAACATATTTAGCTAATACTTCTCTGCTAAGCAGTTTATCTAGAATGGCAACTGTTAAAGTAAAATTTCATTTGTGTATTTTATAACACAAATGAAATTTTGGCGTTGAGGCGTTTTAGTTCGGGTTACCGATTTCAACCAATTTTGTCACTACTACTATGACAGCCTATAACGTTCCCACCGCTGGGACTCAGGCCTCCTCGGTGAGAGGGAGTGGGCCGCAATCCACCACGCAGGCCCAGTGCGGGTTGGTGTTGGTATCAATTTTGTGCTACCTTTAATTTCTACCGAATTATTTTTATTTAGCATCAAGAGAGAGAATAATCCGCAAAATATTCTTTCAACAATACTCTACCAAGTTACTGACAGCAAGCTGTCGACAAACAGATCATTTGTCATTAGACGTCCTTATTGAGTTGTCGTCACTCCCCACGGGTAGGGGCGCGAGTGAAAAATGTGCAAATTGTGACAGATGACGTTTGGCGATACATGCGTCAACGTCTGAGTGTTTACGTCTGTGTGCCTTTCGATGATATGTGTCATTTGTATCGTGTGAAAGTGAATGAAATAATCTTGTGATTATAATTTGTAATATTTTGGGGATGTGAATTGTTAAAATTGGTGTTAGGGAAACAAATAGTATTACGTATCTACCTCAATAGTATTTTTTAAGTATTTTTGAGATGTTTGTTTGGAACCTAAAGAAGGTGGCTGGGACAGAGTAGATACGGAAGGCGGATGACAGTGTTGTGGCGCAGCCAGGGAGAGGCCTATGTCCAGCAGTGGACTGCTATGGGCTGAGTTGATTGTTGATTGAAGTATTTCTTGGCTAATATATACCTCCTACTATCCTATCCTATTCATATAATATTATAAACGTGAAAGTTTTTATGGATGGATGGATGAATGAATGAATGGATGTTTGTTACTCTTCCATGCAAAAACTACTGAACAGATTTGGATGACATTTGGCACACAGATGGTTTACAACCAGGATTAACATATACGATAATTTTTATTCCGATATTCCCACGGGATCGAAACTTATGCGGCTGAAACCGCGGGGCGCAGCTAGTCAAATATATATTTGTGTCTAATAATAAATCTGCAACATACCTTATAAACTTACAATCTAACTAATCGTTAGTATCTAAAGACCGTAAAACCAACAAGAATTACAGTTATTACTATCAACTACTCATATTTATCTCAACTAATCCTGTTAAACACAGGTGGTTATTAATATATGCAAACTCATAGATCACCGACTTACATCTATCTCCCTTGACACATTGGGGTTGCCACTAAAGTAAAAACTTAAATATTGAGACATAAATCCAATTTGGAGGCAACACTTATGTTAAACACGGGTACGAGTGGCCTTTTACGAAATTTACGATCGTTTCTCAGCAACAGACAACATTTTGGATTTTACGAAGATTTGCTAAGGGAATTATCATATTGTTTTGTTAAAATGGGCAGTCACAAGACAATATGAGGTCTTTAAAACGAAAATTTATACATTTTTGACGTAATCTTGAAATAATTTTGGCGATTTACATATATTTTTAATAGTTAGGCAGATTATTTTCTGGTAAATAGAACTCAGAGTCACATAACAAGAAAATAAATAAGATTTTGTTCTGAACTTATAAATATACTTATCATAATTTTACGCAAGAAAATTAAAATATATGTATTTAAGATACCTACTTTACAAGATTTAGAAGGCATTCGTATGTTTGAAAGAGCCATAAAATTTAATATCCTCTCCGTATTAGGAACCGAACATACTTTTCATTCATACATTAAAGTGACGTCGAAAATAATGTCGTTTATGTCTGGGTTCAAACTAAAAATGACACACAAACCGATAGTGTCACCACAACAATACAAAAACACCTACAGTACATCCAAAATGCCACCCACAGACAAAAACCGACTCCCGACTAAATAGATCAAACGTCAAAACGTTTCAATTAACAATAGCTCTTAGTATTGATACAAAAACTCATACAAAAACCAATCCCATACAATTTTGAATCCTATCCCATGAAAATACAGCTGTCAAGTTTTTTGACGTTTCCAAAAATAATTTTGTACGAACTCGATGTAGGCGTCAATCATTATCCGTAAGTATAAAGCAAAAGTTTTGTGTGAAGTCAATAAATATGTTCATGAAAGGGATTTTTATCGCTCTATCGATCAATGTATGATTGATCGCTATCCTGGAGCAGGTGAAAGTAACTATAGGCATGAATCTTTGTTGTTTGACCGCCTTTACATGTGTAGATTGAAATCTTGAGTCGATATTAATTATTGAGATTACAGGTGCGACGTTATTATTGAGCGTCGATTGACCTACATATTGAATCGAGAAATTCATCGTTTACAAAAAATAAAAAGATTTGGAACAAAGCTACATGTTATGTTATCAAATTGAAATTATAAGGGAGTAAGTAAGCGCTTCATCCACATAAGACAAATTTTACATAGAGCAGCGGGGTAACACACTATCAGCAATGGCTTTCATTTTGACAGTTCAACAATATTCATTGTGTTACGTTGTTGAGCAGAGAATTTTTTGCAGTGAGAGTGAGTAGGAGCAGTGGGAACTTCATCAGCCTATCACGTTCCCACTGCTGGGACACAGGCCTCCTTTTTTTGAGAGGGAGTGGGCCGTAATCCACCACGCGGGTCTGGTTTGGATTGGTAGGCATCTCTTAAAATTTTTGGTTCTGGGACATGCCTGTTTCCTCACTATGTTTTCCGTTACGGTTTTACGAGCAATGGTGATGAAATAATTTACACAAAGTAAAACGCCTGTCTGGGTTCGAACCTACGACCTACTACTCGTAAGTCGCGGCCGCTACCATTGGACCACCACTGCTCTCTACAACGGACAAGGGTTGCGAAAATTAACTTTTCAAGATCACTAGTTTACGATCATTCACGTAAAGGTTTTCTGATGCAATAGAACACTTCCTGTATAGTCCGCATACATTTATAACGCTGAAACTTAATATTCTGAATAATATTGCTTCTGCATATTCATTGGCTACATACAATAACACGAGGAGTAGGGTTCAGTCACGTATACATGTACCCAGCTTAGTAATACTGAGGTGACATCACAGATGACTAGATTTTGCTTTATATTTAGGTAAACATGTTTTAATGTAGTACACATCCTACTACGAGTATGTATATTATATAATATTATAATCGTGAAAGTTTGCATGGATGGATGGATGGACGGATGATTTGGATGAAATTTGGCACACAGATAGTTTATAACCAGGATTAACACATAGGATACTTTTTATCCCGATATTCCCACGGGGTCGAAACTTATGCGCGTGAAACCGCGGGACACAGCTAGTAATATTATAAACGCGAAAGTTTGTATGGATGGATGGATGGATGTTTGTTACTCTTTCCCGCCAAAACTACTCAATGGATTTGGATGATTTTGGGCATACAGATAGTTTATAACCAGGATTAACACATAGGATACTTTTTATCGCGATATTCCCACGGGATCGAAACTTATGCGGGTGAAACCACGGGGCGCAGCTAGTTACCAATAATTTCTTTGTTTCTGTATCCTGCAATAGTTCTACACCAACTGAGGGTTGTCTTTGGGTGCACTTGCATTGAGCGAACAGGAATAATCGTCAGTTGGTGCCTCATTTAATTAAAAACATCTAACGGGCTTCTGCGAGATGGCTTCGGCTCCTCGTACGCCTTCCAAAGGTCCGAGACCCCAGGGTCCCGAGAAATGTCAAGACTTAAAAATATAAATTACTAATAATAGAGCTGAAGAGTATGTTTGAACTCGCTAATCTCTGGAACTACCAGTTGTATTTGTAAAAGTATTTCTACATTTGCTAGCCCAATTTTTGAGGAAGGCTATAGGTTATTTTACATCGTGCTAGCACTCTTAGGAGTCAAGCAATAAGAAAAAAAGTAAGAATGAACGATAAGCAAATTCATGGTTTCAGTTTACGCGTCATTTCCATTGATATTGATTTATATGGCTTCTACAATTGGCCTGTTAATCTGCCGTGCTCTTTACCGTCTTAATAATTCTTGAATGCCGAAATAAAAAAATACAAAATCATAGAACAAAGAATGAAAACATTCAACTCAACCAAACGAAAAATGTTGTAATCATTATTTGTGTTCTATTTCTTAACAAACTCAGGCACTAGTACAGTTTAGGACAGAAGAAATAAATGTTAGAATAATTACAAGATCGTTTAGTTTTCATTTTATCGTCTAGCATCAGTGTCTTGTATTCTAGTGTAACCCAGATTACTGTACCTATAAAGTGAACAAACATAGCCTGACCGGATTTTGTTTTCGTTTTCGGCAATTTTCGGCTGAAATATCCATTTTCGGCAATTTTCGTGGCCGACAAAAAATAAGTGTAGTACAACTCAGTTACTACTAAAATAACAATAACTGTGAAAATGCAGAAAATTGCTTTTTTTCGCTTATAACATCAGATTATTTGAATATAAATACCTACTTTTTTTTTTAAAGTTTCGTGAGAATTCAGTTCGGTAAATATAATAAAATAAAGTTTGACACTGCATTGCTTTTGCTTTTACCAAAGAAAAACTTTCCATGAAAAAAAATTGTTTCGTTTTCGTATTCCACCGAAAAAAAGGCCGTATTCGGTTGGACTCTAATAAACAAACATTTGCTTTAACCCACTTATACTTGTTCCTTGTCTGGATCTTTGGGCATGTGATTTGTAATTACGTTCACGATACTGTTAATTAAAACATTTACTTTATTTGTTGTTTTAACTTGCAGTAGGCCAAAGGATTGCTTAATTTTGTTTGCTGGCTAAGTAAAGACTATCCTATTTAGTACTTAGTTTAATATTAATCTGTGATGACGGTTGGGTTTGAATTCACTTTTAATTGAAATTCAATGAAAGTCGAAAACTGCGGGGTAATTGTATGACACACAATCAGTAGCAATGGCTTTCATTTTGACAGTTCAACCACATTCATCGCGTTATTTACGTTGTTGAGCAGACACATTTGTCGGACATTATACTCGTAATGGATTAGCAATCATCATCATCATTTGCCTAGCCTTTTCCTAACTATGTTGGGGTCGGCTTCCAGTCTAACCGGATTCAGCTGAATACCAGTATTTTACACGGAGCGACTGCCTACCTGACCTCCACAACCCAGTTTCTGTTTCTTCTTCAATATCCTTCAAAATGATTCAAATTGAGATTGATAGCGTATTACGCAATTAGGGCAATTTACCAAAAATGTTGCCAACAATCACTACATATTTTTATGATCATATTAACTGATGATGGACCCCCAAAAGAATACCATTATATCCTATCCTACTATTCCTACTAATATTATAAACGTGAAAGTTTGTATGGATGGATGGATGGATGGATGTTTGTTACTCTTTCACGCAAAAAACTACTGAACGGATTTGGATGAAATTTGGCACACAGATGGTTTATAACCAGGATTAACATATAGGATAATTTTTATTCCGATATTCCCACAGGATCGAAACTTATGCGGATAAAACCGCGGGGCGCAGCTAGTTATATGTTTTAGATTTAATTCAACAAGGAACATTACTGATTCGAAATTAAATTAACACAAACGCCATGTTATTTTATTTAAATTTATTCCAAGTTCATTTTCAATTCCTTTTAACCTTAAAACCAGTTGTGAAAACTACAGTAATTAATACCTGTTAAAAACTTTGTTTCTAAATAATTAGATAAATAAAATACACTTTCGCGTGATACTTTCGGAGCCGACTCCAATTACAAATAGGTAAACAAATTGATGAGCTTTCTTATTTCTTAATGTTTGTAGGCGTTTTATATAGCCTGCAAAAAGGGGTGACACGGTTTTTATAATTTGTTAGATGAAGAATCTTTAGGTCAAATAGCCTTTAATCTATACTAATAATAAAGATGAAGAGATTTGTTTGTTTATTTGAACGCGCTAATCAAAACCTGAAGCTACCAAAATCATCAAAATCAATATTTTATTACACATAAACCAACATGGGCACTATGAAACGTCAGAAGCTAGGTGCACGGTTCCAATTGGTCGTTTCCTATGGACAAGAGCCGGCAAGAAACTTCACGGTTTCTCTATTAAAAATAATTGGGTTTTACAATGTTTTCAAATTACAGTAGGTATGGGAGGACAGCTTAGGCCTGTCAACAAGTACCAGGTACTTGATAAAATAAAAAATGGTCTACAGATCTAAAGTATACAAGGCCTAGAAAGTCCTCACATTTACAAAATACATATAGAAGAATCCATAAAAAGGACAGATAAAAGACTGCCATTACAACCACTAATAAAGAGTTGAATCTAGAATTGTCTGTATATAATGTCAAATAATAAAAAGATTATGTCAAAGAAGTATGTAAAAAACCAGTCGGATTTAAAAATTACCTATAGTATACCCACATTTCGCCAGTTATGATTAAGTTCCATATAATAAAGGGCGAATCTATTGCCATCAACCGGGCAGAAATCGAGACTCCGAGCTGGAAACACTCGATAACACCTTGCCCGACCCGGGAATCCAACCTAAGACCTCATGCTCAGCAGTGGCGTTTGCAACCGCTAGTCCAACGAGGTCACAATATTACAAGTCAAAGTATATCACCGCTTCAGTTTAAAGTTCGGTAAATTCATTAATAATTATTAAAAATGCTAACTTTTGAAGGAGCACAGCTTTATAATAAATTACCGTCCTATATAAGAAATGTACACTCTTACAATGCATTCAAAACTCAACTTAGCCAGCACATAATTGCGGATCGATCACTTCTGGAGAAATGAATGCATTGGATGGGTACCTACATACTTAAATTGTAATACTGATGACGAACATATTGTAATCTATATTTTTAGTATTGTTCTCAGGTAAGTGACTTATGTCTTTATTGGGAATAAAGTTTCTTTAAACCGAAACCCATTTATGACCGCAATATATTTCAACACGAGTAATGAAGAGCACTTACATAAAACATGAACCTACAAAACCATAAATAACTCTAAACCCACAATACATACAAATCTTAACACAATTAATCTAATTACCTCAACAAGATATCTTAATTACTAATTAATCTCCCTTTTCCCGATAATTACCCCAGATTTACAATTATAATTAATTTTATTACCCTAATCTTGGTAGCTCGATTGGTAACATATCTCTCTCGATGATCCGAACCATTTTGTCTAATTTCCTGTACCATATAATCGTAATTAGTGCTACTTTAACGGTAGATGGCGCTGATCTGATTATCGAGCGGTAATGATGTGGTGTTGCCAGATGTCTTTATTTTGAGTAGGGTTGCTACTTGCTAGTCCAAGATGATGAGGAAGTGATTCTGGAATTGTCACCATGATATTACTTCTTTTTGCAGTACCATTATTTGTTATTTATATTTTTTTACTATTTACGATTTTTACGAGGTGTTGTTTTTCATCTTTCTGAACTTTTGAAATACGTAATAAAATGATAAATCAATTAGCATGAAATAGCAACTGCTTTGTACTGCATATTATCACTTATTTGCATATTCTAACGAGCAGTGGTAGCCCAGTAGTAAAGGCCCCGACTTACGAGTTGTAGGTCGTGGCTTCGAATCCAGCCAGGCGCTTAGCTTTGCGTAAATAATTTCATCACAACTACTCTCAAAACGGTGAAGGAAAACATCGTGAGGAAACCGGCATGTCCTAGTATCAAAAATTCAAAGACATGTGTGACATCCACCAACCCGCACTGTGCCCGCGTGGTGGACGGCCCACTCCCTCTCACAGATAGGAGGGCTGTGTCCCAGCAGTGGGAACATTATATGCTGATTATGATATTTTAATTAGGTAATAAACAAGCCACCTATTTTTTGTTCCACATATCTAAAATCCCCCTCTAAGCCCCGCAATTTGCCAGCAGCTGGCAACACTAACCGACGTATGTTGCGTAAGCGACGACAAGCAGGGACCATGCCGCGTTGAAAGATACATAGTTTGTTTTGATGATCTTTCAACAAAATCCTGGATATTTTGATTCGGCGTCTGGGAGGACTGGAAATGGTTGAATGTCTTCGTTACGTGATGTTATTGTTTTATTAATTTTTACGGTCTTTAGTCTGTCGTCGCTAAAGTTATTAAAATAAGCTCCGAAATTATGTTACAAGAAGCGGTATCGAAAATTTCAAAGGGGCGTTGAAACGATTTCACGCGTAGCAGGGCAGAAGTTGAACTGCACTGTTTTTTTTGTTCTATGACTTAATACAAAAAAGCAGTGCAGTTCAACTTCTACCCTGCTATAAGAGCTGGTTGTAAGCCCCCAGTTTAGCTGTTTCTTCAGCCTCGAGAGGACCATTGCTTGCTTTAGGATTGACAGAACAGCAATAGTGATATAGATGTGGTGTTTTCTTCTATTAATAGATAAGTTGATGTAAACTAAAACCTCGTATTCATGTGACCGTAAAATCGATGAAATGTGGCTCCAATCATTTTAAAATACACGGTATGTTCACACAAACCACATATATTGTCATTGCTAAATATTCATTTTGGTCCACAAGTTTATTTTTTCTGTGATGCGAAATTGTATGCTTGAATGTGTTTTTGTGAAATAATTTCAGTGTTCAGGGTATAAATGGTAACGTATACTCACATGAGCGTACTGGAACCCGCAAGCATCCATACAGAGGTAGAGGCAGGTGGAGACCCCCTGGATCGTCAGGAGGCCGACCTTGTACGTCGCACGCTGAAGTATCGCTGTGGACAAAGAGATAGTCAAGTTAGGTACTTCTTATTGTCGTGTTGATCGATGGCAACATATACAGAGTTAGGTACAGTAGGCCAATTTCCGTAATTAAAAAAGTTCAAAATCTAGTCGCAATTTCATCTCAGCGACAATCAATGTCAAAAACTTGTCAAAAATGTAGGGAAATTAGAGGTAAATATTTTTGACAGATTTAGACTAAGATCAGACTGTGAACGTTCTTGAAATTACGAGAATTGCCCCTCTGATGTTAAATAAAGATGGTGACTTAATACTAAAGGCACAATTATGTTTAATTACAAATTACTGTATTACACAGTACCTAAAACTCGTGCAAACAAATGTAATTCATCATCATCATCTGCCTAGCCTTTTCCCAACTTTGTTGGGGTCGGCTTCCAGTCTAACCGAATGCAGCTGAATACCAGTATTTTATATGGAGCGACTGCCTATCTGACATCCATTTGCTGGGTAATTCGATACCCCTTGGTAAGACTGGTTGTCAGATTTTCGGGCTTCTTCAAACAAATGTAACTGTCTATTCGTAAAAAAGTGGTATATAATAATATTTATCTACTCTAGTAGTGAACATGCTTATATTGCTTCTATCGATTCGTCGCGTATCGTTCAAATTCGCGTTTATCGGTTCCTGCGCTTATAACATCGATTGGAATCGAACTGTAAAATTACTGCATGACATTCCAGTGCAAGGATGTATAAATAAATAAATCACAGGTCATCTAGGTGATTCAACGACTGATCTGTTGTGACAAAATCAATGAATATCAACCACAGTTAGCAATAAAAGATAACACAAACACGCACTTGAACGCATACGATTTAGTGCTAGCAATTTCAAGCTGTTAGAGTACAGTAAACGCGTAATATCATCTCAACCATCTGCACTTACGCTAATACAAGTTCAAATACATTTATTCACAGACGTTTAAAGATCGCTGATTGTTAAACTCTCGAACGCATCCCGTTTTATTTGTCGAGAAGAAACTCCGCAGCCATCCAACATGATCTAAGGTCGAAAACGTTTCCTTATAATAAATATTAAAAGCACATTTACAACAGGGAAGTGAACACCACGGCATTTCAAATTGAAAGAGCTCATTATGAAAAACCATAACTGTCATTTTACACAAACGTGTAAAAACAAATCGGAACATCTTTCACAGGTCTAAATGCGAGGTAATCTTAAGTATAAATAAAGCGTGGTCCACACTCATTGAGTAGACTAAAATGGCGATCTTAATAGTTTGCTATTTGCATGACAACACTATTCATGGGACTAATGTTGCCAGTAACAAATTCAACGCGTTTCAAATGCTCTCCGTAAATATGGTGGGTTTAAATGGGGAAAATGAAAAATATGTTAAGGTCAAGACTGGCTTAGGGAGTATTTTACATAATAATGTGTAATTTATGTCATGTGCCAATGGCCTCATGAGTGGTACATATGGGATGTTGTATTATACAAATCTGCTACGTGAGACTGTCTTCGATGTCTGTTGAATGAGGAGTTCTGCCTCTGCGGATATGTACTCATCATATCAGCTGAAAGACGTCGTTTATTAACCATCAGACTTCACGAGTGATGGTCAGTCAGGCGCACTACCAACCTGCTGACGGTTTTATCTTTTAACTAAGCATTTTGATGTAGCTTAAGTTGACGCGAGAAAAGGAGAAGACTTATCCAAAATACATAATAATATGTAAATAAATAATTCTTTATTGGCATGAAAAATGTGTACAAAGTGAAGCCCTGACTCCTGCGCTAGGTACGATAACAACAGCTGTGTTACAGGAGCCAGTGTCTACACCCGATCAGTAGGTTCTGGATTTTATGCAATATACATAGTTTTTATATATATATATTTTTTTTTTTGTTTTTTTTTTTTACGACTTGTCTTTTAGTCTAGATGCGGAAGGTGGAGGACAGGGTATTGTGGCGCAGTCTAAGAGAGGCCAGTCCAGCAGTGGACTGCGAAAAGCTGAGTTGATTGATTGATATTTACAACTAACAAAACAAAATATAAATGTAACCAGGTGCGACTGTTCCTAATCACCCCAGGCTGATAAATAGTTAACGTTAGAACCGGCTCCCGAACGTATCCCACTGGAAATACACAAGCACAATGCATGAATAATTATCAATAGCTTTAAAATAAGTTGATCATAGTAAAACAGACGATTACACCCGCCGTTCCGTTTCGAGACAAATATTAGCTTTCAAATCTAACTGTGAGTAATATTTGTCAATGATCTTGGGAGCAGAGTCGTTTGTGTTTGTTTGCATTTCAATGTTAATCTCCGAAACTACTGGACCGGTTTCGGTGTAAGCGTAGGCGCTTTGACGATGGCTTAACTGCGGTGTAAGCTGGTGTAATAGCTGGTGAAAATGAGAGTCAGGATGATTGCTAATTAGTATAAATATTTATATCATTATGACATTTAACGTAGTATGGACAGCAGTGTTTTTCTGTTTGCATAGGTAGGAACATACTGCGATCATAGTCCAGTCAATATTTGCTTAGTTTGGCTTGTCGGATGGAAATTAGACAACAGATTACATGGAGATGGACACCTGCACCACAAAGGAGATATATGAACTTATCGAAGTCCCACGTAGAACTGTTGCCATAAATCGGGCAAAAAGCCAGACTGCGGGCTGTTAAATAATAGTCCCTGGTGGAAAAACCCAATTTCACATTACCCGACCTGGGAATCAAACCTTGCACTTGGTTTTATCACGATGTTTTCTTTCACCGTTTTGAGAGCAGTGGTGATGAGCAGCGGGATTGTCCGAAAGGGTTACCACTACCCCGGAACATAAAGGGCAAAGGAAGGAACATGGGTGGGTTTTAGTCAGTAAGAGTCTGACACTCCCTTCCGCTCCACCCAGAGCGGGAGGGGTCATTTGATGATTTGCCATCCGGAAATGCCATGATGAAATAATTTAGACAAGGTAAAGCGCTTATCTGGGTCCGACCCTACGACCTATGTACAACTCGTAAGTCGCGGCCGTTACCACTGGGCCACCAGTGCTCCACATGTTTACATTAAGTAAAAGTTTCAATCTTCCCCTTATCCCATACATAACGCTCTAAAGTGTGAATGCAACAGTTTTATAGCTTAGGACCCAAGATGGCACCCCGACAATGCGTTATTAGCGCACCAGCATGTGAAGACGTTACTCTTAACGACCGTCCCCCGACTACCGCGCCATTGTAACTTAGTTTACTGTATTAGAAAACATAAAGGGGGTATAAAGGGAAGTATATTTGTAGTACAATCTGAGGTACATAAGATGGGTTTCATAAAACACTTGATACTGGAATTCTTATATAAAACTATGAAAAGAATTGCCTGCGCCCTATTGAAGTCTGCATTTTTGATGAAGATGAAATTAGACAATAATTATAAATAAACCCCACAGTTCTTAAATGTACGGACGCCAGCACATCAAGTTACTACAATCTGTCAAATTTCTTTAATAGATTTTCAACTTTATCGCTAAAGCATTAAGGTTCAAGGTTGATTGGGAAAATTTGACAGTTTCGGGTAGCTTGACCTGCTGGCGTCTGTACAAGTAGCAGTATGAAATTCTAACTAACAGAAGGCTTAGGGCCGATATTTCAATCATCTGATAACTTTATTCGAGGAATAATTGGACATAGTTTAGCAGAAAGGACTCAACCCAAAAAAAGTAATTTTTGAGTTATCGGGGTTTTAAGTTTAGATGTGTATTGCTGCAATGATGTATATGTATTTTGAAATATTGTCACTAATGGGCAAATATACCTACCAATATTTTTATGAGTCAAGTTGTATGACATAGACTAGCGCAATTTTCGAGTTATTGGGAAGAATGTGGGTTGAGTCCTTTGCTAAACTACGTCCAATTTTGAAATTTTGACAGTTATTTCATATAACAACTGTCAAACGTAAATATTCCTGGAATAAAAGTTATCTGGCGATGGAAAAATCAGCCCTAAGAGAGATTAAACAGCGGGTCCCAAACTAGGCACGGTCAGAATGAATTGCGTCGCTCAAAATGGAATACTACTATATTACAACACTGCTTGGCAGTGCTTGATCATATGATCATGTGCATTGCCAGGCGTTCGATTCATTACCTAATTTCAATAAAAAGGTTCTCTCAGCAAACTTGCTTGGAACCAACGGCTAATGATCACCAAAGTTCTTAATCATTTAATTAAATTCTAATGATCTTTTTTATAAAACTACCTTCGAGCAATTTGTTTGTACAAGAAACTCCTACTTCCCAAAATCGCCAATCGTCAGGTTTAACTATGTTCAAACAACACAACTAAACGCTACTAATAGCCGCTTGCTATTAGCGCTCCAACATCTGTGAAGAACGATCGACTTCGAGTCAAACAAATCTTCCATAACTCAGTCCTCCACATTCGGTCTAGACATCTGAAAATAGAACAAAGCCACAAACAGGAACTGTAGTAATTAACGCAAAGGAAAATAAACTAGACTTCATTTTGTAATAAAGATGCACCGACTATCTCTACTTGGCAATCTCAGCAGAAACCAAGCAAAATATACAGAAGTTTCATTCGCACCCGTGAATAGACCTTTTAGTGCCTTGGCGCCTGGCGCCTAAGGAACCCAAAATAGTGTGCTTTGCAAGCTCAACAGAGGAAGCTTGACTGTGTCTGAAAACATCTGTTGAGTGAAGGATGTTAGAACAACAATAGTATAAAGCTCCTTGCCTAGAAAATGATCGCCATGTCAGTTTCCTATTTCAGCTGACTTAGGTATATTTGTGTAAAACCCCAAATATGTATGTGTGTAGCCGTTACCTCTACTGTTAAAACCTCACCTCTTAGGTTAAAAGCTTTTTTTTTTCCAAATAATGACTTTGTTTTTAATGTTTTTTTTTCAAACAAATTCGTTTTTTTGACATGACAGTAAGTCATATTTAAAAAAAAATGGTTTTAATCCAAGACGTGAGGTTTTCAACACATCTGCCCGTTGGGTCAGACGTGTTCTTTTCTTGAAGATAGCTGCCTAGGAAGACTTCAGGCAGGTGGAACGACCATGGATGAGATTGGCAAGGATTGAGCGAGTTCAAGGACTTGAAATAGGAGAGTTATGTCTAGCAATGAAATGCCATAGTCTGATGGTGATGATTTGTGCCACTTCAGAGCATTCTTCTGTGTTCCAGTTTTAAGAGTACTGTAGTTAGAAACAGCCCGGAGTTTGGAGGTTGGCGGTGTGATACCACGTGTCTCGGAAAGCACGTTAAGCCTTTGGCCCTGCGCCTGATCCCTCTCCGGTCGCATCGGATTGCCGTCTCATCGGACTATTAAAGGGGGCTACTAAAGTAAGGGAGGAGTGTGTGCACTATAATATCTCTCACGCCGAAGGCTGGTCTCCGCTGAGATTGGTCTCCATAGCCGAGATTCGGGCTGGAGGAGTTTTTATTAATGTATGAACCGTGAGCTAGAAATCAACCATTGTATGAAGTGGTACTTTTAAAATATTTACATACTAAGAGATCAAGAGATAGCTACAGGGGATGTTTAATTTAATTGTTATTAAGATGCTGATGTAAGTGACTGAAGTCGTAAATGCTATCGGGATCGGAATCTAGTCGATAATGTATGTTGAGAGGAAGTGAATTGTATTATTGTTGTGATAATATCTTTGTTAGAGGTAAATAAGACGATTTGTAACTATTAGTGTCTGTTTAATGATGATGAGGTTCCGGGCTTATTAAGTTCTAGGTTTTGCTCGCGGTTTCGCCCGCATGGATGTCGGAAAATATCCCACGGGAACGTGCTACAAAGATTAAAAGTGCGGTATGTGTTTTACCAGGTACCTATACAATGTATTCATTCCGTAATACATTGTATTCATATAACTATTGATTTACGCGGCGCACACCAGTAAGGGACTAACCACACATATTCAGCTCTGTTCAGCTTTTTGTCCATAGAAAACAACGAACAGTTGAACAGAGGTGAATAAGTGTGGTTAGTCCCCAAAGCTAACAGTCGGCATGATTTTTACCGATCTTTAACAATCATTGTCATATTTCAACCAATTTATACAAAATCTTAATGAATTATACACATGAACCTTTCTCATGAATCACTCCGTCCATTGGTGAAAACCGTATGAAAATCCGTTCGGTAGTTTTTCAGTTTATCGCGTTCAGGCAGACAGACGCGGCCGGGGGACTTTTATAACATGTAGTGTGTTTTCAATGTTATCAATTAATGCAGATCTGGATTTAGTCTTTTAGTAGCTGCATTATTTCAGCCACCACCAACGCGAGGTCGATTATGGCCCACTCCCTCTCACAGAGAGGAGTGTCCCAGCAGTGAGAACATTATAGGCTGATTATTATTGCAGCAGTCATCCGCGTCTTTCAACGTTTTTTATGATGTTGCATCCTGTGCAACAAAAAAAAAATCTTCTCTGCCTTGAACACTTTAAATGATTATCTACACATTACGTTCAGACACCTTCCTTTGAACCATCCTGTACAATCGCAATGGAGTCTTCAAATCCTACTATAATATTATTAATGCGATTGTTTGGATGGATGTTTGTTACTCTTTCACGCAAAAACTACTGAACGGATTTGGATGAAATTTGGGATACAGATACTTTATAACCAGAATTAACACATAGTATACTTTTTATCCCGATATTCACACGGGATCGAAACTTATGCGGGTGAAACCGCGGGGCGCAGCTAGTCATTTATAAATAGTTAATTGGAGGCGATGTGTACCTGTTACATTTAGCGTGTAATTACTGGGTGCTAACATTGCTTTTAATTAGTGGTTACTGGTGTCACGATGTTTGCTCTGTTAATATCCGCGTGTTTAGTCTTAATTATATTGTTAAATTAGATTAAATTAATATTGATAGTAGAAACGATATTCTTTTGTTTGTTAACATCTTTATAGTAAAGGCTGATTTTTCCAACGCCAGATAATTTTATCGGTAGAATAATTTTGAATTTTTGACAGTTCTGCCATACAAAAACTGTCAGACATCAATATTATTCCACGAATAAAAAATATCTGTCGATTGAAAAACCAGCCCTAATACTAATAATAAAAGTGAAGAGTTTGTTTGAACGCGCTAATGTCTGGAACTGCCGGTCGGATTTGAATAAAAAACCTTTTTTGTTTGTTAGCCCAATTTATTCTTGATGAAGTCTCGCTAGAACACTAAGGAGCTGAGTAAAAAAAATGTCAGAAAGATCGCTAAGCGAAAACGAAATAGTACCGCGGGCAGGCGATGCGATGCAACGGCCACCCCGTTGCATCGCATGTGGATGGATTACTTCGTGCGACGCATAATGGCAATGCGTCGCACGAAGTAATCCATTCCACATAACGATGCGATTCTTTTATGTAATAGTTAATGTACTATTGACCATCTTTAAAAATTATTTTAATTTTTAAAAACATGTTTTGAGCAGCATTATCAAGTATTTCATTAACATTTATCAATTTAATAATCATTATTGATTTAGTAACTCCATTTTTATTTTATTATTAACATTAATATGTGACCTCCATACAATGGAATGCATAGCTCATATTATATCGCCTGGGGAACAAGAAATATCACGCGGACTAAGTCGCGGGAAGAACCTATATATAGGGAAATAATATTGTATCCTGTATATTTACTTCGTGGTTGACTCGGTTTTTTCAAGTCCTTTCTGAGAATGGAATTTAATTTCTAAAAAATGCTGCTGTTATTTACCATCTGACAATGACAGAATGTGCACGACATCGGCATTTTTTTTTTTTTTCTGGTGGGAAATCATCAAATGACCCCTCCCGCTCTGGGTGGAGCGGAAGGGAGTGTCAGACTCTTACTGACTAAAACCCACCCATGTTCCTTCCTTCGCCATTTATGTTCCGGGGTAGCGGTAACCCTTTCGGACAATCCCGATGAACATCGGCATTGCTTGCCATCTAAATAAATTCATATGAGACAGAAGATTTCTGCACCCTAATTGCGTAACACATGATCAATCTCAATTTGAATCATTTTGAAGGTAACTGCGCAACAACGTAAATAGCGCAATGAATGTTGTCGAACTGTCAAAATGAAACCCGTTGTTACTGATAGTGTGTTACGCAATTACCCCGCCGATCAGAAAATCAAAAGTCATTTATTCAAATTAGGCTGAGAATCAGCACTTTTCGAACGTCCAAATTACAAAAGACAGTCCCCCAAAACTCCCGCCCTTCACCAGAGATTCGATCTTACCAAAACCGAGGGTTATACTTATTTAGCCTATGTATAGGTACCGACTTATGGCCTGTAGTAATCTGTCATCGCAATAAACCAGGGTCAGTCGTGTCAGGTTTCCCAACACATCTAGTGTTTGTATTGAATATTCATACAGTTAACTTATGTTAACGAAATGTCTTAATAACAGGCAGTTTATAGTAATGTCTACTTAAGGTTCTTGATTGGTTGTTGCATTATGTACCTATATGGGTATTCAGTGCTAGCATTATTGCAGTTATTGATAAAGTGATGGCAACACTCACACAGGCATTAGGTCATACAAATAAGCCCTTTTGGTTTACATCTAGTCTAAACTAACTAGCCTGTATGTCTGAACAAAGTCATCTCTCTCCATTTTACACGCAATTCTGTCCTTGGGTTAAATGATAAACGATTTTATATCTGTAAGTAGCTTTGTACGGACGCCAGCACATCAAGTTACTACAATCTGTCAAATTTCTTTAATAGATTTTCAACTTTATCGCTAAATCATTAAGGTTCAAGGTTGATTGGGACAATTTACAGTTTCGGGTAGCTTGACCTGCTGGCGTCTGTACAAACAGTTTTACTCGTCGGTCGTATTTTATAAACTAAATTAGCTCGGCGTTTCTTAACCGACTACTCTAAGAAAGGCCGGAACAAACTCAGGAGGTCACAGTCTCTTTTAAAGTCCAGACATAATCTTGGTCAGATCATGTGAAGACTTTCGAGGAAAGAACCATACAGATTGAGTAGACCTGTCCTGTTAGTGAACGCATTTCATGCAGCTCAACTCGGAATTTGAGGAGCTCAACGAAAGATTTGGACAACACTGCTACAAAACAACGCAAAATTGGACGTTCTTTGCAGTAAGACGTAGCTATCTTTGACACCACAAAATTAATGATGTTGAAGAGACTCAAGCGTTGCAGTGGGACGACAAAGGCTGTGGGAAATGACGACGAAACCTTTTGTAAATTCTTGATCTGTGTAAACCTCTATAGCAAATAAAGCTGATGTAAATAAACAATGGTTAGCATCAATATTCATAGCTAGACCACACACAAACCATCTCAAAGTGGAATCAAATAAAATGACACACAAACGCCATTCAAGACACTCGTGCTAATATTTAAAGACGAGGACATTAATATTCATATTTCAATTCGAAAGTCAACACTCAACTTAAAATTAGATTAGACATTAAAGCTGCCGGAAACACCTGGGAGGTTCCGTGACGTAGTAACAGTAGGAATGGCTTTCATTTTGACAGTTCAACAACATTCGTTGCGTTATTTACATTGTCAGTAGACACATTTTTCGAACATATGAAGCAATGGATTAGCAATATCCTTCAAAATGATTAAGGTTGTGATTGCTAGTGTGTTCCGTGATCAGGCCACTGGTCAAGCCACATACGAAATGGTGGAATATGGCAGGAAAGAAAGGTGGCTTAATATCCAACAGTTGGTCATTCCTGATAGAAATAATGATGATGATAATATTGTAAAGCCAAGTTTCAACTTTGAACTTCAAAATTCGCAAGGGCAGAACGGAAGCCATAAAGTTCAAGCCGTGTCAAGTATTCAAAGACCCTCAAGCAACTGTGTTAATATCACAGAACAGATTAATATGATCGACATTTAAAAGAGGCTTCAGACACAAACCGAGGTGCGGTGCGGCGCGTTTTTTGTCTCGCTGTACTTTTGTTTGTCTTACAAGCATTTTGGTTACTGTTCGTTTTTGATATTGTATCGTTTTCTTCGTTCCTCCTGCTTGTTAAGGTTTTTCTCCATATGATACTTTTCATTTATTTCACAATATTTGGGTGGGTTAGAGCATTGTTGGCCCAGTGGTAACGGGTGCTTTACTTTGTGTAAATTATTTCGTCACCACTGCCCTCAAAACGGTGAAGGAAAACATCGTGAGGAAATCGGTATGTCCTAGAACCAAATATTCGAAGACATGTGACATCTGCCAACCCGCACCGGGCCCGCGTGGTGGTTTACGGCCCACTCCCCCTCACCGGAGGCCTGTGTCCTAGCAGTGGGAACATTATAGGCTGATTATGTATGGGTGGGTTACATCTGGCAATATCCTACTTCTCCGCTCTACTTTGGTTACTTTTATTTCTTCCTTCACCGAGCTCATTTTCTCGATTTATCGCTAACTGTATATTTTCTACTGTAGGGATTTATATTTCAGTGGCTGAGAATTCATGTCGTGGCCACGTCTCATCACGACTCATCACAAGCCAGTGTATCGTTAACGTATCGGCGCCCGCGGCTTTCTTCAGATGCGCTGGCGCCACGCCGCTGACAGTGTGCGGGTGAGGCAGTAGGTGAATTTTGTAACGTTTTTGAAAGGAAAGTGCATTCACTTCCGATGAAAAAATACGTAAAGATTTTTATATTTTATTTAAGTATAATTTGAATTCCGCAGGTTCCTTATTGCGTTTATTGATTTAGTTAAAGTGTCAGAAAAACGCAGTATGCACCTATTTCTTGCAACTTTTCTTCCTGTTTAATGTTTAGAACATAATACAATTATAAATTCACATTGAAATGTATAGATCCTTTTAAAGTATTTATTTTGGCTGGTTATTTAACGATTTTATATTTAAATACATCTCAAAATCTCCATAACGGGTACAAGATGGCGATAAAAGGACAATCAGGATTTTCAACTTCAGAAGTCATATTCCGTAATTTTGTGACCATAAACGATTGTATGTACCAAGAATCACATTACATCATTACTCTTTAGTAAGTTACTAAAATACAGCTCACAAAACTTGCCATATTTAAAATAAAAGAACCTAAAATACTGCCATTCATTTTTATCGTACCGTTTATCAAGACGGTGACGAAGCAATATCACACAATTTGTCGGACATGTAACTTTAAAGATTATACGTTTAATATAAACGTACACAGAAAATTATGATCGGTTATAAATTAAATTAATTTGGGTATTAAAAAAAGATACTGTTCAAAGTTTTTGCAGAATGATATTCAGTGTAGACAGTGTATATACTTAAGGGCAAATGAATGATATGTTGGTCAGTGTAACTGGCACACTATTATTCTAAGTTTCTCATTAAAATGATAGTCAGTTTATTTGCTGTTCTCAAAACGGTTAAGGAAAACCTTTTGAGGAAACCGGCATGTTCTAGAACCAAAAACTCGAAGACATGTGACATCTGCCAACCCGCACTGGGCCCGCGTGGGATACCGCCCAATCTCACCAAGAGGAGGCCTGGGCCTACGCTGTCCCACTCCTGGGCAAAGGCCTCCCTCCACTCCCTCCGTCTTTCACGCCCGCGTGTCCTCCTTCCAGGTTTGGCAGGGCACCAGTTCTGTGTTATTTGAGCCCACAGTTATTTTTTTTTTCACACGGCAGACATGTTCTGCTCAGTCCCATTTAAGTTGGGCAGGCTGGTTATGCAGTTTATTTAGTATAATCCTGGTAAAGACGTTTTTGTTTAAAATATTTATAAACTTTTCGATTGCGAATCTCATGATTATGATGGCTGATTAGATTATGCTACAAGCTTCTCATTATTTATTTTTTAAAAGAAAACGGATTAACTAATTACAAAAAGGAGACCTTTACACATGTACGGCCATGCTTATCCTTTTTCAAACAAAAATAGTCATGTAACCTAGTCGATAAACATAGACTATCGATAACTTAGAGCTAATTCACGTTAAATAGCCGTGAATGGGGTGTGCTGTGCAATTTGCCGACACTGAGCGGCAGTGAGTCGCCGCCAAGATAGTAATGAGAGCGATTGACGGCTAGTGAGGGGATGTAGTCGATTATTACGAAGATTATCGATTAATTAATCTTTTACTTGATTTTATGATGTTGAAAACTAGGTTAAACGGACAAAGATGTGGTTTAGATAAGCTGATGACATTGTAAATGCAGTTTTGATATCAAGGAAAGAGAAACTCAGATTTAATATTAATTTTCATTGAATAAAACTCCATTGATGAATGATGAAGAACAATCGGAGGCAAGTTTAAAACAAAATGATTTTTGAAATATATGTAATCACATCAAAAATTAATGATCACTTCAATTTATCGATACTTGCACTACTTTGGCATTACATTCAATTTGCCCCCGAGGTGTAAATCACTAAATCGCTACAAAATCGCCCTTAAATACATACGATCGACGCTAAACGACGCCAGTCGAGTAAATAACAGACTTTAGTCAATGTTAAGTGAAAATAAAATGTAGTTCGGAGTTGATTTAATATTAGGGGCGCTTCTTAGAGCTTACTGTAATGACTTCCCATTAAAAAAGTGAATTTTGTCTGTTCAAAAAGTGTATTCAAAGACTTTATGAATATTTTAATAAACTTTGTTTGAAAATGAGTAATAAAGTAATATTTTTTATAACCTATTCTAAATAATAAACGAAGAGAAAGTTCTAACACACTTCATTGATTCACCGTGAATCTTATTTTATAAGACAATTTCACAGCTAATAATTGTAAAAACTTAATCATAGATCACATCCTCTAGGTGGCGCTAGTTACGTAAGCGCGTAATGGCGGTCAGTCACGCAACGACCACACACGAGTGCGGACGTGTCAAGAGCGGAGCAATCACTGTTATTTATCTAATTAACGCTCGGATAAAGCGGGCACGAGTGTTTTTCTTTATTGTAGGGTTCAAGTAGGTAATGAATGACGCGTTTGAACGAGATAGGTTGGAATATATTTTTATGAATGCAGTTAATTGTTTGAAGTGGTTTCTTTGAATGGTTTTGTTCAAATAGTTGTGGTAGGACTTGTTATGTTTTAGATGCTTGCCTCGTTACCACTTTTACGCTAATCTTATTAACAGATTCTTACTTGTAATTATGTATTATTAATTGTTACAAGCATCTTACTATTCTTCAATTTCCGAGGGGCTTGTGGTTAAGTAATAACAGCTGCACGGGGCGATCGATCAGGTTAAGCTACGCTTGCCGCGGTTGGTCCGTGGATGGCTGACCATCTTTACAAACAAAGACCCCCCGGGGCCTCGGAAAGCACCTTACACCGTTGGACATAGCTGTCATTTGTGGATCTTTGACAGTCGTGACGTGTCGTCAGAATTTCCCAGTGGAACTGGAGGTGAGATAGATATATTTCCGATCAAGTACTATAAGACAGTAACGTGGATGCACAGGTTGAGACATCCTCGCTCTTTAAAGAATACTGATAGTCTCCATCTGGTTAAACCGAAACTCAAGTTGGTGAAATGCTAATATAATCACTACGCAAGACAGGCGATCGCAACACGAGGCAAACGATTCCCCTGATTTTGTCGTTCGATTTCTGCATGACTTGAAGAAGAAACGATGGATGGACTGTGTGAATGATTATATGGTTTGAAAGGGGGCAATTATAGAGATGTCGACTACGACGAGAAGTATGGTAGAAAAATACATGTTGCGCCGACCTAAAATAAATTATCTTAAAGGCAGGAAAATGATGATGTTTTCTGCATGACTTAGTACATCATAGGCTTTTAAGGCGTGTACATTTCAAAATTCCAAAAACCAGTCTTACCAAGGGGTATAGTATTACCCAGTAACTGGGTTGTGGAGGTTATGTAAAATACTAGTATTCAGCTGCATCCGGTTTGACTGGAAGCCGACCCCAACATAGTTGGGAAAAGGCTAGGCAGATGATGACATTTCAACATTCCAAACATATATCCGTTGTTTACAAACAATATTTCAATCAGCTTACCCAACACTTCGGAGCTATCGAGTACCCATTAAAAATCTTATAATTATACCAAGATTAATAGATACAAACGGCCAAACTCGATTCGAGATCCCATTTCCCCTTGTTAATCTCCTGTGGCATCTTAAGTAGCCAGTGTAATATATATATAACGGTAAGTTT
The DNA here is from genome assembly GCA_911387795.2 of Apamea monoglypha. Lineage (NCBI taxonomy): Eukaryota > Metazoa > Arthropoda > Insecta > Lepidoptera > Noctuidae > Apamea > Apamea monoglypha. The sequence continues at coordinate 13,385,574 of OU426936.1, forward strand.
TTATCAGCTAGTCACCTCTTCACCTTCGTTTATCAGTTACTGTGACGTAAGATAACTGTCTCATTTTTACCGCATTTATCTTAAGATATCCGTCGGTCTTCGGACTTAGTTGTGTAGAAAAATGTTAAGCGGGAGATTATTGTCGTAAGAATTTAATTAGGTGGGAGATGCCTTGACCTGGTGTTGTGGAAGAAAAGATTTTATGGATGTTAGTTACGATGACAATGGTTGTAATGGTTGTTTCGAAAAAACTATATTGGAACTAACTATAAAGTTATATTTGAACTGGCCCCGTTGGTCTCGTGATAGCACGCGCGACTGCTGATCGTGGGGTTCTTGAGTTCGATACCCAGGTCAGGCAAAGCATTATTGGGTTTTAACATTAGGAATTTCTTAGTAACAGTCCGGAGTTTGGAACTTGGCGTGATACCCCCTTGCCTCGGAAAGCACGTTAAGCCGTTGGTCTCGCACCGGATCTCTCTCCGGTCACGTCGGATTGTGTGCCGTCCCATCGGAATATGAGAGTGAGAGTGCACCTGTGCCTGCGCATAAACTTGTTCACTATAATATCTCCCGCGCCGAAGGGTAGTCTCCGTTGAGATTGGCAGCCATGGCTGAAATGTAGTCTAAAGGAGTATTATTGGAACTAGAAACTAAACTGAGATTATGTCATCATTGCTAGAAGGTTTTACTTTGGCAATGCAGTTGATAGAACAAGGATTTCTGACGTCAAAGTTATATAACACTGAAAAACACAACAGCACAACAAGAAAAATAGTTGAAACCATTCCAAACTCAATCGATCAATGCTCCCGCAAATCTGAGTCATCGAACCATCTACGTCAGAAATTACGTCAAGAATTTCATTAGCTCGACAAAGAGTAAGAAACTTAATGCCAGGTTAACAAAGATAGATAATAATGTATCAAGACATGTCAGGTAATGAAATTATAAAGTGTAAGATAAAACCAAAGCTGGTATAAATAATAATTACGGTGAAAGTTGGTAGCAATGAGGTGCACCGAGGCCGGTTTGGGCCCACCGTAGCGACGATTAGATTATGACTGAAAATATTTGGTCAGATGCTTTATTAAGTAGTTTGTCATTGGGATCAGAGATTATAGGTCTCCTATCTGTACATGTTGGGACATTTGAGATGGTAAATGATGTGCCTCTGGGAACGAGAAAAATATGGACCGTAGCAGGTTTATGATCCTTAATTAGTTGTAAGAAAGTGGGAAGCGGTTGGTTTAATAGCAGGCTTGAGTAGAAAGCTGGCAAGGTACTTTGTGTAATAGATTATTTCGTTATTATACCTTCTGTATTACCCTTTGGACTTTGAAGGCTTGACGGTGAGTTTTCTCGATTAATATCGACTATTAATAACGTTGAACATCGACATTGTATTAATATTGTACCTTAGCCTAAGAAATGTATTATCTATACTAATAGTAAAGCTGAAGAGTTTGTTTGTTTGGACGCGCTGATCTCTGGAACCAGTCGTATCCGAAAAATTCTTAATAACGCGGGCGGGTGATGCGATGCGACAGGTTCCTGACCCATCAGGTGAACATGAAATTTCATGTGGACGAAGTCGCGGGCAGAAGCTAGAGATTAGATCGGGCCTGCGGGCGGAGAGCAATGGGTAGCTCACCGCCCGATCAGGACCAGGCCCGTGCCCGACGGCAAGTAAGTGTTCCACGCGCGCCTCAGTGAGTTGTCAGCACAATTTGAGGGGCCCCTTAGGGCCGAAGCCTGCCGGGTCAGCGGGATTGTCCGAAAGGGTTACCGCTACCCCGAAATATAAAGGGCAAAGGAAGGAACATGGGTGGGTTTTAGTCAGTAAGAGTCTGACACTCCCTTCCGCTCCACCCAGAGCGGGTGGGGTCATTTGATGATTTCTCATCCGGAAAAAAAAAAGCTAGAGATTAGATAAATGTTGTCCATTTTAACTATTTCCATCAGAGTATTATGTTTACGTACGCACATAACATTAATACTGTATCCACACAAAAATATATAAACACATGAATCACTCGTAAAACTTGCGAGAATCTAGTCGTGAAACTCTGCCCAATTTTCTTTTGACATTGTCGCTACAGATTTTACGAAATTGTCCTCATCATACCGCTAATGGCTGCTATTAACTAATTGATTTATGTTCATTGACAATGACAGATAAACCGCGAATTGTCACTGACTATCAATTTCTCATAGCACTGCTTCAATTGCTCGCATAAATCACACAATTCTGGATAGTTTAAACTCAATAAGCTAGATGTGGTAATGAAAATATTTGACACTGGAAACTTTTATTTAGTGAGTCTCAAATAAATCTTAATTTACCAGGTCAAATTAAATTACCTAGCTAAACTTTATCGTATCGTTATCTAAACATGATAAAATAAAGATAAAAATGATTTCATGTATTTTTTTTGTGGTCATCGATCGGTGGTGTTTAGTTACTGGAAGTATTCGTTGAGAAAATCGCTACCAAAAACCCATTACATCTGCAATGATTTAATCTTTCACTCGAATCACTCATGTATTCTGTTTTTTATTAACAATCAATAAATTAGTAATAAGTGGATAAAGTTGCTAGTAATAATAAGTAACTTAGTAAGATATATCCTGCTTTTTATCCAGAAATAAAATAAAATACATCGGTGAAGTTTAAAAAAAAACCGGATTTGTAAAGTGATTCAATTCGATTTCAAGTGACTACACTAACAGCGGTCAATGACCCCCCAAAAAATCATCGAATCAGTTTCTCCTTTGTTTTGTCATGTTAAGATATCCATAGGTACCATCACGTCTGCGGAGTTCGCTAGCTAATTTAATATGACCCTGTAGTGGTATATTACGTTTTATCTCGCAAACCTAATTGGAATGCCAATATTGTTTATGGATTTAATTAAATAAGATCTTATCTTAGATTTGTTGTGAATATGTAATAACAAAAATAACTGCATATGAATAGCAACGATTAAAGACCAATAGTAATATTTATTATTACATTTGCATTAATTAGGGTTTGATTGAGTTTTAATTAAGTGTAGGTAGTAACTGTATCACTTGTTGTAATGTCATCATCATCATCAGCCGATAGCAATCCACTGCTGGACATAAGCCTCTCCTATTGCACGCCAGTCAACTCGATTTTCGGCAACTCTCATCCAACTGCTACCAGCCATCCTGCGAAGATCATCGCTCCACCAAGCCTGAGCGCGTCCCACCTTACGTTTTCCGATTCGCGGTCTCCACTCAAGAACACGTCTACCCCAACGGTCATCGGTTCTACGGCTAATATGGCCGGCCCATTGCCACTTCAGCTTGCTTATTCTGTGAGCTGTGTTGTAATGTAAATACATTCTATTGGTATCAAGTGTCTATTTCCGTTTATCTACTGGCGAAAGGTTAGCCAAATGCATCGAATAATATTCCCAGCACGATTAGAAATACATTATCGACTACTCATACTCTATGAATCACATCATAATACGCCCACAAACACATCACAAGGAACTGCACGTGACACTCTCACGATTCTGTCAGTTTGTAGGTTCCGAGGTCGATGTTCGGCCTTGTTCGGCGATTTTCGCGCGACTTCGGTCGTGACGTCACTCGCAGCACGACGACGTGCTGCCGCTCACGTATGGCACCCCTCTAGTGACGTACGCGAGCGTAAATATCGATAAAAGCGGAACGGTTCTTGTTTATACAAGGTTTCTTCATATGTATGCGTAACTGCAAAACAATTGATTTTCTCGTGATTGTTGTAAGTGATGAGATTGTTTCGGTGTCAATGTTCATGGTCTATACTCGTATGGTATGTGGTTTGTTTATTGATTTTAACCGCAAACTAGGAAGTTTCTTGTGACGCATAGTTGTGTTATAGAAAAGGTTTCGATAAACCACAAAGGTGCCATATAAAAAATCTTTTGTGAAAATTGATTAAATGTTAGCATAATTATCTACGAGTACATTCATTTATTCGTACCTACCATTAAACCAAGAGTTTATTACATGACAGTGCGATTAGTAGATGTCTAGGACAGTTATACAGCGTTGGTTTGATAAGAATAGCGCCGTTAGATCTATTTTAACACGAGGCCGAGACAAAATGTCGTTTGTAATCGTGAACGCCAGATGACTCACAATTAGTCGTATTTACGCGTCATATAATATTTCGCGGGCACGCGTAGGACGATCTTTATCGATACTCGTGAATGATGAACCTATTATTTGTTGTCCCATCACTAGAGTTGTTCCGTTTGGATATTTTTGACAAGATTTTATCAAAACTCATATAGATGAATTGCAAAATTTATTCATTACTGAATATTTTTTGCAGTGTAAATGATTTAAATATGTAAATGAGAAGTGGATTGCGCTAACAAAGTAACGCCGAACACGTTTGAGTGTGAAGTTTGAATTCTTTAAGTGTCTGGCATCTTGACCCAAACTCGGTAGACATGGTTGATAGCGAAATTTTTGATGCAGACAGATTGTCCGATAAGAGGAAGATGAACTCGGAAATTATAAGAAAAGTTAAATATTGTTTTCTTTCTCATCTCTATTTTACAAGCATTTATGACAACCGTTTCTGAAATTAGGTCCTGGGTTCCTTTGATTAATTTGTTGTACAACATTACAGATAAATAAAACATAGTCATGAATCCCAGAGTTAATGCACCTAACTTTTTTTTCAGGTAGATTTACTATGAATCTTGTAGTAGTCAAATCCTTATAGACATGCACGACTAGGGCAATATATCGATAAAACTGACTGACATCACTAAACAAACGTTTCGCATCATTTTAACTCGCGCTACGTTTTGAGACAATTATATTAGTTCCTATGTAAAGAAATATGTTATGTAGTTATTTACATAGCTGTCATACAAAGTATTTAAATATTACGAGTATTCAGACGGACGGTAGGAACACTCACCTAGGGGCTTGTGGCCAAATAATAGGGGCTTGTGGCCAAATAATAACAGCCGCACGGGTCGATCGATCAGGTTAAGCTACGCTTGCCGCGGTTGGTCCGTGGATGGGTGACCATCTTCACATACCAAGACCCCTCCGTGCCTCGGAAAGCACGTTAAGCCGTTGGTCCCGGCTGTCATTCGTGGATCTTTGACAGTCGTTACAGGTCGTCAGTAGCCCGAAAGTCTGACAACCAGTCTTACCAAGGGGTATCGTATTACCCAGTAACTGGGTTGTGGAGGTCAGATAGGCAGTCGCTCCATGTAAAATACTGGTATTCAGCTACATCCGGTTAGACTGGAAGCCGACCCCAACATAGTTGGGAAAAGGCTAGGCAGATGATGGTAGGAACACTCACCTAAGTTTATAGCTCTCTGATGGTACTGATGGACATATAAGGCTACCCCACAAGGATTTCATTTCCTTTTCATCATAAGAATGTTATACAGGGTGGCCATATCAGGGTAGCGGTATTTATCAACGCACAACCTGTTACCATGGATTCAGTATATGAGTCTGAGCTCCCCTATTGAAATTTTGACCGAATAGGTAAGAAATGGCGAGATGGTCTGGAAGCGTGGTGGGAGGGCTGGTTCGACGTGGCGCGGGAAAAGAGTTCCTGGAAGGATTTGTGGGAGGCCTTTGCCCAGCAGTGGGACAGCAAAGGCTAACAAAAAAAAAAACGGTATAGCAATTTTCTATGAAACAGCTGTATTATTTTTTGTTAACCAGCAAAGAATTTCTAGAATCATGTGCTGGTTTGATTCATGGTTTCAGTTTGCGCGTCAATGTACGGACGCCAGCACATCAAGCTACTACAATCTGTCAAATTTCTTTAATAGATTTTCAACTTTATCGCTAAAGCATTAAGGTTCAAGGTTAATTGGGAAAATTTGACACTTTCGGGTAGCTTGACTTGCTGGCGTCTGTACCTGCCACCATGTAGAGTGTAGAACAACCGAATATAATTTTATATTGTGTCTGTTACAATGTCTATATCTGCATGAGTTTTCAAGATTTCCACGGGATTTCACAGTATTCTTCGTAACATTCTGATAATTTCAGATGCAGCTGCCAAGTAAATATGTTTCTACTATTACATTACATAGCTGTTCGCTGGCAAGGCTCCCTGTTACCATGCTGTTTTCGAAATGTTATGGAGACTGGGTTTCCGCTACGCGTGCAAACGAATATTTACTTCCTCGTGACTTTTCGAAGTTTAGAAGAGATGTCATGTTTGGCTGTAAACGTAGAGATTTTTTTTTTTTAAACTTTGCCCCCACTCTAGAAATCAGTCCTGTATCGTGGGTGCGTTTACAAACATTTAAACTCACATACACAAACAGCTAGAAACAACTACCTGTAGGTACAATATTTGTTCCGTGCAGGAATCGAACCCGCAACACGCAGCGCAGCAGTCGATCGCTCAGCCACTGCGCCAACCGTGTCGTCAAAAAATAATAATAATAAATAATAATATGGCATGATGAAACTGAAAATAATGTAGTAAAAAACTCTTCAGCAACATATTTTATAGGGTACACAGGGTAATTGCGTAACACACTATGAGTAGCAATGGCTTTCATTTTGACAGTTTAACAACGTTCATTGCAATATTTACGTTGTTGAGCAGATACACTTTTCGAACAAATGAAGCAGTGGATTAGCAATATCCTTCAAAATGATTTAGATTCTTCTTCTTCTTCGTGTCGCTGGCACGACTGAATTTCATATCTTGTTGGCCCAAAACTTTGCCACTTCCACGGCGTCGTCAGTGGCAGCGCAGAGGTCACTTTGACTGCATGTTTTGGGCCACAGAGGGCAGGATAGGAGGTGGAGCATGGTTTGCGACATAGCTCCACAATCACACCCTACTGCCGTTCCGTCAAGGTAGCCCCACTTTACCAGGCTGGACTTACTTCTTCCTACTTGTGTCCGGAGACGGTTCAGGGACATCCAAGTGGACCACGGAAGGTTATACCCTGCAGGGAGATGCTCCTTTGGTGGTAGATAGTAAGTAGGAGGGGGAAGAGTACCCTGCCATAGTTTGCAACGGGCGTCGACCGGGTTTTATGATTCAGATTGATAGTGTGTTACGTAGGTAGGGTGCAGATGTATTACATAACTTACATATATACATAATCAGTATATAATGTTCCCACTGCTGAGACACAGGCAGGCCTCCTCTCAGTCATCATCATCATTTCATCATTTCAGCCGATAGACGTCCACTGCTGAACATAGGCCTCCCCCAAGTGTCGCCACATTGACCGGTCCCGTGCGACTCTTATCCAGCGGATTCCCGCAACCTTCACCAGGTCATCGGTCCACCTAGTGGGAGGCCTTCCAACGCAACGTCTTCCGGTTCGCGGTCGCCACTCCAGAACTTTTCGGCCCCATCGGCCATCCGTTCTGCGAGCAATGTGCCCTGCCCACTGCCACTTAAGTTTGGCAATTCTTCGGGCTACGTCGGTAACCTTGGTTCTCTTGCGGATGTCCTCATTTCTGATTCGATCACGCAAGGAAACTCCGAGCATAGCCCTCTCCATTGCTCTTTGAGTGACTTTAAGCCTTCTGATGAGGCCCATTGTGAGCGACCACGTTTCAGTCCCGTATGTGATCACTGGCAACACACACTGGTCATAGACTTTCGTCTTGAGACACTCCTCTCAGTGAGAGGCCGGAATCCACTACGCGGGCCCAGTGCGGGATGGTAGATACCACATGTCTTCGATTTTTTGGTCTAGGACATGCCGGTTTCCTCACGATGTTTTCCTTCACCGTTTTGAGAGCAGTGGTGATGAAATTATTTACACAAAGTAAAGAGGGTGTGTAGGGTTCAAACCTACGACTTACAACTCGTAAGCCGCGGCCTATGGGCCGCCATTGCTCACAATATAATTAATACCTACATTTATTTATCCACCAAATTATGCAAATAACATTTTACTATAATACATTTCGTTTTTTTAATCTCCTAGTTGCTGTGTCACCAGCAGATTTATTACTATTTAATTAACGATAAATAAATGTTAAATTATACCCATTAACCATTTTGTTTCTATAAACACCTGCACTATAATTCTTTTGATCATTGTTAAGCAATTAATGTGAATTTATTAGTTCTAAATCAGTTGGAGCTAATTCATCAGAATTCGTTGATAGTATTGAATTAAACATTTTTATGTTTTTTGTGTGTCTGTTGCACTTATTATGTGCTAATTAATTCTATCATTTACGTTATCTTTTGCTATATCTGCTTCCACAAATATATTAATGAGGTGGCAATAATATTTACTGGCCATTCTCTTTTCTATATTATACATAATTATGTTTTATTTCTTTTCGGTGTTCGTTGTGTTGTTCTAGCTGTTTTCCTGAGAGCAGTGGTGGCCCAGTGGTAAAGGCCCGGACATACAAGTTGTAGGTACCACCACTGCTCTCAAAACGGTGAAGGAAACCATCGTGAGGCAAACCATCCAATTGTGAAAGCATACAAATGTCAAATTAGTCAGCGCCTGACGGAAATTGACGTATTTTTAGTAGCCACTTTTTTATCACGTCTAAACTTGTCTATGGAGTATGTTAATTTGACAGGACTAAACAAATATTTATATTCTGTTAATGTAATAGAAAGAAAAAGATGCAGTTTAGTTTGTGAACAAGGGAATCGCCGCCATTGTTTAACTTTGTTCCTTGATGTGTCTGTTTGGAAGTGATGGACAAGAATAGCCTATTCCTGATTAAATTGGGCGGATCTATTACACCATCGTTGTTTTATAAAAATAAATGAAATTGCATTTTTTTTTAGAATGATATAATAAATCCAAGGTAACAGGTTGCGCGTCGATATCCTGTCACCCTCGGCCTCAACTCTGTAACCAAATAACTGGTTCGACTGTACCTGCTGCCATTTTTTCAACACGAGTTATATCCTCAGTCCATAGCCTGAGTATTGGCTGTGTCAAGGACTTTATGGAACAGATTTTTACGACTTTTTAAACACTTATTGTTTCTGTCACCCTAGTGTTTTAAATGTTAATATATTCTATCGAAAAGTGTTTGTTATCACACCGATATTTATTGTAGCTTCATTATAATATCGTAAATAACACAGAAATTGGTGGGTTTGAAATATTTTTGTGTCTGGTTTTAGAAAGAAAAGTGACTAAATTGTTTATTTTATCATTTTCACATTGTCCACTAGGAGTCCAGTGGTGACCTAGTGGTATCGCCCCTGATATACGAGTTGTAGGTCGTTAGTTCGAACCCAGACAGGCTTTTTACTTTGTGTAAAATTATTTCATCACCACTGCTCTCAAAACCGTAAAGGAAAAACATCGTGAGGAAACAGGCATGTCCTAGAACCAAAAATTTGAAGAGATGTGACATCTACCAATCCAAACTAGGCCCGCGTGGTGGATTACGGCCCACTCCCTCTCAAAAAAAGGAGGCCTGTGTCCCAGCCGTGGGAACGTGATAAACTGATGAAGTTCCCACTGCTTCTACTCACTCCCACTGCAAAAAAATTGTGCTTCACTTAGGTACGGACGCCAGCAGGTCAAGCTACCCGAAACTGTCAAATTTTCTCAATCAACCTTGAACCTTAATGCTTTAGCGATAACGTTGAAAACCTATTAAAGAGATTTGACAGATTGTAGTAGCTTGATGTGCTGGCGTCTGTAGGTACACTGGGTGACCACTTAGTACAGTAAGCGACATAAGTCTAGTGGTCCCAAGCTCTACTGCTGAGCATGAGATCTTGTGTTCGATTTCCAGATCGGGCAAAGTATTATTGAGTTTTTCTTTCTAGAATTTCCCAATAGCAGCCTGAAGTCTGAAGTTACGCCCGGTTGATGGCAAAATGCTCGCCCCCTATTACATGGGACTTAAGCATAACCAGCGAAATGTGGGTGCACTAAAGGTACACCGCTGTCCAACCCTTCGGAGAAACAAGGGGTGATGTTATGTACGATGTAAAAGATTGATAAACGGGTTGAAAACCCAATGGTATATTGGTGTGGCTAGCTGACATAAGTCAAATAATTTAATATAATGTTCTGTGTCTTTTAATGTTAATTACGAGTATTTTGCATACCTAGTATTGTATACAATCAAGTATTTTCCAACTGAAAAGACAGCTGTGCTGCTGGGGAGTTTGTTGCGCCACTTCTTCTTCCTAGCGAAAGCACTAGGAAGTGGTGAAGGGCGGGCGTTTTGGGGGACTGTTTTTTGTAATTTTGAAGTTCGAAAAGTGCTGATTCTCAGCCTAATTTGAATAAATGACTTTTGATTTTGTTAATGGAGATGTTTACTGGTGCCTATAAACAAGTATACTCATATTAGCAGTTACATGAGTGGTGATCATCTACCAGGTAATTTCAGTAATTATCTTGTTTCTGATGTCACTTACAAGCATAAATAGAATTCAATGAGTGTCCTTGGTCGTTGACATGACTATTTATAGCATTTTTGCTAGTCTATGTAATCCGATCCCCTATCTCGTTTACGATCTGAACCATCTTCTTATCTAATAGTATGATCAACATGTATCTAGTAATAAAAAAAGCTCTTAAAACTTCTGTACGTCTTACCTAGTTACATTCCTAGGATTGTCGTAAAAACTACATATTAAGATTTCTTTTCTGTCTGTACCTAAGTACTGTTTCTAGTTTTAGGCCTGTCATATTCCCATCGTTTTGCGAGTGCTTTTCTAATCGGCAATTAAAAAAAATATATTTACAAACTTTGTTTTTTTGTTTAGCCTATGCTGTCCCACTGCTGGGCCCTACAGGAACTCTTTTCCCGCGCCTTTTACTTGAACCAGCCCTTGCAGTGCACGTCCAAGGTCATCTCGCCACCTTATTATATGATTCTAATAATGGGCTCTATATGTTTTACGAATAAGAGCTCAACTGTCACTCAACATCAGCCTATAAAATTCCCACTGCTGGGACACAGGCCTCCTCTATATGAGAGGGAGTGGGCCGTAATCCACCACGCGGGCCCAGTGCGGGTTAATAGATGTCACATGTCTTCGAATTTTTGGTTCTAGGACATGCCTTCATGCTCATTAGTGACAACTGTCACTAGTGAGACTCAATTACTCTTTCTATTGTTACCGAACTAAATAAGCTTGCCTAACAGGAAGACACATTATCAGGAATAAAGAAAAAAAATAAAGAAAGATTATCAGGTTTACCGATTTTCATCAAAAACATTAACTTATGTTAGTCTTTCAGCCATGTTGCAGAAACATTTTCAATTTCTGTAAATTCCTTAGTCTCCTAAACCTTTTCCTGACATATAAACCACATTTGGTTCAGGGTGATTATTAAAGTATTGTACATAACCTACTTCGAAAACGGTGAAAGTGTTAAAGTGTTGTAAAGAAAGCAGCCTATATTTAGCAGAGGATGTAAATCTGCCGCTACAAGCTAAACATTATGGCAGCATCTTGTACTTGTATGTACAACTCCATTTCACAAGTAAGTCTCAGCCCCTTTAAAGGAAATTCGAAGCAAATAAGTTCTGTTTATTTGAAACTTTGTTTAGGGAGCAACATATCTCATAATATGAAAGTGTGAGGTGGTAACGCACTAGGTGGTACAACTGCGGCGACTAGTTCAATACAGTAATTTCAAAAATCAAAGGGTTTATTTTACGACAGTACCGCTGTCGACAGAATGCGTACTTGACACCTGTCAGTTGTATACAAACGAATATATGTGTTTTGCGAATTTTATTAATAACCCAGCCCATGACTTGTATAGCCATCTCCCTAAATTAAAGATCCCTGTCCCAACTAACTTTCCATCCCTACTCCTCCCCAAATCTTTCGGGGCTTTGATGTATTTTATCCGTGTCAATGACATCAATTTATGATGATTTTTGTGTGATCGTTTATGTACATATTTGATATTATAATTAACAATATTTTTAATTTGGTTATTTCAGTGTACCTACTAACACCCGTCAACAAGTTTCACATTAAATTCAAAGTGTTAACAAAGAACTAGTATTGGATTTTGAATATTAAGTTTTTTTTTGGTTTTCTCCGCACGTTTTCTTATATCACATCTGACATTGGCAGAATTGTCGACATCGGCACCATTGCCATAGAGGAAAATAGAATAGAATATTTATCTTATCGCACTGACATGTGTCAGGAACGCATTCTCTCGACAGCCGCACTGTAACTCTCAATAATATTGTCCTTCATTGGTTTACAATTTGTAACCTAGAAGATTCGTTCTCCACTACTTTATTGAGTAAAATAAACCAACCTGCAACCTAATTGTGTAACACAGTATCAATCTCAATCTGAATGATTTTGAAGGATATTGCTAATCCATTGCTTCATAAGTTCGTAAAATGTGTCTGCCCAACAAAGTAAACAAAGCAATGAATGTTGTTGAACTGTCAAAATGAAAACCCTTGCTAATGATAGTGTGTTACGCAATTACCCCGCTGGGCAGAAATACCAAAATTATTAGTATTCAAACTTAGCAATGACTTGTAGTTAAAACATCGTCAGTATTATTGAGCCCAAAAATTCGAAGCAAATATTTCTTACAGGATCTTAGTTTTTTTTAAGTGTGCGTGATCACTTAGCATTTAGAATAACATCTTTCGATACATTTATTTATTTTTTTCGCCTAGTAAACAGTTTAGACTAACGTAGCAGCTAATCTGCCTAGTGCGTTCTCTCCCTTATTATCTTTAGTGTCGTCGTAAACTTGGTTCTGTACAGACATACCCGCGGGCACTAGTATGTTGGGACTTAGAATAGAACATAAGTTAAACTAAGTAATGACCTAGTCTAATGCTAAAGTACTAAGTGTGGGGAACTGTGTAGCTTTTAGCTGATATGTAGGTGTTTATTGGTATCTAAATATTGGGAATAAGTTTTTTTTTATTCGTCTTAAGGATTATGTAATTATTGAATCAAGAGGTTTATTAGTTCACCATTTAGAAAGTTTAGCTATTAACCCTTCAGCCGGAACGTAGCTCCACGCGAGACACAATGACTTTTTAATTGTGTCTGTAATTACGGCATTCAACGGGTTAAGAGGGATGGGCTAGTGTGCCCGTCGTGGTCCGAGCCGCGCCGCAGTCTCATTGCGGTGATCGGACAGGACCTCTCACTCCCCGGTCTGGTTAACGCCATGCTGGGGGACGAGGGGTCCTGGGCGGCAGTCGCCTCCTTCTGCGAACACGTCATGTCCCAGAAGGAGGCGGCGGAGCGCGCGCGGGAGGACGATCCTCACGCGGCGGCGCTCCGAAGGCGGAGGAGGGGTCGAAGAAGACGTCAGTTTGACGGTCATCTCCGACTCCTCCCAGGTGGAGGCCAGCAGGCAACGGGTGCGGGGGCACCCTTGCCTGTATTGCACAGGCCTCCACCAGTGTCGGACGGGAATGGCCAGGTGTTCCCGGCCATTCCCGTAGCCCCCCAGCCAGGGGGGCATGCGGGGCCCGCCAGCTAGGCGGGCATGCGCCGGGAGGGCTGTGGAAGTAAAGGCTGAGCCGGTTTCCCACGGCTCTCCCATCACGGCGATGCGGGAACACCGCTGAGTTTTAGTGGGTATACTGTCGTAACAGGAGTCCCACATACCCCGTCTCGTCCCCCGAGCGAGCGGGCATGCATAAAGCATTTCTCAGGGAGAAAAAAAAAAAAAAAAAAAAAAAGGTAGCTCGCATTCAACATGACGCTGATCTGCAAATTGGAAACTTAAGAAAGTTTTAATTTCGCGGGTTATCGTGGCGGTCTCTTAATTTTTGGTTCAAGCATGTCCTAGATTTCGTCCTCTCGATGTTTTCCTTCACCGTTTTGAGAGCAGTGGTGATGAAATAATTTACACAAAGTAAAGCGCCTGCCTGGGTTCGAACCCGCGACCTACAACCGTAACTCGGGGCCGTAGCCACTGGGCCACCACTGCTCAATCTCTACACGGTTCAACTAAAATAACCATCTAGAACCATCCTACAAATTCACTTGCACCATTCGATTTCCCGTGCCCAGCCTGACCTGTCATATTTGGAGCAAATCGAATACTGTATCAGCTCTGTATCGATCGAGAGACCCGTGACAGTCGGCACTAATCGCAATTTCCTGGGAAAATCATGAGCTGTGCCGGAGTTCGTTAGGCGCGAATATTTATTGGTTGATCTAGTATAAATAGATGATTTATGTGTGAAGATTTATATGTGGAAACCTGTAGTGTATTTTGTAAAGATAGGCGGATTGGTTGATGTATCAGATGTGTGGTATGTGTGCATATAAAGTACCTTTGTTGAAAGAATAGCGGTTTTCACAAATTAAAAGCTTTTATTTATTTTTTTCAATGATACAAGACTCAAAGAGGAAACGGTTCTATCACAACACACTTGAATTAGGGAAAGCCCACAATTTATATAACAACAGCATTGCCATACAACGTGGCAATGTTGCCAGCCTTTTGGGCACGTTTCCTATTGACAGCGATGTGGACGGATTTTTTGATGCCCTTTGATTATTCCCCTCCTTTTTATATACTTGTACATATTATTATTATTATTTTAAGACTTAGCTTTTTAAATTATGTAAATATTGTATAAACACGTAAAAATAAACTTCTGAAAAAATACAAAACAACGAACATACAAAAACATTGCACAAACATATTGAAATTAAGAAGATAATTATGCAAGGAACCCTATATTACTTTACAATGAGTTGTACTTGACAATGTCACACTAATTAGTAACATCAAATTAGGCTAGCTTACTTTGACTGTATCTAGGCACCTAGGAGAGCTATATTCTAACTTAGTAAGTTCCTATTGACTGTAGTACAAAAAAAACCAGGTTCATTGTATCTTTTGGCGTAGCGAATAGCACTACCTACAGCTAAAAATGTTTCAAGCTTGGTCTTAATGGAAATAAAAAAATAAATGGATTTTCTTGTACCTAGAGAAACGTACCGGTTTTAAAACAATCTAGAATGTTTGGTGACGAGGTTTTATAGTTTTTCATTATTTTTGGCAATGTAGTGAATATTCTTGAAATAAGCAAGCTAAAGTGGCAATGGGCCGGCCGTATCAGCCGTAGAACCGATGACCGTTGGGGTAGACGTGTTCTTGATTGGAGACCGCGAATCGGTAAACGTAAGGTGGGACGCCCTCAGGCTAGGTGGAGCGACGATCTTCGCAGGATGGCTGGTAGCAGCTGGATGAGAGTTGCCGAAAATCGAGTTGAATGGCGTGTGATGGGGGTGCCTATGTCCAGCAGTGGACTGCTATAGGCTGATGATGATGATGCTAGTGAATACAGTTTTGGTCATTGTTTATAAGAAAGACTCGTGGCTAAATAATAACAGCCGCACGTAAGCTAAGCTATGCTTGACGCGGTCGGTTCGTAGGTTGGTGACGGTTTTTATTTTTTATTATTGCTAAATTGGCCTGCTCTTGACCTCGATCACGCCTGATGGAAAGCGATGGATGAGGTCTATCATGGAACGAGCGTGCCCAGAAGATGCCTATTTTTTTTTTTTTTTTTTTTTTTTTTTTTTTTTTTTTTTTTTTTTTTTTTTTTTCGGGATGGGAAATCATCAAATGAACCCTCCCGCTCTGGGTGGAGCGGAAGGGAGTGTCAGACTCTTACTGACTAAAACCCACCCATGTTCCTTCCTTCGCCCTTTATGTTCCGGGGTAGCGGTAACCCTTTCGGACAATCCCGCTGGAAGATGCCTGTTCACTCTTGCTTTGAAGACAGACGGGATAAAGGTGGGGGCCATCCATTACATATAGAGACCTCTCCGTGTCTCGTCATCATTTAGCCAGGAGCCAGGAGCCCGATATAATCTCTTGGCCTTCTAGATTATCTAACTATAACTATATGGAACTCCCATCACGTTTTACCAGAAACAAAGAATGAACGGAATAAAAACTAATAAAAACTGTCCTTAACATTGACATGATGACCCAAAAATTCTGCTAAACTTATCTCCCAACTGACCCTGATATTATCTTAATTATTTAATTAAACACACAGTTCATTGTATTATTAATTAAGGAAATGATGATAAGTTTTATAATGTTATATATAATATTTTCCCTTGCCTTGACCTCTGGGGCGGTTTTATGATTAGCTTTATGTTGTATAATTCTGCGTATGAGGGGCTTGTGGCTAAGTAATATCAGCCGCACGGGTCAATAGTTCAGGTTAAGCTACGCATGTCACGGTTGGTCCGTGGATTAAAGCCGCCGGGTCCCGGCTGTCATTCGTGGATCTTTGACAGTCGTTACGGGTCGTCAGAAGCCCGAAAGTCTGACAACCAGTCTTACCAAGGGATATCGTATTACCCAGTAACTGGGTTGTGGAGGTCAGTTACGCAGTCGCTCCATGTAAATGACTGGTACTCAGCTGCTTCCGGTTAGACTAGAAGCCGACCCCAACATAGTTAGGAAAAGGCTAGGCAGATGGTGAGTCGATGTTATGAAACTTTCTCACATAAGTAATCACTCGTCGAATCGTCGGCAATCAAATCGTTAAAGTTTAACGATTCCCTCACGTTAATACATATTATGATTTCTATTACCGATTTCTTATTTATTGCTTTTAACTTAATTATAGGGTTTGGTTGTTTACTTGGAAGATGTCCAGTTATTAAAACTATAAGTTTATCTTATTTACAAGGTCTACTTGTGTTATATGTACAAGATTACAATTTCAGCACCATATTTATGTCAAAATATGATGGTAAGAGAATTTTACTGCTCAAAAGAAAACAGCTGTTCATTGTGCTTGTGTTAGTGTGCATGCAAAAAAACATGCGCTGTTCCATACAAAAAAGTTTTTTTTTTATATCTAATTCAAATTCAATTTCATTTATTCAGACTAACTCTGAATAGCAAAGGTTAATTATTTTTATGAATTTTTCCAGGTACCTGTTGTTTGGACTCTATATGCTAGTTAATGATTAAGAAGTCCGCAGATAGAGCTAAATACATCTCATGGGTAATACAGATTCAAGCAAATGAAAGAATCATGATCTGTATCGTGTACAGCCGATGTATTATGTAAAATCGACTCACACTGAACTCCGAAGTTCAAAATACCGATGTACTGTATTCATAAAGTTTAAAAGTACGAATTACGTGACTTAGAAGGTACGCTATGACGACTTATTTACACGCGGACCCAGTGCGGGTTGATGTATGTCACATGTCTTCGAATCGAGGGCCCACTCCCGCTCACAGAGAGGATGCCTTTGTCCCAGCAGTGGGGAAATTATGGGCTGATTATACTAAACACTTGAAGTCTTCTTCTTCACGACATGTAGTTTAGAATGTTCATCATCGCGATGTAAGGACTATGAAAACTTAGGTGAGGTGAACTTGAAGTGAGCTTAGCTGTCATTCCACCTGATGCTAGGGACTCTATTGACAGCTCACTTCACCTAAGTTTTCACCATATAAGCTGTTATATGGTGTACATATTAAAGAGTATCCTATCTATCTATCGTACTAGAAAGTTGTATACCTACATTTACAGCTAGAATATAATAATCACATCCCCTACGTGTACCTCATAACAAGCAATAACTGCTCCCAGAACCAGTAAATCCCATAAATTAACAAGAATATAAAACATTATTTATGGGATACTTATTGAGTGTTGCCAGTTGCCAATACAAGCCAATAACGGATGACTTGCAAATTCAATTTTGCTAGAAACTTTATGTTCAGTTACTAGTTTAACATTAATCTGACAAAAATGTTGGTCTTAAGACTTGGCTACATTTAGTACAGACGCCAGCACATCAAGCTACTTCAATCTGTCAAATTTCTTTAATAGATTTTCAACTTTATCGCTAAAGCTCCTGAAGAACCTCAATGGTTCAAGGTTGATTGGGAAAATTTGACAGTTTCGGGTAGCTTGACCTGCTGGCGTCTGTACATAATACTCGCGAAAAGAGGAGGCCTGTGTCCCAGCAGCAGGAACATGATAGGCTGATTATGCTTATCATCATCATCTGCCTAGCCTTTTCCCAACTATGTTGGGGTGATATATGCTTACTTAATAATGCGTTGACGCACGGATAGAGCAATGGTGGCCAAGTGGTAACAGCCCCGACTTACGAGCTGTAGGTCATGGGTTCGATTCGATACCAGACAGGCGCTTTACTTTGTATAATTTGCTTCATCACCACTGCTCTCAAAACGGTGAAGGAAAATATCGTGAGGAAACCTAGAACCAAAAATTCGAAGACATGTGACATCTGCCAACCCGCTCTGGGCACGTGTAGTGGATTATGGCCCGCTCCCTCTCACTGAAAGAAGCAGCCTATGTCCCAGCAGTGGGAACATTATAGGCTGATTATTAATGCATTCTTTCAAGCCCAATTTCGATTTTTATGCGCTTTTTGAACGTATTTAATCGACGCGACGCCGCTGCGACGCGGACGTTACGTATTTCTGTTGTAGTTAGTGTGTCCGAGCTTTATAGGGAACTTCACTTGCTTGCTAGTTGAAGTTAAACTGGTTTGTTATAAACAGATTATTTTGCGGTTTGTAATACATTTCCTAGTCGCTCCGTAATCTGTAATATAAGACGATGTCTGGGACCTTATACTAATAATATTATCGTTGATAATATCCATAGAAATGTAACTATGATAATTCCACTACAATAATCTAAATAAAATCGATCTTCAATTTCATTCGATGACACTGCCATCGAAATATTCGATCTAAATTCTGGGCATAAAAATAGGTATGCCCAAATTTTTAGATTGAATATTTCGATGGCAGTATGCACAAATAAAATATAGGTAATGTTTTTGCCTACAGATAATAAAAAAAAACAAATTGAAATAAGAAAAAAAGTTGAAGTTGAGATTGAATAAAAGTTTTTTCGGAAATTCGCATAAAATAATTATTGTCTATTTACACTAGATACTAAATTAAATGACTAACTAACTAACCATACAAATAAACACAAAAACAAAAGAGCACTCAGACGTCGAAGTACTTGTCCGCATCGCTGTCATCCGGAAATTTGCCCAGAATGATAAAATAATAAATGTCTTACATTATTTCAACCAAACTATTCTTGTAGAACATTAATGTCCTCTACAAACGATGTCGATCGCAAACGGCAGCGTTTACCGACGAACACCGATATATCGGCCGTAAACCGTTTACGACGAGTAACGTTATAGGACGAATCGCCGTCATTTGTATTAAAAGATTATTACTTTATATTTCAACTATCAGTCGGTGGTAGATTCAAACGTTACGTTATCCTATCTAATTGTTGGTGACAACTTTTATTATGGACAGGTCCACTCAATCTGTGTGGTTCTTTCCTCAAAAGACCATTCCAGACACCAATGTACATGGTCTTCACATGATCTGACCAAGATTTTGTCTGGACTTTAAAAGAGACTGTGACCTCTGAGTTTGTTTCGGCCTTTCTTCTCAGAGTAGTCAGATAAGAAACGCCTCGCACGCACCTCATCTAGTTTTAAAAAATATGATTGACGTGTAAAAGTGTTTGTACAAACCTACTTATAAAAATAAAATCATTTATCATTAATGTTCGGTTGAATGGCTTTTTCTTAGCGAATTAAATTATGATAATAATGGCCCTAAGATATTTCCTTATTTGATATTTTACCTACTTATAAATCTTCTTGAGATCAGTGGTGGCCCAGTGGTAACAGCTGCGATTTACGAGTTGTAGGTTGTGGGTTCGAAATGATTTACACTAAGTAAAGTGCTTGCTTGGGCAAGCACTTAGTGTAAATTATTTCATCAAGACAGCTCTCAAAAACGGCGAAGGAAAACATCGTGAGGAAACCGGCATGCCCTAGAACCAAAAATTCGAAGACATGTGACATCCACCAACCCGCACTGGGCCCGAGTAGTGGATTATGGCCCGCTCCCTCTCACGGAAAGAGGCGGCCTGTGTCCCAGCAGTGGGAACATTATAGGCTGACTATGATTATGCTACTTAAAAATCTTCAACATGCATCCTCACCGCTTGATGAACTCTAGAATACTGACTCCGATTGAGACGAAATAAGTCGAGCAATCCCGAAACAAAATAGCCAAATAGAGGGTTTTTCGGCAAGCTACCACAAATGTCATTTCCATCTCATGACATATAACACAAAAAAAATGATAGCGAAACTTTTTGGTCACAGTAAAATTAATATCCTCCCACAAAAAGAAATCAGACCCCGTACACAAAAAATTAATAAAATCAAAACCCAACAAATAAAGGGACAGAAGTCAGTAGTATCAATCAACTTAAGGCTGTCACTCACGTCAAATTATTATGAAACAAGTTGACAGTCCCCATCAGTGCTGTCAAATCCGTATTAATACGGCCCCACAGGCAGGGCAAGTGTCCCTTTTCACGGGTCGATTCAACTTCAATTGTTTATATTTGAATGGAAGTTCCAGTTGACGTTTCATTTTGTTTACTTTTTTGACGTGTGTGTCATGTGTGTTTGTTTGTTCGCGCCGTTTTTTTTTTTAGATGAATAGGTTTCGTAATTAATACCATATAGTACGTTTCACGTAGGTAGAAGTTTGATTTAGTCTAGTCTCTTAAAGAAATAAATATATTTTAGCTAAATAATAAGCTGCACGACTCGATTTAAGGTTAAGTTACGCTTCCCGCGGTCGGTTCGTGGATGGGTAATCCTTGCTTCGGAAAGCACGTTAAGCTGTTGCCCAGGTAGTTAGAAGTCTGACTACCAGTCTTACCAAGCAGTATTGTGTGGTTGTGGCGGTCAGATAGGCAGTCGCTCCATATAAAATTCTGGTATTCAGCTGTATCCGGTTAGACCGGAAGCCGAACATACATAGTTGGGAATAGGCTACGCAGATACATTTTTGACCTATGTGCACGTTTATCATAAATTAATTGACATTGACACAGAGATACCTACCTAATGAAGTAGATGATAAATGAAAAAGGCATATAAGAATTAAATTGTTCTAAATAAATCTCTGATTTTATTAAAATTACCAATGACATTTTTATGATCCGTTATTTATTTGTGTATGATTTACGTTTGTGCCTAAATCCCCTCCAATTGACGCAAACGTTCTAAATAGCATAAAAATAAAACCCAAAAAGCACTCCACAATGTTATTTAATATTTATTTCAACAAAAATATAACCTCACACCGAGATGCCGACTATAAATAATTTTTATTCTCGTTAAGTGATACATTAAATTATTGCAACCCAATAAAAATGTCTACGAAGAATCGATCGGGTAATTTAAAATGACATGTTTGTATTGAACTAGCGACCGCGCCACGGGTTTGCTTGCATCGATCATCATTCATCTTCTTTTATAAGCATTCGGTTTTAAATGAACTTTAAAATTACGAGTTATTTTGAACAAAATATTTTATTGTGATAAAATATTATGTCCTATAATATTTTTTGCAATAAAATTGTTTTGTTGTTTTTTTTTGGATTGATTCGTGATTGTTATTATTTTTCTTAAGTACAATCTGTCAGGTATTTATTAAGTTGCTGTTAAAACATCAGTATTTCGTGCTTGTCCGATGATTAATTTTTCGCATTGTCACGATATTTTTTATCGATTTGATAAATTGAATGGAAGGGAAATATTTTATTGAATAATGATCGACAGGTTGCACATTGTATTTTTGTTCCTAACTGCCGGGCGGCTACTTCATAAAAAAATATAATTGAAACGGAAAAAAGAAACATTGGGAGCCCAGCTGTGTTTGTTGTTTTAAAGTTTCCCTGTAACAATTCGCGAAGTTTTGCCTACAAAATATGTTAGTAAAACAAATTGGTCACTGGTACAAGTGACTTTCCTACAATAAATCGCCGTTTAGTTACTCGTTAGTGAGAGATACGGCTACTCGCGCGAGACAAACGCTTTTTAGATAAAACCCTGATAGTTTCCACTTGTCCCCTTTGGAATTATAATATTTGTTGCAACACATTCTTGTGTCGAAAATACGGAACGGAGAAATGCTCTGGGAAAGGATTTTTTTGTTTGTTTCTTATGTAAAGCCCTTTAAATGGGCAGTTAACTGTGTCGGTTACTTGATAAAGTGGGTTTTGTCGATGTTTGAGTTTATTTTTATCAATAACATGTTTATTACCGTCAGTTGAACATTTATTTAAGAAATAATAAAAAAAAAACTTTTTAAAATATAAAACCTGTACCTTTTGTACTTGCTTGAAACAAGGTTTATCTAGACTTATCGAAATATATTTCTGGACTACCTAATACATTACAATTTTGTTAGATCGTTTTTCCGCGTCTACAGTTAGATACCCCTGAAGACAAACGGCTCACGGTAGTTGCCTTACAAAATCTAGGGAAAAACAATTTGGAATTTCAATGGCGTAACTTTGCCGACACGAAAACTTTTAACGAGCACTGAAGTCAACATAAATATTCTTGAGCCTGCAACGACTGAAAAGCTTACCTAACTGTTCAGAACCCATAGCATCCCCGTAGGTACCTAATGGCTGATTTTTATCCGTAGAATAAAATGGACGTCTGACAGTTCTACGATGGAAAAACTGTCAAAAATTCAAAATGTATTCTCAGGATAACACTTATTTTAGGTATAAAAGTTTGGTGCAATGCGCTCTAAGGGCTGATTTATCCAACGCCAGATAACTTTATTCGAGGAATAATTTCGAATTTTTGACAGTTTTTCCATAGAAAAAAAAAACTTCAATTTTATTCCACGACTAAAAAATATTTTTCGATTGCAAAAAAAAAGCAGCCCTAAGTAATATAAGGTTACTCTATAAGTGAAAAAAAAATCGATCTAAACACACTTTTCACACGAAAAAACCAACAATCACCAATCAAAATACTTGGTAACCCAGCCCAAAATAGGGTTGTAACACCATCATATTACAAAAAAAAACATTCTATCTCATATCATTATCTTCGTAATGGGCAGAGGTCCCGACTTCATAAATTGCTGGTATCACAGTTAACATCTTAATAAATAAAGATCTTTCACTACAGATGCCTGTATAATATTTTGTGTTATTTATGTCAGTCCGAGCCTCTCTTTGAGGCGCACCGAACTTATCAGATGTTTTAAGGATATAATTTGAAACTGTGAACTTGTCACCCCTTGTTATGTCCTTGTAGGGGTGTCACTATCACCAATCAATATTATTAGATTTCCTAATGGAATAAATTACAAAATACCATTTCAAACACTACACATTTTCTGACCAAGATGCACAGACAGCTGTACTGCTGGGGAATTTGTTGCGCCACTTCTTCTTCCCAGTTGAAGCACTATGAAGTGGTGAATAGCCGCAGTTTTGGAGGATTGTCTTATGTCATTTTGACGTTCGAAAAGTGCTGATTCTGACAATCAGCATAGTTTGAATAAATGACTTTTGACATTAATTTAGATGTGTGGATTCTAACGAAACTGTGACCTCTTGAGTTTGTTTTGGCCTTTCTTCTCAGAGTAGTCGGACATGAAGCATAAGCATAAGCATAATCAGCCTATAACATTCCCACCGCTGGGACACAGGTCTCCTCTTGGCGAGAGGGAGTGGGCAGTAATCCACCACGCGGGCCCAGTGCGGGTTGGAAGGAAACACCAACCTAAAAGTAAGTAAATGTAAAAGGGTACAAAACTATTTCCAGAAATAAAGTCATAACAAACTACAGATAATTGAGAGCCAGTCTTAGTACATGAAGAAGCAATAAAGTTTTCAATTCTGGAACTGTAAACCCGCTGCAGTTTGTCACAAAGTGATTACGAAATAGCTAGAAACTATAAATTTATACTCAGTCATAAAGATCACACGCAAATTACAGCGTACAAACGCTAACTAAACTTACATTTTCTTACAATTACATACAGTTTTAACAGCTCCTATAAATTACTGGTACTTTTACTTCGATTGCAATACTACGCAATAGTAGAAAATGGTCTTGATTAAACTTGATTCATATCTATACAGGATGAAATTGAAAACTTGCGACATATCAAAATAGGAGGTGCAGTAACTGTTACATAGTCATTATAAATTGTCATTTCCCAAATTCAATTATATATCGTCTAATAATTTTCGTCTTACATAGTGCAAACTAAGTTGTTGTTTACAAGTAAACACGAATTATCGTTGTTCCAGTTTTGTTAATTAGGTACTCCAATAAAGACTCCAAGTCCATACCTATTTAGATGACTATAATTAAATATCGTTTAGAAACCGGCATGTCCTCGCAATAAAATTCGAAGAAATTTGACAACTACCAACCCGCACTGGGCCCGCGTGGTAGATTACGGCCCAGTCCCTCTCACCGAGAGAATAACTGTGACCCAGCAGTGGGAATATTATACACTGATTATAATTAAGATAATTTCGGGAAAATTACAAATAAAAGAAAAAAAAAACCTTAACAGTCACAAACATGACAGTGTCTGCAAAAACAATTTATTTTCAAATTACTGCTACGTGCCACCCCTGTACCGCACCAAGTAAACTAATCCTACATCAATGATCCTGTGAATATGTTAAATATTATTTATTCTGGAGCTCTGAATGTTTGTAGGGCGACCTGTGCCGCTCGTGTCATTGAAATGAACCGCTCCTCGCCTTACAGAGTTACAACTATTTTATTAATATTAAATTACCGTACATTCGTATTAGAAGAATGTCTAGGAACATATGTAGTTGGCTACTTGAAAAATGAAAGAGGCTTCAATATTGGAGTGTCGTGGGCTTACTTGTTTTAGTGACTGCATCATAATCATCTGCATCATGTAGATCTATTATACATTATAATACCGTACGTGTATCAATCGATATATTGTGTGTTGCTGCAATCACTAGTTCCATCTGTCAAAAAACGGTTTACCGAATGGACAGGGTATAGAACCTAGATATACCTAAGTCTTAAGAATTATGACCACAATTTGACCCCAACAAAAGGTTGGGGTCAAATTGTTGTCATAATTCTCGCAATTCAAGCCCCCAGTCCCGTTTAACTTATTATAAGTCAGGCAAAGGAAGTAGGAGACACAATTTTCGTAGGTGTTGAAATAGCGATCCACCTTGAATGAAGGTGTAGCGTTTCATTCAGTGTTTCATTCGCGAATGAAATGTTCGAGGTAATTCGTACGCCAACGCGCAAACTTGAGATGACAGTTTGTAACTGTTATCGTAATAACCGCCCATTCAAGAAATCGTGAGTAAGCTTGGGATTGTCGTGTCTATAGTTTACTGGTCGAAAATCCTACTAATATTATAAACGCGAAAGTTTGTATGGATGGATGTTTGTTACTCTTTCACGCAAAAAATACTGAACGGATTTGAATGAAATTTGGCACAGAGATCGTTTATAACCAAGATTAACACATAGGATACTTTTTATCCCGATATTTCCATGGGATCGAAACTTACGCGGGTGAAATCGCGGGGCGCAGTTAGTAAGGATATAAACATGAACAAGGCCCTGTATTGTTGGATCACATGAACCCTTAATAGTGTGTGGACTTTAAAAGAGACCTGACCTCTGAGTATGTTTCGGCATTTCTTCTCAGGGATCAGTCAGCGAGGAAATGCCGGCGCCATCTAGTTTTAAAATATTTATCAAAATATTGACGTGTAAAAGTTAGTTACATAAATAAACATTTTATTTAAAAATGTACTCCGCATTAAGCAGCACCCTATTTGCGTAACACACTATCAGTAGCAATGGGTTTCATTTTGAAGGATATAGCTAATCCATTGCTCCATATGTTCGAAAAATGTATCTGCTCAACAACGTAAATAACGCAATGAATGTTGTTGAACTGTCAAATCGCAGGTTTTAGATGAGAGATTCAGTTTTAACAACTTTTGAAATGATGATCTCATAATTATTTGATGTCTTAAGATTCTCTCTTCGTCTACCACAATAGCAACTTACTGATAATAACTTTTTATTCCAAAGTGCAAAAATCAATTGATCATTTACCTCGGCGTATTTTCCCAGAATTATCCTTAATAACTCCGCGAAATTCCACTAATATTTTTAATCGTTAAAATAAACACGTTTGTTAACATTCGCATTAAGAATCGGTTTAAAAATAAAAAAAGAAATACATTTCCAAAATGCATTGCAAATATCGAATCGTTGAAAGAAAACAAACAGCGCTGTGCAAATAAATATCGATAAATCTGTCGATGTCGAACATCACACGATAATCACTGCAGATACGGTTCGGCTAATTTATTTCTTTAATCTTCTAAGTAATGAATAAATGCCAGAGTTTGGCTGTTTGTTTTGTTTCAGTAATGGAAGATTTGCTAAACAGATTTTCGAAAAAATTCACACTCTAGTTTAAAAATGTTTTCCTATGTATACATGTTACTAAATTAAGATCTGTAGTAATTAATAATTTAACATAATTTTCTTCCATGAAAATTCAAAGTTTTCTTCATTTAACGAACTCTAACTTATAGATTTCATTTACATCGTGTAAAACTAAACACTAATCGTACAGACGGCAGCACATCAAGCTACTACAATCTGTCAAATTTCTTTAATAGATTTTCAACTTTATTGCTAAAGCATTAAGGTTCAAAGTTGATTGGGAAAATTTGACAGTTTGGGGTAGCTTGACCTGCTGGCGTCTGTACAAGCAAATCTGCGGGTAGAGCTTAGTATAACAAATTAATTCATCTTTAAGTGTTCGTGTCATCGCCTTCAGAAGTGCATTTTATTTCAAGTTTGATTAAACATTTCTGTTAAAATGAATCAATAACTACACTTTTTATGCATTTCAAACTGATTCATAAAATCTGTTTGTTTTATTTACGAGCACTTTCAATTTCGACTGAGTGCATGTGTAAATCGCTGATATTTCAATATTTCTTGACGAATGTATTCACGATGTTTTTACTTGCAGACGCATAACATTTTGATAACTTTATCGTGCTATTGGGTGGTACTAATCTAATGGTAGTCGGGCAGCGTAAATAAATATACAGTGGCCTCCAAAAGTTAGTTGACTATTTCTACTTCAGCTTTGATACACCACATTATGATTTAAAATTCTAGTGATCTAAATGTTTGAACTTCTACAACGTTTTTATTGACTTATTGATTTGATTTATTCTTAGGAGTATTATTAGGAGTATTCTGATTATATATTTATTTTAAATCATAATGTGGCTTCACAGCTGAAGTAGAAAAAGGAGGCCACTGAAGATGCCTACCCAATGTATCAAGAAATTTGCAAGTAAAAGGGAAAACTTTGGTAGAGAGACTTCTATTGAAAAACCGATCGAACAAGGTTGCAAATGTATGAAAAGTAGGTATGTCCTTGTACATTATTGTTTACACTTGACACTTCAATGATAACATAATAAAATTACCGCTCCTAGACCAAAATTCCGCGACAAAACAAATCGATATCGATGTAGGTCAAGAGGTACAACACTACGGTTACAGGAAACTTATTTTATTATAGCATCGGGGTACTACACTACTAAGAATTGATTGTTATTGTTCCCGCAATTGTAAATATCGGCGCCTGCTTCGATATAGTTATATTTCAACGTTATTTATCCAACAATTATCGTTATTAGGTTAACTATAACGGTTTTATATAACGAGGTGTTGGAAAGTAGATACTGATTGTTGATTGTAAGGATCGTGAGCAATTGATGATGCATCAAGGGCTTATTATTCGATTCGCACGAATTTACTCGCCCGAAACGGGCGAATCATCTCTTTTAAATAATAGATTTTTTTTGTATAGGCGACTCGCACGAAGTTAATTTATTTGTGGGCGAGTGGATAACTCCAAAGATATGTATCACATATTGGCAAAAAAGGACACTAGCGCACATAATTTATAAGAGTCAAATATGTATTATAAAACGTGTACTTTTTTCTTAACTTTATTGCATACAATTCAAAATGTGCCAATTGCCTAATACATACATATTTCTGTAGTTGTCGACTGGCTCATAAATAAATTAACTGCGTGCGAGTCGCCTATAGAAAAAATAATAATATTTAAAAGTGACCATTCGCCCGTTTCGGGCGAGTAGATTCGTGCGAAAAAAATAATAAGCCGCGTCAAGTTGCTAACTTGAAGTGTGGGCTCGATTGACGGTGTATCGAGATCAAATATTGATATTTTATGCTGTAAGACTTGTTAT
This sequence comes from Apamea monoglypha, assembly GCA_911387795.2. Lineage (NCBI taxonomy): Eukaryota > Metazoa > Arthropoda > Insecta > Lepidoptera > Noctuidae > Apamea > Apamea monoglypha. Next base: position 13,413,756 of record OU426936.1, read on the forward strand.
TTATCTGGTAAGTTGATCTGTTGATCTTCGAAGTCTAAGCAGTTCGTCTTTTAGGCTTTAATAATTTGCTCTCAGTGCCGAGTTGGTACAAATTTGTACCGCTTGTGGTACACGTCCTAATAAAGTTATTTTTTATTTTTTTCAAATCCTGAAATGTAGATTTATTAACACATTCTTCATTTATATGTTACATTATATAAGCTAACATTTAAAATAATAATATGTACATGTGAAAAAATAATCAAAAGAATCATAGGTTATATGTAGTTTTAGTTTTACTAAATTTAAATTTTGGCCGATCACTGTCTCTTAAGATACAGGTTTCTTCCTAGTTTAAGAGACAGGGTTCATTATTTCTTGTATGCATAGACCTTTTTTGTAAACCTAAATCTTCTGCTCACAAGCTATGTTTTTATACTTATTCTATTGTATGTATTGATTTGTTCTGAACTGTGTCTGTGTGTATTTATTTTGGATAAATAAACAAATTTATTATTATTATTATTATTTATTATTATATTATTATAGGGCATCAATAAATTCATCCGCATCGCTGTCAACAGGAACAGTGCCCAAAAGGCTGGCAGCATTGCCACGTTGTATGGCGATGCCAATTCTTTGGCCAAGAAACAGACCAGCCCGCTGGTCACGTCACACATTTTCAAAAGTAAAATAACAGTGCATCATAGGTAAACACAATATGCATAAAACAGTGAATCAGAGAAATAAGCTCACTTATGTACATAGTAATAAGCGCTAATATTGATAAATTGGTAACATCAGTAAGTTAAGTGAATATTATGTCTTCAAATTGAATTGGCTAAGGTTGAACAGTTTTGGTCAGAATCAAAGCAAAATTTTTGCCAAGTTGTATGAAATCCTTTAATAACTTAGCTGTTAAAATATACGTAATCTGCGTTCGTAATAGTACAAGTCACTCTGAAATCAACATAATTTTCACTATGATAAAGTTGATATTTATTTAACTTGAAAAAAAAACTTGAATTTTAATAGATCTTAGGTACGACGACTATTATGAGGTAACTTGATTTTATCATTTAGAGAAAAAAAATCATTACAATTTTGTATCATAACTGTAATGACTTTGAGAGGGAGAGGAAGGCAAAAGAATAGATGGGCGGATTGTGAGGAATGATATGAAAGAGAAGGGAGAGAATGACAGCATGGCGATTGACAGGGGAGAATGGAAGAAGGGATAAGGGCAGGCAGATGATGATGACGATGATAAATTTTGTATCATAACTGGCTACAGATAGGTATTATAGTACCTACATACAAACTGAGTGAACAGGGATCCAGCGATTAACTGGGATGAAACTTTACAATGGATTTTAAAGTTGAAATAATATAGTTTGTTGCCAACAAGGGCACTTATTCGTTAATTATAATATAGTAAACAAGTTACAGTCTTCAGTAGTAGTAGTACTTTTTGGCAACAACTTTTAAAGTTTCTTATCGATTCACCCCTGCATCCCTATTTACCCCGTTTGTCGGTTACCGATTTCGAATAGTACCTACAGTTTTATATCACCTACTGACTTTCTTTCTCCGTTCACTGTAGTCAGGTACAACATCTATCACCACTATACTAATTTAAAAGGTGTAACTTGTAATAATATTTGTAATGCACGTTAAAGTCTATAATTAATTTATGAATTATTTAATTTGGTCGGTTCCGTAGTTTATATTAGAGGCACGTGCTTGGGTGCGCGGGCGCAGGCCCAATTACTGCGATGGAATGTGGTTGATACTTTTATAAATAAAATCGAAAGTTTGAAAAAATAATTTTTAATTGTTCTTGTTTTTGTTGTTTTTGTTGTTCTTTTTCGGAGTTCATGATTTACATGTCTACAACGTAAATTCCGTAGTAACTAAATTCCTATTTATTTAAGACTAGTTATGCCCCGCGGTTTCACCCGCATAAATTGCGATCCAATGTAATCCAAATAATCGCCTAATCCAGGTCATGGTCAATCCAATGTGCCAAATTCGTTCCGCCGTTTAAGCGTGAAAGGGATAGAAAGAAATATAAAAAAAAAATATATTTTCTGTTTATAATATTAGTTTAGATAATGTTATCTTAGTATTTGCTTTTAAAAAGTGCAATGAACTGCATAATAGTTTCATTGACATTTGTTTTCAGTACTTCCGTGTTGTAAATTTTATCTGATTTAGCACTTCAGACTGACAAGATAAAAAATAAATCATGTTGTCATGATAAGGTTTATTGGTGTTACAAAAACATAAAATTGCATTAGTGCATCAAATACTGTTATCTAGATTTCAAACAAAAATGTCTCAAAATTAACTTTTACGATTTCCTTTCTTCCTCTACTTAATCTTACGGGGATTACAGGCATGATGTTATATTATGTTGTTCATCAATCATCTGCCTAGCCTTTTCCCAACTATGTTAGGGTCGGCTTCTAGTCTAACCAGATGCAGCTTAATACCAGTATTTTACTTGGAGCGACTCCCTATCTGACCTCCACAACCCAGTTACTGGCTAATACGATTTCCCCGATGTTATATTATGTGTTTATTTCCCTAAATTGTTACCACATGATGTTAGTAATTTTCACTGGTTTTATGTTTTGTCATCAATCATAGTTCAATTTAGATTAATTGAAGTGATACAATCATCATCACCGTCATCATCATTGGCAGCCTTGTTCCACCTACTGCTGAGTAAAGGCCTTGTCCCCTTTACTCTACTCTCTTTTACTCCTTAGACTCTGAAGTAACATCCTACTATCCTACTTCCTACTAATATTATAAACGAGAAAGTTTGTATGGATGGATGGATGGATGTTTGTTACTCTCTCACGCAAAAACTACTGAACGGATTTGGATGAAATTTGGCACACAGATAGTTTATAACTAGGATTAACATATAGGATACTTTTTATCCCGAACTAATATTATAAACGAGAAAGTTTGTATGGATGGATGGATGTTTGTTACTCTTTCACGCAAAAACTACTGAACGGATTTGGATGAAATTTGGCACACAGATAGTTTATAACTAGGATTAGCATATAGGATACTTTTTATCCCGAACTAATATTATAAACGAGAAAGTTTGTATGGATGGATGTTTGTTACTCTTTCACGCAAAAACTACAGAACGGATTTGGATGAAATTTGGCACACAGATAGTTTAAAACTAGGATTACATATATGATACTTTTTACCCGATATTCCCACGGAATCGAAACTTATGCGGGTGAAACCGCGGGGCGCACCTAGTACAAAATAAAAAACACAAAAGTATCAAAATTGTTAGTCATTCTTTTCGATGGGGTGTTGAGTGGTCCCGAGTGGGCGAAACACTCGAAAGATAATTTTAACTTTACAGCTACTGTGTGGCGCTAATAGTTACGTATTAATCTGCCGAACTTTGAGGGGGAGTGTGGATGAAGGTACTCCATAAGCACCGTACTTAGTACCTCATTAGGACAGTAAGTACGCTTGCTCACGACGAGCAAGTTTATTAGTTCTACCAAAAACCAGGACCAACTATGGCAAAAAAATGCTTACATTTGAAGGAGCACAGCTATACAATAAGATACCCTCCCGCATAAGAAACCTACACTCATTCAATGCATTCAAAAACCAGCTTAGCCTGTATCTAACCGCTAACCGGACATTACTTGAAAAATGAATGCGTTGGGTGGGTCGAGTTTCGAGTTAGTCTGTGACGGATGTTGTCGAACCTAATATAAGTATTTAATTAAGTAATATTTATTGTTCTCAAGTAAGTGACATGTTATGTTTTTATTGAGAATAAAGTTTCTTTAAACCTAAACCTAAGTAGGAAATGAAGTATTGAAGTGACAGGAGCTTTTAATTAGACTATGGTCAAGCCCAGAAAGCGGCTAATTAAGATATACTACGGTAATTTAATGTAGACTTCAAGATACTGGATTTTTTTCAATCACTAAATAAAATGATAGTTTATCAAAATACCATTCCAATTAAAATAAAGCCGTGTTTATTTATACAAACGTTTAGACGTCAAAAAATGTAAGGTTAAGCAGGCGATAACCATGACTTAACTGTAAGGAACGTTTTTTAATTAACGCCAGCTTTATATCACTATAGTATTTGTGTTGCCTACCTTTATGGATTCAAAACTTTTCTTGTTGCATCTAAGTATTATCAATAATTATCACACATACAAGAACGTATCAAAACCAAACATCCTCTCAAGGTGTTGAGTGAAGGCACTTCAGAAGATAATTTTAACTTAGCGACTACCGGGGGGCGCTAATAGCTTCATATGAGATACGTCATGTGATGTCACAACACTGTTGTTTATGAAGTTATGACGTTTTTAGTTATGGCAATGTGTGCATGAGCGTTTGTGAAAGTAGGTTTGTAATTTTTGAGTAAGTTTATTTTTCTTTTACGTCTATTGTAATACTGCACTTAATTGGATGGCTTAAATGAAATGAATGCTTTTGGTAACTATTGCTTGTGTATGTAAAAGGTATTTGTTGGTGTGTAATCTAATGGAAGGTGTCCCTCAAGGGTAGCTCACCGTCCGATCAGGACCAGGCCCGTGCCGGACGGCGCGTAAGAGTTCCACGCGCGCCTCAAAGAGTTGTCAGCATAATTTGAGGGGCCCCTCAGGGCCGAAGCCTGCCGGGTCAGCGGGATTGTCCGAAAGGGTTACCGCTACCCCGGAACTTAGTGGGCAAAACATGGGTGGGTTTTAGTCAGTATGAGTCTGACACTCCCTCCCACTCCACCCAGAGCGGGACGGGTCATTTGATGATTTCCCATCCGGAAAAAAAAAAGGTTTCCCTCAAACGTCAAACTTACCCCAATTTATTAACTTGCATTATCAAATCTTACTAGAAACGGAAACCAAATATTTATGAATTCAGCATACTGTCCGCACGAAACACAATACTTTAACCGTACAACGAGGTAAGCAGATCATGTATAGATCGGAATGCATGGTATTCTAAATACGGTACTGCGGCTGTTGGGACCGATATAGAAACACTTAACTGGGTTACAAGTTAGCTTAGAGCTTTACAACGCCAAAGAGATGGTTTTTCTTTCATTATTTTGTAAGGAAATTGTTAGAAATGGCATACGTAACATTACTTCTATACTGGGTAGCAGTTAACACCACAATCAATCTGCCTAGCGTTTTCACAACTATTTTAGGGTCGGCTTCCAGCCTAACCGGATGCACCTGAATAGCTGTTAAAAGAGCACATTATGTTATAATTATATTAAAAGCATAGAAACAATTCACTATTAAGTATATGTGTCTTATTTTTTTAATAATATATATTTTTAACCGACTGATCTGATGATTGGATCTTGGAGAAATCGAGGGCAACCCTCAAATTATATGGGCCCCCACATCGTTTTTTTTAAACCAAAATTACTGGTGAAAATTACAACTTAAAAGTGAAAATCACCGACTTCCGAAATTAAAGTTATTTTTTACTTTGTAGTATCTTTTTTGGAAGTCGGTTTTTTTTTGCAAAAAAGTTTTTATCAAATAACAGCTTCGAAAATAGTAAACACTGCTTATGATAATTATGTATATCACATGTACACATATGTACATGTTATGTAGCAGTGTTCACTTCGTCAGGAAACCGGCATGCCCTAGAGCCAAAAATTCGAAGACTTGTGACTTGTGACCCGCACAAGGCCCACATGGTGGTTTACGGCCCACTCCCTCTCATAGAGAGGAGGCCTGTGTCCCAGCAGTGGGAACATTATAGGCTGAGTATGTATATGTCACAGCCAACTGGTTAAATTAGCCGTTTAGTCAACCGCCTGGCCTTTGGAAGTAGTGCTCGCCTCGCTTCGGTCTCTCGGCTCGCACGCGGTTGATCACAGTTCTAACCTAACCCACTTGGTCGGGGTGCCCTGGCTTAGTTACTGCGACCAATTCGGCTCGCACGTGATTGGTTACAGTTCCAACCTAAACTATAATTTATTGAATATCATTCAGGCCGTTAGTTGAACGGCCGTCGTTTAGTTAAAAGGCTAGGCGGTTAACTAAACGGCTAATTAAACCAGTTGGCTGCGACATATATACTTCCTGAAGGTCACCATCCAATTTAACACAGCAGAACACCATAAAAACCACCTAATGCTACTTTACACCACGACTCTCACACCAATCATGATCGATGTCCTACCTACCTTAGTCCTTCCGCGGTTAGGCACAATACCATCCATCCCTTAGGCTAAGAGTCTACATAACTGATGGTTCTCATAACTCAAGCGGTAAGTCGGCTCTTAGAGTATTAGTAACACGATATATGGCTCGCCTCCGGGCTATGTCTGTATTAGCACGGATTTTTCATGTGCAATATCGCATTAATGTCCTTGTGAATTACCGCCTTCAGAATGAAGGTATAACTCAATGTGTCTTGTTTAGAAAATTATAGTGATTTATAGCGCGGTTTCGCGTGGTCAATAATACCTAGAGCATTAGGTGGGTTAAAGTGAAGTTTTTTTTTCTTTGAGTAGGAGCACTATCTGCACTATGATCACTAATGGCCGATTCCTATAATTTACTGACCGTAATTGGTTAAAATTAAGACTCTTGTATCTTTACCAACAACAGACACACAACATCTGCCTTGCCTTTTCCCAAATATGTTGGGGTCGGCTTCCAGTCTAATCGGATGTAGCTGAGTACCAGTATTTTACATGGAGCGACTGCCTATCTGACCTCCACAACCCAGTTACTGGGTAATATGAAACCCCTTGGTAAGACTAGTTGTCAGACTTTCGGGCTACTGACGACCCGTAACGACTGTCAAAGATCCACGAATGACAGCTGGGACCAACGGCTTAACGTGCTTTCCGAGGCACGGAGGGGTCTTGGTATGTAAGGATGGTCACCCATCCACGGACCAACCGCGGCAAGCGTAGCTTAACCTGATCGATCGACCCATGCGGCTGTTATTTCTTAGTCACAAGCCCCTTGTATCTTTACCAATCATAAAGCAAAGACCATCATATCATAGCTTTGCATAGTAGACCCTCCATATAAAAGTAGCTATCACAGGTAAAATTAGCTTACGAATCTATATAAATGCCCAGTTTGGCAATAAAAAAGCTACCATTGGTAAGCAAAACGATTTTGACATAAGCTACCGAAAAGCTTATGTCAGTCTCGTTCAAAGTCGTTGCTTTGAAAGCGATTGACTTTTGTCTAAGCCTTCTAGTAGCCTCTGAGCGGACATGAAAGCGTTAAGGTCTACGTCCAAAACTATGATATTCAATAAAATCAAAATCAAAAGACATTTATTTAAATTAGGCTGAGAATCAGCACTTTTCGAACGTCAAAATTACATAAGACAGTCCCACAAAACGCCCGCTCTTCACCACTTTCTAGTGTTTTCGCTGGGAAGAATAAGGGGCGCAACAAATTCCCCAGCAGCACAGGATGTCAGAAAACTGTCCTTAGAAAAAGAAAAAGGAAAAGAATCGAAATCCAATCATAAGTAGGTGATGAACTGAATTGTGAAGAAACTAGACAGATGGAACGAGCACCGACAAAGTAAATATTTTCAATCTTAGGCAATCTTCACTTAATAACCCTCTGATCAAAGCAGTTAATCTTTTAAGCCTACATTTTAACGAGCAGTGGTTTCTAGACGTAAATACTTTCAGACTAAATAATATTAATCCCTAGTTCGTGTTATCTTTTCAATCGGACGCCATCTTACAATGGCGGCTTGTCAAAACGATTTTATGCTCCGCTGAAATTAATAATTGAAAATTTAAAAGGTTACGTTTATAGGATAGTGTTTATTTTTCAATAAGAACACTTTTAAGAGGTTTATCTATAAATGACTAGCAGTGCCCCGCGGTTTCATCCGCATAAGTTTCGATCCCGTGGGATATAATATATCGGCATAAAAAGTGTGTGTGTATCCTATGTGTTAATCCTGGTTATAAACCATCTGTGTGTCAAATTTCATCCAAATCCGTTCAGTAGTTTTTGCGTAAAAGAGTAAAAAACATCCATCCATCCATCTTCACAAACTTTCGCGGATAGGAAGTAGGATAAATGATTTTATTTCTGTAAGTAGGTTTTGCACAAACACTTTTACACGTCAATCATATTTTAAAACTAGATGAGGTCGGCGTTTTCAATCTGACTACTTTGAGAAGAAAGGCCTAAACAAACTCAAGAGGTTAAACGTGGGAGGCAGTCGCCTCCTTCTGCGAAGCAGTAATGCTAGCGAAGGAGGTGGCGGGACGGATGAGGGAGAGAGCCTCCCGTCCTAGCCGCCGCGGGAGACGCTCCGGGCGTCGGGAGCCGCGTGACGACTCCCGGCCACCGTAGGCGCGGGCCTGCGGGCGGAGAGCAATGGGTAGCTCACCGTCCGATCAGGACCAGGCCCGTGCCAGACGGCGCGTAAGTGTTCGACACGCGCCTCAAAGAGTTGTCAGCATAATTTGGTGGGCCCCTTAGGGCCGAAGCCTGCCGGGTCAGCGGGATTGTCCGAAAGGGTTACCGCTACCCCGGAACGTAAAGGGCGAAGGAAGGAACATGGGTGTGTTTTAGTCAGTAAGAGTCTGACACTCCCTTCCGCTCCACCCAGAGCGGGAGGGGTCATTCGACGATTTCTCACCAGAAAAAAAAAGAGGTTAAACGTTACGTAAAACTTTGCTTAAAGTTAAGTAATATTAGTGACTGTTTAACCGTCTCTTATCTTTAAGTAACAATTATAAATTAAGGGCTCGGGGTAAATGAATTATGTACAGTACATATTAGCTCCTCACCTATGAAATTGCCAATTTACATAGTTTTTTTTTATAGAGTATCATATATTTCATTAATCGAATTATTGGCAATTACCTATGGCCTGATCTAATACTTAAATATACTACGATGCTACTCATGGTTTTTTTTAAATTAAATAAAAATTATATTAGTGTTATTTTACCATCTAAATTGACATCAAATGCGATCCATTTATAATTTAGTATTTCCGTGAATTAATAGTTTCATAATTATAGTCAGCTTAATGAGAGAATGTACTAATATTTCACAATAATTATACCTAATACATATGCATAATATTCTAATTTCATGAGAAAATTTGCTAATTCACACGAATAATACAGTTTAATATTAATCTAATAACTATAATTAATAATTACATTTCCTAAACGGAAATTAATGAACTAATCAGACATAAATAACTTATTTATAATTAAATCAGCGAGCATCTCCGCAGGGCGCCGTATTACCTTCTAACTTAACTTAAACATTACGTTAGTTCTAAAACGTGTAAATCGGCTTATAACTATAAATAAGTTATGTTTAAGTTGTAACTTAGCGGCGGGGCGCTAGCGGAAGTTCTAAGAGTTTCGTAGCTTAGCTCACATAAACATACATGCATGACAAGTAACATCTTTCTCGTGAACGGGTGTTTGCAAATGGAGGCAAATTAAGCTTAAGTTATCGATTGGGTCTAATACTAAATATAATCATTTAATGACCGCTATCCCTTCACTTACGAAAGCTACAATAAATGAACAAACTAAAAAGATCGAAGAGTTGATATTAGCAGTTTTCTACGACACATATACGTTGCTACAAACCTACGCTAAATGTAGTAAGTATTAATATTAAAAAAAAATGCCTCACTCTAACCCTTCACCCCTTCGGCCCTGCACTGATTCCCTTCAGGAAATATACATATATGTGTTGTTGTGTGCATTCCTATAGTCAAATGTTTGAGTTTTCTTAATATTTTTCTTTATTTATATAAACGGACGGCTTTAACAAGTTACAATTCTTCGTCCAGCGAAGTCGAACGTCCAGCGTCCCTTAGAGCCTTGCGTCCAACCCCCGACTTCCATATTAAAAAGGAGAAAAAACAAATATGCACAAACAATTAAGCCGTAATCTCCCCATATCCCGACACTTCCTGAGTTCGACATCCACTGCGCTCTAGATACACAAAGCCGATACAATAACAAGCTGCAAGCGGTAATGAATGCGGCTATCTCAAGGCGCGATCTTTGATGCGCCCGCGTCGCTATCCACCGCTCTTAACACATTAGTATCGCTTTGTGCGGCCCTTACTAGTTGTTTTTGTGCGACAATTATTTTCATAAAAGAGAAATAAAAACTGTATCTATGGGGTTGATTTTCAGTCGTCACTAAATTTTTGAGTTGCACTTTCATACATTTAGCCGATTATCAATCGGCACGCTTGCAGCTTAATATTTTTACAGCAAAAAAAATCTCTCTGAGTGTATAATAATTGAATGAAGGTTACTTTTTAATCATTATTTAACTTATGGCCGATAAACCGAGAAAGTGCAATATTAAATTAAAAACTTAGGGCTTTTACAAACAAAAATCTGTTGACCTAGTTCAAAACTATTTACTAATATTTTCCTTTTGCTGATAGCTAATACAAGAGTACGGAGTAAGAAATACTTGTAATCCAGTCAATAGAATTTGATAGATTTATCAATGGTGACATATCAATTGAAATCCTACTAAGAAACCGTTTCCAACACATAATTGTGAGAAAAAATGTTTCCAATCGAACCGTACTGTCACTGATTGCTAGAGAAAAATCCACTCCTGCGCAATTAATAAATTTAACGCCATTAAAAATTACGAAAGCATCTCAAAGTTAACAACCAATTACAGTTCTCTCTGATTGTCTGTTTCCGACATAGAGTGTGGAAAAAGATAGAGGTGTCTATCGGACATAGGTAATTAGGTGTCTATAAAAGCTTAGTGCTAACATGAGATAGGAAAAAATGCAATCTGAAACTATGAATGCAACTAACAATCTGTAAAAATACATGATTCTAGCATGGAAACTATTAGGAGGATATTCAAAAAAATCTGCTGTTTAATATGAAAGTGCAATACCTACGCGGTCAAAATAGTTTGTGTAGTAGTTTGCGGGATTGTCCGAAAGGGTTACCGCTACCCCGGAACACAAAGGGCAAAGGAAGGAACATGGGTGGGTTTTAGTCAGTAAGAGTCTGACACTCCCTTCCGCTCCACCCAGAGCGGGAGGGGTCATTTGATGATTTCCCATCCGGACAAAAAAAAAAGGCCTTTTGATTTTTCCTGTCTCATGTTGGCACGATCTATACGACAGAATAGCTCGTGTGATTGTGAAAATATTTGTACACCCAATGCACCCTTAACAAAATCATCGAGTTAGATACTTTTCAAAAATATGAGCCATTGGTAATTTTATATCTTTTTTTATGATGAGACGATTTTGATTTTAAGTGTAGAAGCCAATTAGTCGTTAGACACGAGATGAAGAGCTTGTACAGCTCTATTTTCTCACATCGCTCTATGGCTCCCGCCAATAATTTATAAAATAAATCTCAACCGCATAATTACAATATCATTAATTATAAGGTACTACAGCATAAGATAAAGCGATTATACAGTAATTGGATCATAGTATCTAATGGTCGTATCGTCATTTAGATATCAGACCTGAATCAAGCAAATTGAAAAGGTATATAAAATTGAATGGAAGCCGTACATTTGTTCGAATGGAAAGCGATATTTAGGTTTCACGTTTTCATACTAACTGTTATAGTTAATTTTAACGCTTATATTCCATTAAAGGTAACAGAACCTTTAATGGAATATATATATTAAGATATATGAAAAGCTTAACTTTGCAGTAGGTAATTGCATAAGTCGGTGCTGGTCCAAAGCTGGATGCCAACGAAAAGTGTATAAGTATAGGTTTTGTTTTTTTCCACTACATATCAGCTGTTATGTTGTGGTCCCATGTAATAGAGGATTAGCATATTGCCAATTGGGCAAACCAAGAAATCGAGCTACTGAGAAATTCCTTACACACTTAGACTTAGCACTTTTGCATTAGGAGCCTTTTGGCCTCGTATAGGAACTTCTGGATCCATTTTTCTTTTTGTTACTTATTATTGACTGTGTTTAGTTTACCTTATGATCTTCCTGTACGAGTCGCAATAAATACTTTTTCTTTCTTTCTTTTCTTTAAACATAAACCCACCGAAACACTGCCTAATCCGGGGATCAAACAACAGTTCACCCGTCATTCTTTATGACAGCTTAACCAGCGAGCCAACCTCACATCCTGGCCTACTAAGATACGTAGTAGGGGCTCATAAATAAGGAAGAACTACGCATGAGCTCCTCTTGACTTGCACTTAATAGTTTCAGGATGCTGTTAGTGGCACAACTAAGTAATCAAGTGCTGATCGCCGGAGGTCTATTAGTGTCGGCTTCACGCCTTCTCTACATAGATATGTGTACGATTATGACCCTTGACTGGACACAGGAGTTGTAAGACTTGAGGAAGTTAGCGGAGTAATTATTAGATAAGGGGTCTGATTTGGCTACTGAAAAGTGTGCGTTTGACTGTAGACAATTTATAGAATAGAATAGAATAGAATACTCTTTATTGTACACCATACAATTTATTTATTGTATTAAGTACCAGATACTTGTTGACAGGCCTACGCTGTCCTCCCATACCTATTAATACTGTAATTTGAAAACATTGTAAAAGCCAATTAACTTTAAAAGAGTAACCGTGGAGTTATTCTGGCCTTCTTGCCGGCTCTTCTCCATAGGAGACGACTAATTACAACCGTGCACCTAGCTTCTGACGTTCCATAAGTGGCCATGTAGGTTTATGTGAAATAAAATATATCGATTTTGATTGACTCATAATTTTACCCAATAGCGTGTTACATGATAATAGAACGATAGCATTACGATATGAGTAACTATAGTTTTCATATGAGGTGGAAAACATTATTCACTATCTTAACTTTTGCGTTGTTATAGTAAACTTAACAAAAATTGTACCATAACATCGGAGAATGTGTTCTCATCATGTCTTGAAAGAAAGAAGAAAGAAAATACGTTTATTTGCGGCAAACATGACGCATAAAAAAGAACATAAACACACAAAAAAAAGTAACAAGTTGGGGGTAAGCATGCGTCACATTCACGCAAAACGGCCATCGCTCAGCATAATGCTAAGACTCTATACGAGACAAAGCCCCAGCGCTTGTTAATAGAATGATAATATGTGGTTTATTTTATTTATTTATTATTTTCATTTTTAGCCTATGTTTTCCTACTGCAGGGCAAAGCCTACCTGTCTCGTTTCCACTCCTCTCTGTTTTGAGCTAGTGCGGACCAAGCCTGTCTATAGACGTCAAGGTCGTTCCGCCATCCTCTCCTGTGTCTGCCTCAAAGTCGAATGTGGTTACTTTATATAATAAAACGAACGCGCTATACTAAACTGTAATAGGCTGATTAATTGATCCCTTTTATGATAAGATAAGATGCAAACGTGTATAATCAGATGAAAACATAAAAGAACACATTACTGCAAAGTGGAAATCCGTGGTCTTACGCATTTCCTGCAAGCCTTTACTTCATTCACAATTCGCCTAATTAATTTCAGAATTAACCAGCTCCGAACCCTGTTCTAACCAATATGGATTAACCAAACGATGTTCTCATTAGCCTTAGCCAATTAACAGCAATTTGTTTCAGGTAAATAACCTTGTAAAGTTGTGGAAAGCGCTGTTTAAGCCAGGGTAAGTTACTGCGGCCGGGGTCAGGAATTGGATGCGTTAATGGAGAACATCTTGGGAGCTAATTGTGATGAAAAGGCTCTTGGGGCTCTTGTAAGGAGTGCTCGTGACTGTGGTGTTAAGTCTGTAGGTCGGTAATAAATTTCGGAGGGATTAGCTTTTCGAATTAGCGGCGATGTGGTTGTTGAATTAAATTGGCATGAAGAAAGTTGGGGAAACAGATATGGGTCATGCTTAGGCTGGCAACGGTTTTATGCCGTTAAGCTAGGGATATAATTGAGAGGAATAACGCGGAATTTTTTTAATTTCGCTGATTGTCGCAACGTTTATGATGCTCATTTTTTCCGCTCAGATATTACAACTCTTCAGAATACTTTAACTTGCTACGATGAGATGGAGAAAAATTACGTGTACGAAGTACTGCCGCTTTTTTTCGCTCAAATGTTTATCTAGCCTAATTGCTACGGATTTGTGATCTTGAATATTATCAAACTTCATTGATGAACGATCGAAAAACCAAAAATATCCCTGCCAATTTTGTTTTGACAGTCCGGATATCTGTTGTTATTACACAATCAACAAAACCTTCTAGGCTTGTATGTAAATATTTGGGAAAGTCCAAATGATTTACTTACCGTATGGGAGTGGAACCGTGTAACAAGTTAGTCGTAGGAAGGAGCGCAAGCGCAAGGAAACTCGTGCGTTCAGTTATAAATCGTAAACTCGCTCCGAGGACAGGTATGGGCTATTTATCAGCCTAAGTAAAACCAATTGGCGCAATGTAAATGTGGACAGTGATCGTGATAAATATGTTACTGTTTTTGTATGGGTAGTAGTCGTGAACATTAGAGAGTCAATCTGTTTAAGTAAACTAGATTTTCTGCTAGAATTTTAGACTAGTTCTACAAATAAGACGAGAATGCTAGTTACCCGTAAAACAGCTGTATCCAAACCATGTTCTTCAGAAATTAACTTTATCGGAGTATAACATTTACAGAATATGTATTTATTCACTTTGGTAGATCTAGTCTTTCTTTAGGGCCAGCCCAATAATGTGCCCTAACATGAAAACAAAAAACGCACAAGTCGTTATCATCTCAATAGGATCGCTGAATGGATTTTACAATAACTGTTAAACACTTTAAAACACTCAAGATCAGATCTTTAAAGATAAGTACGTACAAAGCCCGGGCTCAAATAAACTCTTAGGGGACCGTGTCTTAGATCCCAATAATATAACTCTTTAAGCCATTTTCGAATTCAAACTTAAAGCATTTATTTCAATTAAACCATTTATGTACATACTTTTAAATTGTCAAAGAGTCGGTCAGTTAGTCAGAAAGTTGAAGCTAGTTGCCCATTCCTAAACATAGACCTCTATGGAGAAGAACGGGCACGAAACTCCAAGAACACTCTTTTATATCAAGATATTACAAAATCCTGGGCACATTATTCTTGTTGCTACTTTCTGTAACTAAACGGTAGCTCCACAGTCTACAATCTATTCTGTAGGTCAGAATTACTAGTCTAATCTTATGTAAACACCCGATACCATCCAACATCGAAGCAAATCCAACAAAGCTCCAATCTATCCGTTGTCCTCAATACAACACCTTCCAGATAAAGCTCGTTCAATTGAGTAGTTAAATTATGCAATCTTCCCATCTCGTGGGTAGTCCATAATGATCGAGTTAGTGCTGAGGCTGTTCAGGCCAGTGCAGATCTTAGATATGATGAACCAAAGGATTTGCATAAGGAGTAAAAGCTGGGCGGAATTGGATTGGTCCTTGTAGACAATACGGTAAGCGGTTATACAGACAGTAACTTTCTTAAAGGAGTTTACAAGTCAAATTCGCTGCATGATCAACTCATTACAGGCGAGGTTTGAAAACAGTTGGAAAATCCCGATGAAATGAATGTGAGATATATTGATGATAATAATAATAACATTAGTAATATCATGTCTTCTTGAGACATTGATTCCTTTAATAATGAAAAAAAAATTGTACTATGACATATACCGTAGATATCGCTTAATGCATAGACGATTGAATGAATTTCGTTTCACCTGATCATGTACCGTTATGTCTCTGCTTACTATACTAGAATTTTAAGCAAGTTTTTAACAGCGCAAGTGTTATTTTCTAGGAAAAGTATGAAAGTAAAGGAAACAGCCCTGGTAATGAGGAACTGTGAACCGAATACGTTAAAACATTTGATAAGCGCATTGTTTTGCAGTATCAGCCACTGAACCTGGGTACTCTTAAATATTACGAGTTTTTAACGTTCCTACAATTGTTACATTTGTATGGAAAACATTGTTGTAGCAAGCTCAGCCGGTCTATTCAGCAAAAAATGTCACCGTGAAACTAAGGTGATGTGAGCTTGACGTGAGCTATCATTCCACTTGATGCTAGGGGTTGTCACTATAGACAGCTCACTTCGAGCTCACTTCACCTAAGTTATCACGGTGAGATTTTTACAGAATACATCAGCTGGAAACAGAAATGTCAAAATAATTTAACAAATTAGACTAGGCAGTTAGTGCCTTCTTTATGATCCCACTCCTGATTGGTTTAGAGGATCGCATTATAGCTTATTCATATCACTTTCATTCGCACATCGCTTCATTATCACTTTCTAATGTTGTTGTTCTAAGGTCGCTAGCTATCACCACATAACCATCCACGTTACTCTATGCATCCGTATACATCCCTCCATTGTTATTTGACAAACATCCACTGCTGTTCATGGTTTTCCTGCAATCATCTAATTATCATCATCAAAATGATCTTTAATGAACCCTTGTGAGCCATTATTGTCATAACTACCGGACTTGATCCCCTTTCATTTATGTTCCCAGTACTTAGAAAAATACTTCCTGACATGTACCTTTTAAGAGACCATTGTTCGTCAAAAACCGTTTGAAAAATAGTGTTGGTTATTTTGCCACTTCAAACTAATCATCATCATCTTCCTGCTCTATGTTCTATGTTACGGGTTTGATTTCCGCACTAAGTCCTTCAGATGGACCATTGTACGTGGGCCATGGCGGCCGTCGGTGGTTATTCCAACCAGCCCACCTCCCTCCAGAAGCTTATTAAATCTTCTAATCTGTTGTGAACATCTGTGTAAGATCTGGGTGTCCCGAGGGTTTCCGACCTAATCTGAGTGACGCCGGTGCACTCAAAGAGTACATGCGCGACGGTTTTATCAGCCTCCATGCAGGCTCTGCATAGGGGGCTGTCCGTTATGCCTATCGTGTGAAAGTGTTTCAGGCGCAGGCCTTTCCTATCCAGGCGTAGTAATCTTTTGGTTAGTTTGCCATCTAATGATGCATCTTCCTGCTCCCGCCCCACGTTACTTGGGGTCGACGCAACATGTTTTCTTCTTCCATTCTTCCCTGTCAACCGTCACGCTATCATCCACTCGCTTCTCTTTCATATCATTCCTCACACAATCCACCTATCTTTTCTTTGGCCTTCCTCTCCCTTTCCATCTATCAACATTTATACTCATTACTCTTGCCATTTCAAACTATACAATATGTAACATAGTTAATGCTAGACATCATACACCCTAATTAGAGTATTGAAAAGCATTATACAATGACCAAAACTATTTTTTTTTAAAGATAACTTATTATTAATAAAATGGTGTTGACCCTAGCATTACTGTATGCATTTAAAAGTGAGTCTTATTGCCTTGAAATAAGGTTTAATTTTCTTTGCCTCTATCGGTGGTCACTATGGCAAAATACATTATTTTTGAAAAAAAAATACCTTTATTAAAAGTTACTGAAATCGATTCAGTAGTCAATTATGAACCAATTGTGAATGAACCAACTTGTATACCACAAGATTTCCAAATAATCCTATTACAATTAAAATACATTCCATAGTGTGATGGTACCATATCCCAAGACCTCTAGCCCACGGATCCGTTCCCAGTCATTAACGGTTACTGCTGGGAACGCGATCCTATCGCGTCGGATCTGAACCCAATATATCTGAACTTGCAACTCTAAGTGCAAACTCTCAGTTTAAATATATTAGAGACCGTTAATCCAGTTAATGTATGGCTGGGTTTAAGGTTAATTATGTTTTAGGTGTTAAGGATGTGCTTTGGATCTTCTCCATACAAAATTATATGCGATATAATATATAGTAGCTATTTCTGAATTATTCTTGAAGGATCTTGGGGGTTCCTGGGGGATTATTCTTGATTCTTCTAGGGTTTTTAATTTTGTAATCTGTATATATACAGCATAATGTCATCTTACATTATGCTGAGCTGGAGGCCCTTTTGGTATAAGCATTGTTTTCTGTTTTTTTTTTTTTATAAATTTTAAGGGGTTTATTTTTGGTGAAGGCGTTACAGCTCTACCTTACAAGTAATATACGCATTTTCTTTCTTTTCTTTCTGACTAAAGAAACAAACAATCAAACGAATACCAACACTCAATACAATAAATTATTCGGATGAAATCTAATACGCGGTTAGTTGTCGCTTTCTCGGGGAGTCGCTGCAAAGGATTGTAAATTAAGCCGCGCCGATACTTCGATAGCAAGCTGCCATGTTTATTAAAGTGCCATTGAATTAAACTGTACTTTCAAAGTTATGCTCATAGGCTGGGGATCCCGCCAATTTATTGGAATTTCCCAAGTTTTCCTTGACCGTTTTGAGAGCAGTGGTGATGAAATTATTTACACAAAGTAAAGCGTCTGCCTGGGTTTCAACCCACGACTTACAACTCGTAAGTCAGGGCCGTTACCACAGGGCCATCGTGAAGAAATTGGCATGTCCTAGAACCAAAAATTCATTCGTTTGAAAATTGTGGCAAAAACTTGTGTATCAAGAGCTTTGAGTAGACAACATTTTCATCGTTTCATTCATTACTAATAACTCGTTGGGCTCTGCTAATTTCATCTAGGCCCAGGATGTCATGTCGTCTCCACGTTACTGGACCTCATGGACGCTACTGAAGGCGCCAAATTCTAGGCCGACTTTTAAATTGCTATCGACACGCTAAAATCGCAAAAATTTACAGGGTGTATGTCTACGGACGTCCATTCATCTGCTATCCATGTGTCTTGCTAAGTGCCCGGTGCAAACGAATATTTCCTGACAACCTTCTTCGGAGATTTTATTCAGCTGTGCATAATCTTTACCTCAATTTTGCACTCCGGCCTAGTTCGATTTTTAAATTGGTGCAATACATCACTAGTTACATTTAAAATTGCCGCCATAATTGGACTTTCACGGGTTTTCCAGGACTTAATATGATCTTCGAACGACCGCAACTTCAACAACTTACATCCGCAACCGTAACAACTCCATCATCAATCATTATTCTTCCAAAAGTGTTAATAAGTACCCGTCTTTAAGGGCCGTTTACACTTGACTGGCCAGCAATGCGATAAGCTTCCGCGAATGCATGCAAAGCGCCCATTAACCGTTGATGCGGCCCGATCGGCCATTACGTCCGCGAATTAATTAAATTATTTCCACGGAGTAATGCTAAATTAATTTAATTGCGATTTGGCACAGCTTTGTCTTATCATAGCTGTGGTTTCTCTAGGGAAAGCAGGGTTTGTGGTTTCTACGATTGTGTTAGAGATGTAGGTAGATTAAATATGCGTTTTGTGCATTTTGCCTTGAATAATGCTGAATGTGAGTACCATTACCATTGTATCAAACGAGTTTTATTACGAAGTGAAAAAAAAAATCTAGCTAACAGCTGAGCGAAAACAACTCTCTATACATTTTAATTCCGACCAAATATAATAATTATTTTAGCAATGGTCGCAATAAGTGAGTAAAATAAAACATGATTAAAACAAGCAGACTTCTTACAAAACACAGTCTTGTTAACACACTGACAGTCTTGTTAACATAATCCAGTTTGTTCCAGAAAAAACTGTCAAAAACTCACAAACCCAATTTGTTTACAATTAATTTGTAAAAAAAATAATAATGTCAAAACGTTATTTTAATGTAGCGAATATCCTTTGAGAGTTTTCAATTTGGAACGCGTCCAAATAATGACAAATTATGTATTTAATGATGTAGGGCGCCATTTAGCCCGTCAGATGGCGACACGGCTGTTTGTCAGTTTTATCGCGAAAATAATGTAAAAGGGAGAGAAGATTATTAATGACAACTACGATGGTAATGAATGAGGTAAATGTCGTGAGGAAAGTTTTGAGTATGAATGTAGATGGCTATAAGAGTAGGGGAATATCAAAGAAATTATGGATGGACTGTGTCAAAGATTTTATGATTCTAGTCATAAAATCTTTCAGACAGCCTTAATATCGGGGCGAGACTGTGCTTCCATACCCAAACCTTTCGTCCCACCTGCTGAAGGCCTCCCACTTGGACATGAGTTACCTTGGGTAACCTGGAACTCTTTAAATAGACTCCGGACCCAGGTTGGCCGAAGCAAGGAAAACCTTTTCAGGTGAAGATTCATACACGACTCCACCTTGGAGTGTAAATGTGGTGCTGTTCCACAAACGATGGGGCACTTAATATCGTGTCCTGCGTGTCCTGTCAGCTGCACGTTACAGGAACTGATGGACGCTGGTGATGGTGCTAAACAAGTGGCCGAATTCTGGGCCGAGTCCATTTAGATTGCTATCGACACGCTAAGAAGACTGGAACGGGCTTCTGGCCTTTGAAATAATCAAAGGCCAGAAGGTCGTAATAAAGATATAATTAGCTCTTAAAATAGCTCTTGATCGGCTTATAATGCATAGATCAATTGGCAATTTTGATTTAAAAAAAAAACATGAAAGAAAAAATTTGCTTAGCTTTCTCATTTCATCACGATTTCGGTGGACAGGTCTATCCTACTAATATTATAAACGTGAAAGTTTGTATGGATGGATGGAGGGATGGATGGATGTTTATTACTCTTTCACGGAAAAACTACTGAACGGATTTGGATGAAATTTGGCACAAAGATAGTTTATAACTAGGATTGACATATAGGATACTTTTTATCCCGATATTCCCACGGGATCTAAACTTGTGCGGGTGAAACCGCGGGGCGCAGCTAGTAACTTCCATGAATGAGTAAGTTTATATTTTTTATGCATGTGTTGAAAGTCTCCAATGTCAATTTTATGTATAATATCAGGGGAAGTAACATTAATTTGCTTTTCATACTTGATGCGACTGTGTGAAAGGTGACATTGCTAGAAACGGGGTGACTACCGAGATGACTACTAATAGAGAAGTGTGGAAGAAAAATACATGTTACGCCGACTCCAAATAAATAGGGATAAGGGCAGGAGAATGATGATAGTGATAATAAAGCTCGGTGGATGGTCAAATTAGAATAAAATATGATGGCAGATTTGTTTTACGAAATGAGCGACCTGTTGGCCGTTTTATTTTCTGCTGGCCTTTACCTAATTTGTAAATAAATTCCTTCGTTCTGATCGCCAAAACAAACCGTTCTAGCTAGCGTTATTGTATGTTCCAAAAATACGTCTTTATGATAACACAAAAATATGTTGGAAAAGCACGGAAAAGGAATACATATTGTTGAACAGTGAAAATGACACTGCGAGATGTATTATTACGTAATGAATGTGGATAAAAATAACAAGTAGGTACCTAAGATAGCAAGATTGACCTATGATATTTTGTTAGTATACAATGTAGGGACGCCCATACAACAATAAATTAAGATACTTGCAATACATACGCATTTGAGTAGGTATTTTGAAACTATCAAATGAACCCTAACATTGAAATTAAAAACGTGAATTTTCAAACAAACTAAATGGGAGGACTATGAGTATTGGCCAACAGCTGACTATATAATATACAGTAACAAAATTATTGGATATGTAGCGTTATCTACAACGCAACAGGCGAACAACGCGTCATACTGAGGTCACGTAAAATCCTGCATCGCGCAATCAGAGTTTACCGCGCAACTAACATACATACAACTTCCCGGTCGGAGTATTCTCCTTTTTCTATGGAGTATGAGTGAACTTTACACCCTGTTACTTATACATCTATAGATATATTAGTTTGAATTTTTGTATGCAGACTGGGAACGTCGTTAAATATACAAAGTTTAAATGCTTAAAGATAAAGATAAAGATAAAGATGATTTATTTGTCAAAAAACATGCGTTTACACACCGATTAGTCAGGCATGCAGGGTATTTAAATTATAAACATATGTACGTACATGTTTTGCCGGCTATGGCGTACAAATTGATTTACGAAATACAATGTCCAAGTAAAAATGTGAAACAGTAGCGTTATTAAACTAAATTAGCTTCATAAGCTTAATTGTCAAAATCAAATTATAATGAAATTAATTGAAATAAAATTTAAACAAAAAGCAATATTACATAATCAAAAAGTATCATTCAAAAAGTCATTTACCTGATAATAACATTTCTCTGTTAATAAATTTCGCATCTTTTTTTTTAACATATTAGTATTTAAATCTTTGAACTCTTTTGGTATTTTATTGTAAATTGTAGGGGCCATACAGAATATACTTTTCTTCATGAGCGCGGTTTTTGCAGAATGCAAGCGTAATTTGCTGTTGTCACGTCTGTTACGGGTAACGGTATCAGAAAGTCGTTGAAACAGGTCAAGATTTGATTTAACAAACATAACCGTTTCAAAGATGTACAGTGATTGTAATGTCAGTAATTTATATTTTTTAAAAAAAGGTCTGCAGCTATCCGTCGGTTTTAGATGAAACATAGAGCGAATACATCGCTTTTGGGCCTTAAATGCAATTTCGTTGTCTGTGGAATTTCCCCAGAAAATAATACCATACCGTAGTACCGATGCGACTAACCCATGGTATGCAGTTATTAAGGTATCTGGGTTGAGTTCAGGTGCAAGTTTGTAGAATAAAAATGCAGACGAGCTTAGTCTTTTGCTGAATGCTTGTCGTATAATCGTCTCCACCTTGTATGTACAGACGCCAGCAGGTCAACCTACCCGAATCTGTCAAATCTTCCCAAGCAACCTTTAACCTTAATGCTTTAGCGATAAAGTTGAAAATCTATTAAAATAAATTTGACAGATTGTAGTAGCTTGATGTGCTGGCGTCCGTACTTATACCTTTCACAACTTTTCTACCAATATTTAAACTAACAGTTTTATTACAAAAACAGCTTGTTTAACATTTACAATGACCCGCTTATTTCGGCGCCACACATTCAACGCTTGATTGAGTCCGATACCATTTTCGTAGTCGTAAAGGGTTAAATTTGACGCGGTGCCTTTGTATCGAACGCTGGTTAACTGAGAGGAGCATTAAATACACTTGTTTGGGCATAAAGTTAAGACAAATGGTTTAATGTGATGACGGGCGATGATGAAGCTGTTAACTGTAAGCACTGGTGATGAGGATGTTAAGGTTTTTAACGGGTTTTGTAATATTGGGTCGGTTAATGTGTATCTTGGGTTTTTATCACGAAATGTCGGTAGGTAAACGAAAATGAAGCAAAAGGAGTCTCCTTTTGCTCCGTTTTCGTATGGTTTCTAGTTTTTGCGTAGGTAAGGATCGTGGCAAGTGGCGTTCTGTAGTTATTGCTTTCCCCCATGGGAAAATGGCGTGAATTTATTTATGTATGTATGTATGTTTGTTAGTAACGTGTAAGTGTCTACTTGTTATATACCTATGAGTAGTTCCTCAGATATTAAATATAGATTTTATACGATAACTTAAGCGGCAGACGCAGAGCTGTTACAGCTAAAGCACTAGGAAGTGGTGAAGGACGAATATTTTAGGGGACCGTATGTAATTTTTACGTCCAAAAAGTGTTAATTTTTTTTTCTCACCCTTGTTTGAATAATTGACTTTTGATTTTGACTCTCAGTCCCAAGTCTTGAAAATGTAATAAGTCTCGAAATAAAAACTAAAAGTCTTACTTGTTGGTTTTTATACATTTTAGAAGTTCTTGTGCTTCACTTGGCGTGAACGGCCTAAGGGTGAAAAGTGGACAACCACCAACTTTGTCGAGTATACATTGATCATTTTCAACTACAAAATCTGACGTAAAAACGAACTTACCGCGCAATGTAACAGCTACAGCTAATATTTGTCATTCAGATGTTGTCATAGATGACCCGCCGATAAATATAGTAGTACTTACTTACGAAACTCAAAACATGCAGCCTCTAGCTTCCATACTTACCTATAACAAAACAATGCACAATTAAATAAATAATTATAGTTGATGATTTATTTTAACCTAAACACATGTAAGGATACATGACGCCATATCGAGCATTTCCAGTTTTAGCTGACCTCACATTGTATAGGCTTTTCGTACAGTGAGAAATCAGCTTATACTGAAGTATATAGCTTGGTATGTCGTCGTGCGTACCTATGAGAAAAAACCAGATAATCTGCAGCTTAATTGCGTAAAAATTACGTTTGATTTGTAGTTTATTTTAATAAGATTTTTGACTATCGTAAGCCCAAAGAAACGACGGATGGACTGTGTGAAGGATGAATTCGCTGAAAAGGAATTGACTACTGACGTAACGGCGAATAAAGATGCTTTGAAAAAGTAAACATGGTGCGCCAACCTCAAATAAATTGGGATAAACGCCAGAAGCACAACCCAAAAAAAAAATATCTAGAAAGAAAAAAAAAACACGTAATAAATGATATACCATTCAATCAAAGCCAAGTCATAAAATCAATTTGCATACAGCACCATTATCTAACTACTTTATCAATATCAATAAGTAGAGCGCCTATCAACCTATCTGTCTGTCTGTCCGTCACGAACTAGATGTGTCGTGAATGATCTATAGCCTCACGTATGTACCTGTTTATGGGATCCTGGTATAGAAAAACAAGTAGCCGACTTGTATTTGTCTAGAAGTGTTATGAAAGAAATCTAGTTTCAAGTATTTCGTAGAGACGGATTGTTTTTAAAAGCAAGGGTGATTGATCTCTCTGAATGTAATCGTTACTAAGTTGTGTTTGGTTTTTGTTAAAATCTTTATTATATTATTTAATTGTATACCGGAAATAACAAGGCACACCTAAGTAGTTGTGTTGCCTTGTACACCATGTTTCAGGAAAAGGCACTCTCTCTCTCTATTTCTACTTTTATATTCTGTAATATTTATGGTGTACATAATAAAGAATATTCTATTTTATTCTCTCTTCTGGTCTAAAACTATGGCCAAAAAGCTCTTCCTCTCTCCTTAAACATCACCATTATATGTAGTACTTTTTTTTTTCTGGTGGGAAGTCATCAAATGACCCCTCCCGCTCTGGGTTTATATGTAGTGCTTAGCTCTCATTTCATAATTATTTCGTATACAGTATGTTAACTAACAGAGGGCGTTCCCGTTAACCCGCAATAGTATAGCATCCATACATGCTAAAAAAAATATTACCATTCAAAAACAAAATGTTTTTATTTTTTTTAATAATTAAAATATTCACTAAAAATGTTAAATTGATACGTAAAAGAAACACTCTGTACACGCGTACTTGAAGGACGGCAACGTCGCAATTTATTTATGAATGACGGGCCGCGTGTGCGGCGATCTAATTGATGTGCCTAGAACCGCCCCCTGTCCCCGAATGTCCACCTAATTTTATTCGGAACTAATCTCACGCGCTGACCGGACGCGCATTATTTTCGTATTGCAACATCTTGCGTCATTCTTGTGTGAAAAAGTCCATGTTATCAGTTCAGTGCTCAGGAGTATGTGAACATGGTGCTCATTTATGCTGAGTGTAATTATGATGGTGCACGTGCTCTGAGGATGTATGCTGAGAGGTACCCCAATGCACATCAACCGCGGAATTCTCGTGTTATTGTGAGTGCCCTGGTGCGTATTCGTAACAATGAACCGGTAGTGCCGCGTCGTTCTGGTGGCCCCCGACCCGTGATCTCTGTGCGGCAGGAAGAGAACATGCTAAGGCATTTTGAGGAGGAGCCCGGTTCGAGCACTAGAAGAGCCGGCCGCCTGTTAAACATGAGTCACGTCGCAGTCTTTAAAATTTTAAAGAAAAACAAACAGCATCCGTACTCACTTCAAAAAGTACAAGGTCTGCTTGGTCCAGCTGACTTCGAGCGCCGGTTAACTTATTGCCAGTGGGCACTGCAGCAATGCGCGGAGGACACCCACTTCATCGAAAACGTCATATGGTCAGACGAAAGCCTATTTACGCGCAATGGCATGTGCCTCAGTGACTTGTTGCTTTGTCAGCTGGGCATTTGAGACGGCTTGTTAAATGTTATTGTTAAAACTAAACATACTTACATAAATGTTTAATTTTACTGATAACAACCCGACGACGTGTCTTTCTAATTCATTATGCCGCCTTTGAAGTTGCCGCTCGCGTACGCATTGCGACGTTGCCGGTTTGGGCAATGCTAGTAGTCTAGTACGCTAGGTACTATTCCGCGATACTATTTTGATTTTAAACAGGATGTTTCGAATTTATTGTCAATTAATTATTTTTTTTGAATTCGGATTATTTTATGCTTATTTCTCTATGCTGATATTTTTATTTGAATCTATTAATGATATAGATTAACGAGTTTAAGGGAACGCCCTCTGTTATTTAACATACTGTATATTGTATACGTTTCATGTATGTATGTATTTATTGTATAAGTACGTAAATTGTACACCGCAGACTACCTGCGGTGTGGTCTCGCCTTCACCTTTTAAATTCATCCAAAGGTTGTCTTTAAAACATAACTTTTGGCGATAAGATCGCCCTATGTAAAATTTTTACATTTAAATCTGTACTTCTTATGATATACTTAATAAAGGCTATTCTATTATTTTTTTTTTATCCAATGATGCACATATTTTTAACCGACTTCAAAAAAAGGAGGAGTTTATCAATTCGGCTGTTTTTTTCAAATGTTTTTTACCTCAGAACTCCGTTAGTTATAAGCTGATTTGCAAAATACTTTTTTTTATATGTACTTTCAGATTGGTACCATAGAAATTTCATCAATTTTAATATTGCGATGTTTCATAATGGTCACCGCATACTGAGCAGAATATTTCAAGTTATTTCAAAAATCAGTTCCTGCTTCCATAAATTCTTAAACTAATAACTTCATTATTTCAATCTTACGTAACAAATAGTTTAATAATCACAATCTTTCAAAACACCGATTAATCTTATCGATAAAATAAATCGATTGTTCTCAGTATAAACAATGTAGGGTTATTTACAAAGATATCGGATATCGATTCATTTGCAATGCATATTTAAACATTTTCTAGCTCTTTATGACAATTTAAATGCTTTACCATCGATTTATTGAAGTTTGTATGAAATATGTGACAAGGGCTGGGGTCCACCAGGCAATGAAGGCAACAAAGTACATAACTACCTATATGACATACTAGCTTCTCGCTTCGTCGCATGGCATCGCCCGCGCTATTACTGCTTTTTCGCTTAGCGTGCTTTCTGCCATTTTTTTACTTTTGCTCCCCTGGTAATAGTCATAGCGTGATATTAAATAGCTTATAAGCTTTCTCAAGAATTGGGCTATACAATGCAAGGATAATTTTACAAATCCGACTAGTAGTTCCAGAGATTAGCGCGTTCAAACAAACAAACAAAAACAACGTCTTCAGCTTTATTATTAGTATAGATATATCTAACATGGTGGGTGCTATTATGCTTCTACGCATAATATTAAAAATCATCGGTAACGGTGTTTAATATTGGAGCAATCTACAAAATAATATCACAATATAGGTATAAGGTACCTACTCAAAAAAAAAACCTCATCCCTTTTCAACATTTTCACCCACAAAAGACCATATGGCCTTTTGTACACACATTTTTCTTGCCGTGGAAAACTACGGTTTATTCGCCATGTGTAGGCATGGTTGTCATCCCCGACCTTACTCCCCGGAGGACGGGTGCCTTTGAAGGTTTCCCCCCGAAAACAAAAAAAAAGGCACGTTTGTCAGTATTGTATGGATCACTATGGACACGTTTTTTTCTACGGCGCGGTTTATACACCGTACCGAAATGAAACCGTGCCGTGTAAACCTTAGGATTTTACAGTAATGGTATCGACTTACGAGGTCGTGGGTTCGAACCAAAGCAGGCATTTTACTTTGTGTTAATTATTTCATCACAGCTGCTCTCAAAACTGTGAAGGAAAACGTTGTAAGGAAACCGACATGTCCTAGAAAAACCGAAGACATGTGACATCCACCAACCCGCAATTGATTATGGCCCACTCCCTCTCACAGAAAGAGGAGACCTCAGTCCCAGAAGTGGGGAAATTATAGGCTAATTAGTTTTTTACAGCAACCTGTATAGATAAAATTGCATTGAGTTTACTATACCAAGTATAGATTTGCAAGATATTATGATCTGCGATGACTACTGGTCTTAGAATATTTGCATCAGTCTTGATCATAATTCAAGACCATGTACCTCCCTCTTTATGTCGCCAACAAATTAACAAAATCACTTTACATACGGAAGCTTGTACACCACAACAATTATAGTCACTGACACCAGTCACTATGATCGATGGGGGCAATTAACAAGTACCCTAGCAATTTGTCTTTACCATAACATAATAATATCTTTAAACTGTTGTAGTTGGCGCCGACTATGCAAAACGTTTAGCACGTGTAGGATACACGCCTTGTTGATTCATTACGTAAATAATATAATGAATATCATCGTGGATATTATTTATATCGGAGATTTACATAATTGGTCTAAAGGCGCCTCGTAAAATAAAGGTGCAGACGGATTGCGATCGGAACGGTTGTTTACTGCAGGTTCAGTTATTCGAATGCAAATTGCGTTTGCACTTCTCTAATGTTTTCTAAGAAGTGAAAACTTACATACACACACACACACCACACAGAACACTATCTGTCCACTTCATCATAGTTGTGTATGTATTTTTTATTTTTATTTTTTTGAGTATCATATAATTATTATTATTCTAGTGATATTTATTTTAGTAGTATGTATGTATGTGTCGTCGCAAGCAAATTCCTAGCGACAGGCGATACCTTATATTAAGCTTGAGTTATTGTTTATAGAAATAAGGTTCCTGATTGTTTATAGAAATAAGGCTCCTGATTGGACAAACTGTTAATACTGTGAACACCCTGTGGTGGCGCTAGCATCGCACATCACTCGTGAGCAGGGTCGGTCGCGGCCGCCAAAGGATTGAATCCGTGACGCTCTCGGTCGATACACGCGGCGCGCACCGAAACTGCTAAGTTCACTTTGAATGATTAATTAAGAATTTAAGAGACATTATAAATTAGTGAGTTAATAGCTGTTAGTTAGGTGATTAGTGTAACTATCCTAGAATTATTAAACTGTGAGTGTGTTATCAAATAGTGTGTTTAATTGAGACTATGGAGAACCCACAAAGAGACGATGGCGAGAACGCGCCCCACGATAATTTACCGCACGCTGCGTTATCAGAAGTGGGATCTGCTCAGGCACCACAATCTGATGCTTATTGGAAGCAGTTATTAGAACAGCAGTCACAAACAATGTTGCGCATGGTTGAGGCTATGCACGGATCAACGAAATCAGCTGCAATAAAGTTGCCGGAATTCAATCCAGACCTGCCAGATGTTGACCCTCGTTCCTGGTCTTCCACGGTGGACATTTGCCTCACAGAAAACCCGTTGGAAGGTGGAGCTCTGATCATCGCACTAAGCAAGTCCCTAAAAGGCAGTGCTTCGTTGTGGCTTTCTCAAGTTTCGCATCCTGGTATGACCTGGAATCAGTTCAAAGACCTTTTCTTAGCACGATACGATAGTGTTGAAACCTGTGCAGCGACTATAATAAACGCTAACAACAGCAGACCGAAGGAAGGCGAAAGTTTGGCTGCATATGCGAGTCGCTTGATGACGTCACTTTCATCTAAATGGAAGAATATGACCACGGAGGAAATTGCTGTTTCTTATGTGCTAGCTCATGTCGCACAAATCGATAATCGCATCAATCGTTTGGCGTTCACGACCGAAATCAAAACGAGATCGAAATTAGTGCAAGAAATACAAGCGCATTCCTTAAAGCGTAAACAAGACCGAAATCTTGAAAGCTTCACTCCGGATGCGAAACGTACTCAAACCAATGTGAGCAAAGTCGAATGTAACTATTGTCACAAAATCGGACACAAGTGGATGGACTGTCGTGCACGGAAGAGTAAGATGTCAACTACATCATTCAAACCGTCGGCATCATCATCAACATCATCATCATCGATGAAAGACCACTCTCATGTAACCTGTTACCGTTGCGGGGAAAAAGGCCACTTCGCAACAAGATGTCCGAAGAGCAGCGGAGCAGCACGCGGCGGCGGCGGCAGCAGCGCGGCGCCGGTCAGCACTGAGGCCAGCAAGGCGTTAGAACGGCGTGTAAACTCTTGTCAAGTCCAAGGTGTGCGTGGAGAGTTAAAAGTATCCGGTGAGCCGTACCCCTTTTATTTTGATAGTGGCGCTGAATGTTCTCTCGTTAAACAGAGTATAGCAAACAAATTTTTGGGAACGCGTTCGATTACTAACGTACGTTTGATAGGCTTAGGTAACACGCATGTTTATGCCACTGAACAAATTTTATGTGACGTACTTATAGACGGGCATTGTTTAAAAATTTTGTTTCTTATCTTGCCAGACGAAAACATGCCGCATGATATAATGATCGGCTCAGATATTTTACAACATGACGTGACTGTAAACCTCTCTAAAGAGCGTTTAACTATTTCAAAACCGATCGCTTGCTTAAGTGCCCTTACTGAAATTGATTTTAGTGTGATAAAAACTGATGTACCGGCTGCGTTTAAAGATAGTCTCATGCGCGTATTGAATGAATTTTCGTTTACTTTTATTAACGGTTTACCGCAAACCCGTGTGACAACTGGTGATTTAAAAATTAGGTTAAAAGATCCAACTCGTACTGTTTATCGGCGTCCTTATCGCCTTAGCCCACACGAAAGAGAGGTAGTGCGCAGTAAAGTGGACGAGTTATTAAGTGCGAACATAATCCGGCCGAGTAATTCCCCGTATGCGAGCCCGATTCTTCTAGTACAAAAACGTGACGGTACTGCACGCATGGTTATAGATTACCGTGAACTCAATTCTAATACGGTGCCAGATCGCTTTCCATTGCCGCGTATTGACGACCAAATTGCTAGGTTGAATGGCGCTAATTATTTCACTTGTTTAGATTGTGCAAGCGGTTTTAACCAGATACCCATATTGGACCCGGAAAGCATTGAGCGCACTGCTTTCGTGACACCTGATGGACAATACGAGTACTTAGCTATGCCCTTCGGATTACGTAATGCGCCTAGTATTTTCCAGCGAGCTGTGTCTAATGCGTTAGGTTCTCTGACCAATTCTTACGTGATCTTGTACATGGATGACATCTTAATACCATCATGTAATGTGGAAGAAGGCCTCACTAGACTACAAGAAGTATTGACTTGTTTATGCAATGCTGGTTTTTCACTTAACATTTCAAAATGCTCTTTTCTCATGTCGCAAGTTGAATTTTTGGGCTACAAAGTTTCTTCAGGGCAAATACAACCAAATCCCTGTAAAGTCGAGGCACTTACAAGGCTTCCTCCACCAGATAATAACACTCAGCTTAGGCAGTTCATTGGACTTGCGTCCTATTTCCGGAAATTCATAAAGGATTTTTCACGTATTATGCTTCCTTTATTTCATTTGAACACTTGTGCCCAATTCAATTGGAAGCCTGAACATGAAGAAGTCAGACAGCAAATAATTTCAACCTTGACAAATGAGCCAATACTCACAATTTTTAACCCAGACCTTCCAGTCGAATTGCACACTGACGCCAGTGCCGTTGGTTATGGCGGCATTCTGTTCCAAAAAGATAATGATCAATTGCGCGTTGTCGAGTATTATAGCCGTAGGACCACGGACGTTGAGTCTAGATACCACTCATACGAGTTGGAAACTCTAGCGGTAGTAAGAGCAGTAGAACATTTCCATCATTTCTTGCAAGGTCGTCATTTTGTTGTTGTTACGGATTGTAACTCACTCAAAGCGTCTCATAATAAAACGAATCTTTCTCCACGTGTACATCGTTACTGGGCATTCTTACAGGCATACGAATTTGAGATTGTTTATAGAGAGGGCAAGCGTATGGCTCACGTTGATTTCTTATCTCGTAACCCTATACCCGAATCGTCTACAACCAACACCGCGTTGACTGTAGTCACCGATAAGGTAGAACAAAGACGAATTGACCTTAGTACACTTTCTGAGAATTGGCTTTTAGCTGAGCAATTGCGCGATAATGAAATTCAAGCTATCGTCGTAAAGCTGAAAGAAAATGAACTCCCTGCAGACATTTCCAAAACGTATGAGACCCGAAAAGGTGTTTTGCATCGTCGCGTTCAGAGAAATAACCGCACGTGTTGTTCACCCATAGTACCGCGCGCTTTTCGTTGGGCAGTTGTTAATCACGTGCATGAATCAGTAATGCATCTAGGGGCAGATAAAACATTAGAAAAGCTGTACGAACACTACTGGTTTGATAATATGGCTAAGTATGTCCGCAAGTTTGTAGATAACTGCATTACGTGCAAAGTTTCTAAATCACACTCCGGTCGAGTGCAAGCAGAGCTTCATCCAATACCAAAAATTACTGTTCCATGGCATACTGTCCACGTCGATATATCCGGGAAGTTAAGTGGTAAAAACGATAAGAAAGAATACGTCATAGTACTTATAGACGCGTTCACAAAGTTTGTGCTTTTGTATCACACATTCCGCATAGATACGCCTAGTGCTATAAGTGCACTTAAGTCGAGTGTTGCCCTCTTTGGTGCGCCCTCACGAGTAATAGCAGACCAAGGTCGTTGCTTCGCGAGCAAAGATTTCAAAGAATACTGCGAATTGCATAATATTCACCTGCATCTTATTGCTACGGGTTCGAGTCGCGCAAACGGCCAGGTTGAGCGCGTAATGAGCACGCTTAAGGGGATGCTCACTGCGGTCGAGACATCGGACAGATCGTGGCAAGATGCTCTTGAAGAGGTTCAGTTAGCGATAAACTGCACTGTTAACCGAGTAACAAAAGCAAGCCCTTTAGAGCTTATGATCGGACGTGTAGCAAGGCCTCTTAATCTTTTGACTTTAAATGATACTGAAATAGAAGTAGACTTAATCCAGACGAGAGAACAAGCAGCCCAAAATATCGAACGAAATGCCAGTTATGAAAAGTCACGTTTTGATAAGAATAAGGCTAAATTAGTGAAGTTTGATGTTGGAGATCTTGTCCTCCTTCAAAATGAAGAGAGAAACCAAACTAAGCTAGATCCTAAATACAAAGGACCTTTTAAAGTAATCGAAGTACTCGATGGCGATCGTTATACTTTGAAATCATTGTCAAGCAAAAGAACTTACAAGTACGCACACGATCGTCTTAGAAAAATGCCTCAGAGTAATTTACCACCTGAATTAGAATCCGATGAAGAAAGACCTAGTGAAGGCACTTCAGCTAAAGTTTGATGACGTTACACACATAGCACGGCGACTTTGTCTCTGTCACACACATGCTTCAGTCGTAGTCGTAACTGCAATTCATGAATTGAACAGGGCGCGATGCGCGGCTGGAGATGTGGGGTGTCATGAGGCTGTATTACTGGGTCTGTGTGACCGCATACTGGGTCTGTGTGACCGCATACTGGGTCTGTGTGACCGCTTACTGGGTCTGTGTGACCGCATACTGGGTCTGTGTGACCGCTTACTGGGTCTGTGTGACCGCATACTGGGTCTGTGTGACCACTTACTGGGTCTGTGTGACCACCTGAGCTATGTTTATGTGTGAGCGTCTTTGTGATTTGTTAAAAGCTACATTTGATTAAATCAAATTTGAGTTTTTGATGCTATGAGGCATTTACTGGATGACGGTTAGGTAATCCACCAGCGCCAGGAGCGAAGCTCATAAGTTAAGACGAAGAATGAAGCATTAATTTTCTTTTTTTAATCTGCTTTGTTATCTGTTTACCCTTACTCTTGTAGTCAGGTTAAGCCGAGCGCTACCGTTTACTCCAAGTATGACATTTGTTTCAGGGACACACGAGGACGTGTGACTTGTCAGTCTGGCCGTGTCGTCGCAAGCAAATTCCTAGCGACAGGCGATACCTTATATTAAGCTTGAGTTATTGTTTATAGAAATAAGGTTCCTGATTGTTTATAGAAATAAGGCTCCTGATTGGACAAACTGTTAATACTGTGAACACCCTGTGGTGGCGCTAGCATCGCACATCACTCGTGAGCAGGGTCGGTCGCGGCCGCCAAAGGATTGAATCCGTGACGCTCTCGGTCGATACACGCGGCGCGCACCGAAACTGCTAAGTTCACTTTGAATGATTAATTAAGAATTTAAGAGACATTATAAATTAGTGAGTTAATAGCTGTTAGTTAGGTGATTAGTGTAACTATCCTAGAATTATTAAACTGTGAGTGTGTTATCAAATAGTGTGTTTAATTGAGACTATGGAGAACCCACAAAGAGACGATGGCGAGAACGCGCCCCACGATAATTTACCGCACGCTGCGTTATATGTATGTTTATTTGTATGTATGTTAGTATATTCTCGCAATTTTTGTTTAGTTTTTAAGAGAAATGTTTTTGATTGTATGTATTATTTTTTGTCTCCTTTACAATTTCACACGCTGTCTACATCTCTGTATCTATTGTCCTGTCTCGGGTGTGCTGGAAGAGATTTCTTGTGAAATAAGCATCACCTCTGCACCTATTTTTTCTGTTCTGTTTTTCTTGTCTGTTTATATACATATGTGTGTACATAAATGGTAAATAAATAAATAAATACCTCAGTATAGTGTTTCTAATTAACGTACTCTATGACTAGTTACATTTAGAGTGTTACAGTATAATTAGTTTAAAAATAAAAAGATTTAGGTAAACTTAGGGCTGATTTTTTAATAGTCAGATTATTTTTAACTGAGGAATAAAAGTTACGGTTTAACAGCTTTTCTAAAGAAAATATGTCAAACTATCATATTTATTCTTCAGATATAAGTTATCTGACTACTATTGAAAAATCAGCCCCTAGTTGAATTAAAGTTTTCATAGGGCGCATTGAATTTCAAAAATAAACCTGGTTACCCAGAAAACCTCTTCAGACCATAAACAAAAAGATCCAATTACGAAAACAATTGGTCGATTTTTGGACATCACTATTACATCCCAATCTCGAAACCCTCCGAAGAATCATAAGAATCCAAAAAAGCAAGAGCGACATTCAAAAAACGATCAGCTAACGAGCATAAAACATGTATTGAGGAGCATCTTTAAAAATAAAACAACAAAAACTCCGCATCGCGTGTACTCCTGTATTCGCATAAGGAAATGAGTCGGGAATTGAACGGGACAACTCTCTTAATTGCACCGATTGATTGGCACTGAACCATCTTGATAAAGCTGAATATTCCGCCCTTTTTGTGGGACATTCATTACGACACATCTTCAGTCATTATAGACAAGCAGTTTGTGCTAAACTTAGCTGCGAGGGAATAAGTAATTACATTAGTAATTGCGACGGATGTAACTGTAGTTTACCTGATTTTATAAAATAAAATAAATAGGTTTGCTGTAAAATTATATTAGACGGTATTAAATTGAATTAGCGACATAGGGCTAACTTTACAGGGGGTCTACTCCGAAGTGGTATCGGCCGAATGTTCGGCCGTTTCCTGCTACGAAGTTACTATTTGGTTCGGTCGGTCCCGATCCTACACTCCTATACTCTTTCGGATATTGACTATGGTCCCAACCCAACTGAGCCGATCCGAACTTTTTTCGCATTTCTCAATAATATTCGGTTCGGCCATTTGTCGGTCCGATCCGATCATTCGCACTTTACACTTCGTAGTAGGCCCCCTGGACAGGTTTCGTTTAGTTTGTTTAACTTTTCGGAAAAAGCATCAAATAAATTCTTGTAATCGTCCTACAGGCGCCATTCTTACTGTTGTGGAAATCTTATTTTATCATCTGAATCAGAATTAATATGATGGTCACTCGGAAAGCTGCCACGCTTAAATGGAAATGGGCTGGACACATCTGCCGTATGTCAGACGACCAATGGGCTTGCGACCCAGTGGGTTCCTCTTAATGGCAAACGACATCGCGGCAGGCACAGACGGAGATAGTAGATTCCTTTAATAAAGATTGGTCCTAGGCAGCTCTGGACAGAGAACGGTGGAAAGAAAGTAGGCCTTTGCCCAGCAGCGGGACAAAAATGGCTAATAATATATGCTAAAATGGCTCCTCCAATTCCTCCAAAATAGCACTTTAATAAGACTTTCCCGTCAAAACAAGGAAACACAGACCCCAATAACAATAACCAGCCTGTAATTGAACACTGTATAACATATTAACAAATAACATGTATGAATAAGCATTGGAATTTAAACAAACTGCCATTAAGTGGGCCGTGCTATTGCGCTCGCGGCTATTTCAGTTCCGTTGTGCAATCATCGATATAGTGTCACGTATCAGTGGCGAAGAGTTTGTGGCGATTTTTTGGGGATTGGAGAAGAATATGAAGATAGTTTGGAAAGGAGAAGTTGAGGAATTAAGAATAGCTACCATTTGACGTTGATCCCGCCCGGCTGTCATTCGTTGAACTTTGACAGCCGTTACGGGTAGAAAATGTCTGACAACTGGTCTTACCAAGGGATATGGTATAGACCCAGTAACTGGGTCGTGAAGGTCAGAAGCAGTCTCTCCATGTAAAATACTGGTATTCATCTGAATCCGGTTAGACTGGAAGCCGACCCCAACATAGTTGCGAAAAGACTAGGCAGATTTATTGTACAAGAATTTGAGGGAGTGAGGTGTGGACAAGTTAAGGAATTAATCTGGTAAATTTCGCAGTTATAGAAACAAGATCTCCATTGTATAAAACTTGTTAAGGGTGCTTATAATTGGACTGTGCGTCGTTTCTTGCATCTTATTAACAGACAGACATAGCAGAAACAGTTTCGATAATATGTATATGAAATAAATGTTAACTTTAAAATATTACCTACCAATAAAATTGGGTAAGAATTTCCAGTTTTAATGAAATGTGTGTATGTTTTCAAGATTCAAGTAAATTTTGCACCTATTATTGGAGTAAATTCGTAAAGAAAACCAGGATGAACTTGCATAATAATGTTTAGAAAATAACAACAATTTGCATATAAAGTTTCAATAACATGAAATCACAGCTAATTGACCGAAGTTTCAGTTACATTTTGGAAGCTTACAGCAAACTAAATTGCTAAAAGCTTGGCCATGTCAAACACAGCTGGCTTCCCTTCTACCAACGTCATATCATACTCATTTCCTCATACTCACAGAACTCATCATCTGCCTAGCCTTTTCCCAACTATGTTAGGGTCAGCTTCCAGCCTAACCGGATGCAGCTGAATACCAGCATTTTACATGGAGCGACTGCCTATCTGACCTCCACAACCCAGTTACTGGGTAATACGATACCCCTTGGCAAGACTGGTTGTCAGACTTTCGGGCTTCTGACTACCCGTAACGACTGTCATAGATCCTCGAATGACAGCCGGGACCAACGGCTTAACGTGCTTTCCGAGGCACGGAGGGGTCTTGGTATGTAAAGATGGTCACCCATCCACGGACCAACCGCGGCAAGCGTGGCTTAACCTGATCGATCGACCCGTGCGGCTGTTATTACTTAGCCACAAGCCCCCCATACTCACAGAACTATTTACTATAATTAATCTAACCATAACCGCCAAACAAATTTTAACAGTTAGCCTAAATGGAGGTGAATTGGCTAGGGTACGTCAGTTCAGATACCTGGGTCATCTAATTACCGAGGACCTTAAGGACGACATGGATATTGAACGTGAACGTAGGGCACTGTCCGTGAGAGCAAACATGATTGCTCGCAGGTTTTCCCGATGTACAAATGAGGTGAAAATCACTCTCTTCAGAGCCTTCTGTACATCTTTTTACACCTGCAGCCTGTGGGCAGTCTATACTCAAAAAGCATACAGTGCCCTACGGGTACAATACAATAACGTGCTTATAACGATGTTGCGGCTGCCCCGCCACTGTAGTGCGTCACGTATGTTTGCGGAGGCGCGCATCGATTGCTTCTACGCTACTCTACGCAAGCGGTGCGCGTCTCGCCGCCTTCTGCGAAGCAGTCATGCTAGCGAAGGAGGTGGCGGGACGGATGAGGGAGAGAGCCTCCCGTCCCAGCCGCCGCGGGAGACGCTCTGGACGTCGGGAGCCACGTGACGACTCCCGGCCACCGTAGGCGCGGGCCTGCGGGCGGAGAGCAATGGGTAGCTCACCGCCCGATCAGGACCAGGCCCGTGCCGGACGGCGCGTAAGTGTTCCACGCGCGCCTCAAAGAGTTGTCAGCATAATTTGAGGGGCATCTTAGGGCTGAAGCCTGCCGGGTCAGCGGGATTGTCCGAAAGGGTTACCGCTACCCCGGAACATAAAGGGCGAAGGAAGGAACATGGGTGGGTTTTAGTCAGTAAGAGTCTGACACTCCCTTCCGCTCCACCCGGAGCGGGAGGGGTCATATGATAATTTCCCACCCGGAAAAAAAAAGCGGTGCGCGTCAATGCTGAGCAGAGTGCGGGCTAGTCGCAACAGCGTTTTAAGTATGATAGCTAGTAGACTTGACTGTCTGTACAGACGCCAGCAGGTCAAGCTACCCGAAACTGTCAAATTTTCCCAATCAACCTTGAACCTTAATGCTTTGACGATAAAGTTGAAAATCTATTAACGAAATTTGACAGATTGTAGTAACTTGATGTGCTGGCGTCCGTACATGAGTCGATGTATTAATGCTTACATGAGTATTGGTTAATACTCATTAGGTATAAGTTAACTAACACTAGGTATAAGTTATTGTACTACTAACACACTGGATCCTAGTTATCTTAAATAAACGTTTTTATTATTATTATTATAAATGCAGTATAATCTAGTAAATATCTTTTCCATCAGTTATATCCAACAAGTATCGTTTGATATGAATATATCGCCGTCAATCAGTAAGACGTGTTAATGACGCGATAATTGGAGCGCTTATTTCGGCGCGCGCGCTTATGAGTGTGCCTAAATAAGGAGTGGGGTTGTTATGGTGATTATGGCAATGTTTAGATAACTACTGGTCTATGGTAGCTTTATGGCAAATTTTTTCCACCGTCATATCTTCTATCCGATTGATAAAGTTGACGTTTTTAGGCCTTGAGACTGTAGATTTGTAGACCATTTTGTATTTTTATTAAGTACCTGGTACTTGTTGATAGGCCTATACTGTGTTTCCATATCATTATTTATTTGTAATTTGAAAATATTGTTAAAACCAATTATTTATTAAATAGTGACCGTGGAGTTTCTTGCCGGCTCTTCTCTATAGGAAACGACCAACTGTAACCATGCACTTATCTTCTGACGTGTTATAAAATATTTTGATTTTGACAACTTTGTATAAAAAGCAAAACCTAATTATAAATTATTCCTTAAATAAAGTTATCAGACGATTGGAAAATCAGCCAGTAGTCTTTTTCATAAAATACTACGACGACGACGAGGCAGGAAATCAGGAGACAGCAAACATTAATATTGTAGCTTTCTTTTGTTTATCAGAGGGGTAAATCTCGTAATTTTAAGAACGTTCACAGTCAGAGGGGCAATTCTCGTAATTTTAAGAACGTTCACAGTCTGATCTCGGTCTCAATCTGTCAAAAAGTACTTCTAATTTCCCTACATTTTGACAAGTTGTTGACATTTGTTTGTCGCCGAGATGAGACTGCGACTAGATTTAGAACGTTTTAAATTACGAGAATTGGCCTTCTGATCTCAGTCTCAATCTGTCAAAATAACCTCTAATTTCCCTACATTTTTGACATTGATTGTCGCTGGATGGTATTATGACTAGATTTTGAACATTTTTCTTTTTCTTCGTGGCGCTGGCACAACTGAATTTTTACATCTTGTTGGCTCAAAACTTTGCCACTTCCACAGCGTCGTCAGTGGCAGCGCAGAGGTCACTTTGACTGCATGTTTTGGGACACAGAGGGTAGGATGGAGGTGGAGCATGGTTTGCGACATAGCTGCACAATCACACCCATTATGGAAATTGGTCTCGTGTCGGCACGAGCTTTATGAGATTAACTCATGTCGTGGTGAAAAGATTGGTCAGACATCGTGTTGGTAGCGTTGCCGGCTTACGTACTTAAGTATCGGCACTCTTGGAGGCTCTTTAAAAGGATTATTGCAAATTAATTTGCAACTTCTTGTGTTTGTGTACGTTACAAGATACTTATTGAGAAATTATGCATTGTATCTGTGTTCTACCTACATAAAGTTCTGAGAAACTAATAAAAAATAGAAGATATAGATAACTATAGAGCTATCAGAACATGACAACAATAGATGTAGTGGTTTTTCTATCTGAACAGACAGCTGTGCTGCTGGGGAGTTTGTTGCGGCACTTCTTCTTCCCAGCGAAAGCACTGGGAAGTGAAGGGCGGGTGTTTCGGGGGAAATCGTCATATCCTAGAACCAAAAATTTCAAGACATGTGACATCTACCAACCCGCACTGGGCTCGCGTGGTGGATAACATACCATTTCTTCTCATAGAGAGGAGGCCTGTTTCCCAACAGTGGGAACGTTATAGGCTGATTATGCTAATATACAAACGGAGCATAAGTAAGATTACTCTTAATCCTAAGAACTGAGAACACAAAATCATCAAGCAACTCTTTACAAATCGTTCTTACGCACACAACTAGTTTAGATTTCCTGCTTCACTACTATCACTAAAGCTAATAACATGTAGTAATGTTTTTTACTTATGGTCGGTAATTAGCACCTTGAATTGGAGAACCATATTAGCGTATAACCAATAACCAGTCGGGATATTAAAATGCGGCTTGGATTGTGGAGGAGTTAAGTTGGAAGCTGATAGCGGGGAGAAAACGCTTTTGGAAAATTCGTAGATCATTTCCGGATCTTCTATAGGGAAAGTTCGGTTGGTATACGTGGGTACAGCTTTTTGGATCTTGCAAAGATAGACAATTTCAAAATATTTTATTTCACATAAACTTCCCAACTAGCAAAATTTTAACTTACAAGTGTCCCAAGACCTATATTTTTTTACTCTTTTAGCATACTTACAAACAACTGTAAGTGTCGATTTAGGCGCACTTTATAAGAGAATTCTCACTTAGAGTCAACTTATAACGCTCTCAATGAAGATTACTTTACACTTACAATAATCTTGTTACTGCTCTTGTAATACAATAACTTATAATGGTTTTATAATGGCATGGTTTGAGGGAAAATAGGAATTAGAGCGCTCTTACGACTGCCCTTGTAAGTGTAATTCGCCTTATGTTGCTCTATGGAAGCTCAATAAAGGAGTATTTATCACAACGGCCGAAAGAGTGTGCGCGAGCGCTGTTGGAATAAAAAAAAGTTGTCAACTCATTGAAGTATCATTTGTATTAGTAGTATTTTTATTTCCTGTAATCATTTATTTAATTTGCTTGATAGTTATGTGTCTATGAACATAAATAACTTGCGGTGTACATTTCTTCGAATGTTTTACGGAATAAAGTGAAATATTTTCACAGGCCCACTTCGTTATGTATTTAGAATATTATTTAAAAAAATATTAATTACTTGTAAAATAAAAACTGACGCCATTAGAGATTGATAAGACCAATTACTCTTCTCTAAGATAAGCTTAATACTAAAATGTCTTATTTCACACTACCTAAGTTGATTTTAAACCTTTTGGTCTTATTGAGCACTTACATAAGGTAACTACTTGCAGCCATTTAATAAATTTAGGGTTCCTTTTTAAACCATGGCATACAAATTACCAGTTTGTGGTAGGTTTAATGTTAGGTGAGCCAAACGTGCATAAGTATATATGTACCTAATGGGTGGGTAAGTGGGTACCTACTATTAAGTGTGTGTGTTTTAAAATATTTTTATTAACTCTTTTTTTATAGTGGATATTGACCCCCGGCCATGTCACGATAGTATAATGGTTACCATAATGGATTTTGACTGCTTTTTGAGTAAAAAAAAAATGAGATTGCTCAAGAAGAGGAAGTGGCCCTGGAGCGTAACTCACTTTATTCTTTCACAAAAATGTTTCGCTTGTGGATACACATCATGGTTTAACGCCAATGAACCTCAAAAGCCATTCAGCGGGATTGTCCGAAAGGGTTACCGCTACCCCGGAACATAAAGGGCGAAGGAAGGAACATGGGTGGGTTTTAGTCAGTAAGAGTCTGACACTCCCTTCCGCTCCACCCAAAGCGGGAGGGGTCATTTGATGATTTCCCACCAGAAAAAAAAAAAAACCTCAAAAGCCATTTCATTTCATATTAGTTCAAAGTGATGTAAATAAATTATTGCATGCCGAATTCATAACGCCAATATCAATCAAGTGGAGTGAATCACACACAGGAATGTCTTCAACCATATCGATATTGAGTTTTAGAAACGGAGAATCCAATTTATGGTGTTCTTCGTCTTTTTGACCGAAAATCACTGTCGTTTCTTTTAGGACAGTCAAATCCTCGGAATGTGACAGTTCAAGACACCGGTGAATATTCACCTACCACAGTACATTTTAGACAGCCATGCTTGGCGTTGAAATTTACTACTCTTTTAATAAATGCTCTTGCTGAGGAGTCGCAAATGAAAGCTCTGATTTTTACGGGAACTAAAGTAGATGATCCTTTTGATTTAAGGGTTACACCACTGTTGAGAATTTCGTTCAATTCTGTTACCAGAGGATTCAAGAAAGCTTGCAAATCAGATGGTTTACTATCTTCCGCATATATACCTGGAAGTAAAATCAATTTTTAGCAATATAATGTCGCCAATAAATATGCGAACAGTTTGAGTCGAGTTCATATTTTTGTGACGATAAGACTTAAGAATAGTACTAATGGAGAGCATGGAATTTCAGAAATACTGCACAGGATTGGCAAAAATTATTGTCTAGAGCTGTTATACAGAGGTAAGCCGTCAATATTAAAATTTAGTGAAAGGTTATTGGGAACAGAAACAAGTTCGTGTTCAAAAACAATTTTTCCAACTGTTTTCTTAAGCTGTTATGCCAATAAAGCCCTGTCCCTATTGTGTCTATCTGTATTTTTTGTCCGCTTGTTTGGAACAAAGTTCGGGCATCTTTGGGTAGTATGTGCTCGATTCTTTTATTAATAATCACAGAAAGTTCATTAAACGCCGAGTGTGGTATATTATTCTGAACAGCCCATATTTTGATTTCTTCACGAAATTGTATATTTTTTTCGTAATCCGTTGTTTTTGTTTCACATTCACTTTCATCGCTATCGTCAGAACCAGAATTAAGACTAGAATCTGCCAGTTCAAAGTCTTCAGAGCTGATATCTTCTTGTTTTTGTACGGAACCATCGAACGATTTACTGGCTCCATCGTTGTCTATCGTAGTTCTACTAGTACCAAGTAGCCTTTTCTCTGAGTCCGTCTATTTTTGTTTAATTTTATTCCTATATGCTCCACTTCTTTTAAATCTTTTCCATTTTTCAAACTCCATGCTTAACTGTTACAAACACTTAGCAATGTTTAAACGAATATAATGGCGGACATTCTTAATAAAGTATTCACAAGTCTTTTAAAAGACAAAATATTCTGATAGAGCTCTACTATTAGTCGTCTTCTCTTTAATTTGACTCAGAGAACACTTAATTCACACTTACAACTTGGCTTTATAGTAGTTTTATGTAAAAGTTTATTAAGGTCATAAGTGTTATAAAACACTCAATGTAGACTCTACTAAGAAAGAATGTACTTTTAAGATGATTTTTTAAGTACAAATAATATTCAAGAGCAATTGCTCTTTAAAAATGCACTTGTAAGACAACTGTGCTGATAAATGTGTTACAACGATTCTTTATAGACATATATAAGAGCACGTACTAAGTGTTAGTATTCTTTTAGTTCAAAATGCCTTAGATCATGCTTTTATAAGATGTACTGTCATAGTCTAGACACAAGTAAGTCTGCTGTAACACCTTAGTTCTTAAATCAGCATATCCGCAAGAGAAAATTGCTAGTTGGGTTACGTTGACACTTATAAAATATCAGCTGAAAGAAAGCTAGGTCTATGGATCCAATAGGTCGTATCTTATGGAGAAAAGTCGTCAAAAAACTTCATGGTTAGGTACTCTTTTAAATAGTTTATTAGTAAGTTTAGCAGATTTTTTGGAAAAGATTAGGTACCTACTGCAAGGTAAAGTATACATAGTTCTCTCTGGATAGAAATAAGTTTTATAACAAAACCTCAGTTTTCTAATTTTTGAACCATGAGATGCAGACAAACACTTTTCACGCTGGCAGTAAA
Organism: Apamea monoglypha; assembly: GCA_911387795.2. Lineage (NCBI taxonomy): Eukaryota > Metazoa > Arthropoda > Insecta > Lepidoptera > Noctuidae > Apamea > Apamea monoglypha. The sequence continues at coordinate 13,457,819 of OU426936.1, forward strand.
TTTTATCGTCCTATGAAACTTTTCTTCAAAAAACACCAACCGGAAACCTCCATTGAAATGGAGTAAGTATTTCAAATATATTTTTATTCTGTGCTGACGAGGATATTAAAAATATTTTTTACACGTTTTTTATTACAAACTAGCTGCAGTTGAGTTTTACAAATGCAATACCGTACCCTCTCATGCCTTGTCCACCATTGCAAGGGCAAGCAAAAAACCGCTACCAATCATAACATCTGACAGAGATCTCGCGGCGCGGGCGCAACAATCAAAGCGTTACCGCTAACGTTTCAATCTGAGATTAACGACATGTGACAGTTAACCTCAGTAGTTTAACCGAGGATTTAAATATTTATCGTTTAGAGATTAGTGTTGGAGTATGGTCACAATATCGCTACTCAATCACTTGTCGATGTGTCACTGAAGTGTCAGTTAGAACTACTCTGACCTCTTGCTAAGTGTTTGTATGGTGTTGCCATTATATATACAAACGATTTTCTTGTGTTTATACATATATGTAAAATTATAATTTATAATGTTTGAACCTCGTAGATCCAAGAAGTTACTTCTAGACAGCCTAAAAAATTAAAACACTGCCTGGTAATTGATTATGTTTTTATTTTTAAGTTGGTAAGTAAATGGTCTTGTACCTATCACCAATAGTGATAGCTACAAAAATAAATGGATAAAAGCGGAGGTCTAATTCATCCAGTCGTTACGACTCTAATCTTATTGCATACGTTGCAGGGCTAGAGCACTGGCTGGCTCTTGTAACACAAGTTAACCACATAGAAGAAGTGTCAGGGACTTCATACAATTTGTAGGCACTTTCTTATGTAATATTATAAAGATTTTTATACAAGATTTGCCCTTTTATTTTAGAGACTTTAAGTCTTACCAATTACGGCTCTAAATTAAATATACAACCATCCCCTATATTTCAAAGACGCACCCTACTAAACCTTCTACCCATCTTCCACATACTGTCAAAACGTTTTTGCCGATTCTTCGTCTTCACACACCGATATTACAGTCCGGATTACTACGGATTACGTTTGGAAACACACTCCATCTGAATTACTAAGAAACTATATTTTAATTTGGTTTTTTCACGGTGATTAGTGGAAGATGGATTGCTTGTCTGTCGCTTGTTTCGGCCTAATTTCTGTCTGTATTTGGTAGTGGTCTAGTTTTGATTTGTTTGTTTGGTCGTGGGAATATTTTTGTTTTTAGTGCTGACTGTAATAGAGTAGTTGATTATTTTGACATGGATAATACAGGGTGACAGGGACTTCGACGCTACCTGTTACCATGGAATCAGCCGAACTGCGTCTTATTGGCGCACTTTCTTGCTAATTTCTTACATCAGACTTTACACTTTTTTTTTTGTTGGTATATTGAGTGTCTTTTAATCAGAGCTAAATAAAAGTATTTTCTTTCTTTATTTATATGATTCTGAAACCCTCTGCGTTGAAAATTTTCGTCGGTTATTTTTTTAAATCAGCTTTTCCAAAAAATTCTACACTAGGGAGTCTAGAATGATGTGCTGAATTCGTGGTTAAGTTTGCGCGTCCGATTGCGTTTCCTGCCACCCAAATTAGGTTTTTTTCTTCTAATTTAATTTAGTGTGTAAATTGATGATTTGTTGAATGTAAATCTGTGTCACCTATTTAATATAATCTCTAATAAGGTTTGAAGTTTAATTTATTCAATTCAATTTGATTGAATCTTATCCAAAAACAGTGCAGCAATTTTTGTAGAAACATCTTTGCACGAACTTTCCAAGCTTTCTTAGGAACGTTAAGATATTGAGTGTTACTGAATATAGTATTAAACAATCTACCAGAGCATCATGATATATTACAAATAGGGAGTAAGCAGACAAGTTTATCACAATATAGAGATCTTACTGCAAAATTTATAAATGCTTACGCCTTGTAAGTGGAATCCATTTAATAATTTCATGTTGATCTCCTTTTATAGGCAGATTCATTTGCAATCAAATATACTTACCTATTCATTTATTGTGTTCAAGGTAGTTTATTATTCAATCATAGTATTCATGGTCAAAGGGGATTATAATTCAGTCTTGTATTCTGAAGATTGGAATTGAAGAGTAATGATGTTGAACGGTTCGGTGGGCGGAGAAAAGAATGTAGGTACCTATTATCATGTTTATGGAGTTTTTTTTTAATATACTTTATTGTACACCACAAAAATACATAGCATAAAGAATACATTAAACACTACAAAATACACAATGGGCGGCCTTGTCGCATTACTGCGATCTCTTCCAGGCGACCTTAGAATGGACAGTGATTTTCCTGGACATAAAATGGGACTGTCGTTGGTGCAAATATTACGTATACAACACACTAAAATAGATACACAAATATATACATATCCAAAATTATAGATACATAAATATATACTATACATAGGTATATATGTATAAGCAACGGAAAATATCAAAATGTCAGGGTTTGAATTGAACCTTCTACTGAAGGCTGGGGTATTGTAGGTCATACCTACAATTTGTAACGTATTGAGTCTTAAGTCAGTAGAAGTTTCTGGCTATATGTGGGTTCTCTAAAGTTGACGGGTAGAAAATGAATGGTTTGAACAACGGCGTAAGTTTAAAAGCTTAATGGCATATACTTATATTAAAGACAACTTTTGGGGTTATGTATCTATATAAAAAAATGAAATGCTGTTCGCGAATAAGCACATCACTTGAGGACGGCTGGACCGATTTGGATATTTTTTATTTTAAAATGTTCTCAATAGTTCTCATTAAGTTTATTGGGAAAATAGTGGTGTCTGGAAAAGTCAGAAAAAACTGAATTATTATGGACACCGTCAATGCAGCTAGATAAAAAAAAATATTAACACTTATACCTTATTGAGAATGAAGTAGAACGTAAACAATCATCAACATTTCTGCTTTTCAGACTAAACAAACATTTTTTAAGTCAGTCCAAAATAGACCAATGACTAAACCTATCTTACAACATGAGCCTTGCTTAATCGATCCACCATCTTTAACTCACTGTCAATTCGCATTAAGTCCAGTCAGTTACGTTGACAGTAAATTGTTGTGGGCGAGGAGATAGCAAAATAAATAGAGACATCATTATGCTGTTGTGGGTTGACTATAAATAAATATCGAGTTAGGAAGACGGAGGTGATAGCTGTAATCATCTGTGACTGGTATACTCGACTGTTGAAGAATTTCTGTTTACTTAAAAATCTACAGTTCCACAGTTGAGTACCTATACCCGGGATTAAGAAAATGTTACTGTCAATTTTTTTGGGGAATTTGGTGCGTTTTTTAATTTTATTTCTAAATGGTCCTGCTGTTGACCCCTATCACGCCTGATGGATGAGGTCTATGATGGAACGACCATGCCCAGAAGATGCCTGTTCACTCTTGCTTTGAAGGCAGACGGGATGAATATGGAAAGGACTTTCTGCAGTTCCTGCTTACCCCAATGGGAAAAAAGCGTTAGTAGATGTATGTATGTGCGGAGAACACAACGATTGTCTTCCACGAGAAAGCTTCCACAAGTAGTGACGGTTCCACCTTACTGACTGCTTAATTTACTTTAACCATAGTGGACCGATGACCTGGTGAAGGCGGCAGGAATCCGCTGGATGAGAGAAGCATAGAACCGGTCGCAGTGGCGGTGCTTTGGGGAGGCCTATGTCCAGCAGTGGACGTCTTTCGGCTGAAATGATGATGATGAACCACGGGATGAGTTTTCTCATTTAGTTCGTCCGGACCGATAAAGTTATAACACCCAACCCACAGATTTACAAACTAAAGGGAGATATGCCAAGGGGGCGTGGCGCGTGCGAACAATGTATGCACAAAACAGAAACAAACGCGGGCGCCGTTGATTTGTCAATAAGAATTGTCAATGTCGTTGTGTGTCTCAACGTTGCGATCTGCGTTACGCGATTGGCTCGCGTTGAGTGTGGTGACTGTTATATTGTGAGTGAGCACGTGTTCGTATTGTAGTGCATATGTAGTTGAAGGCGACAGCCGGACTCGATCAGTTAGGCAGCCACACTATATCTCCCTTTAGTTTATAAATCTGTGACCCAACCACATAGTCATAAACCATACCACAAGTAATACAAGTATACAGGTATACCTCATCACACACAATGCAATGTATTAAGCAATTCGCGTCGCCGCCCTCGTCAACGTCACGCGTTAACTTCAGCATGCTGTCCTTGTTTATTGTTTTATTTTTGTGGCGACGAAAGATGCACTATTTATGCAGAATATTTTTTAAAGTACAGTAGGTACCATGAAGTTAAGAAAATTGCTATAAAAATGCTTAAATATGGTTGTCAAAAAAATATTGCGTGAGACTAAATCACGCGTGAAACTATCGGAAAACTGTATTATTTATAGGCTTGCCGTAATTGGACGGCACGGTTGGCGCAGTGGTTAAGCGATTGTCTGCTGCGCTGCGTGTCGCGAGTTCGATTCCCGCACGGAACAAATATTTGTATTAGCTACAAGTAGTCGTTCCGGGTCTGGCTGTTTGTGTATGTGAGTTGAAATGTTTGTAAACGCATCCACGATACAGGAGAAATTAATAGAGTGGGGCAAGGCAAAAAAAAAAAAAAAATGTTCGATGTTGACATTTAAATAGCCTTCACAGCTAACACCTTGCTGAAAAGCCATTTTTTATCATCACAGTACGAGCTTTATGTATAATTTATAAGAGCAATTACGATAATGGGTATATTTATTCCGTTTGAAGATAATTTTATATAGCGACAGTGAAAAGAACATAAGGGCGATAAAATGGCGCCTAATCATTATGTTGCCAATATAAAAATGCCGCTGCGTTTGGTAGAAATTATCATCAATCGGAATATAATATCCATTACCGTAATAACCTCAATGCAACTTACTTAAATCATTCCAATACGAGAGAAGAACTAGAATGTCGTCTACAGATAATATTGAGTTGTCACCTTATAAAAAAATCTGCATAATTATTTGCCCATTATCAACTACTTTTTTTTTTCCGGCTGGGAAATCATCAAATGTCCCCTCCCGCTCTGGGTGGAGCGGAAGGGAGTGTCAGACTCTTACTGACTAAAACCCACCCATGTTCCTTCCTTCGCCCTTTATGTTCCGGGGTAGCGGTAACCCTTTCGGACAATCCCGCTGAATTATCAACTACTTGACATTCCCATAGAAAACCTCATATTATCCACAACTCTATAAACAAAAGCTACAACTATAAACATCAAAACCATATAAATAAATAGCTGTAACTACATGTATTAATTACAAACAATATCCTATTGTCGCCGCATATTATTATAATAATATAACAATTATTATTGTTTTATTAACACCTCGGCTGTGTAGGTATGTATGTTGTACTGTACCCATTCTTAACATAGATAATATAAATGGAGATGTGGCACTCGACACTTATGTTCATTGTTATTGCCCCAATTATGTAATTAGGTTCTCTAACATAACACACACAGAAAGGTTTTTTCGGAACATTCGAGGTAACAGTAGAACACTGACTCCTAAGTCACAGGTGTTCCCTAGTTTAGGAGGCAGGGTTTCCATTATTTAAGCTACCTTTACTATCTAAACCTGTAACCTAATTTTTAAGTATTTTTTGTAAAGGTTATCTGTTTCAATAAAGTTATTTTATTCTAATTTTTTATTCCTGGAATGCTGGAGGAATTATGGGCGTAGGGTATATTCAATGGGTATACAGGCATATAACATTATCTAGTCTGCTATAGAAGATAATTATGTACCTATAGGTACAAATACAATAAAACTTACAGAAATAAATGTAGAATTTTTGACAAGGGGTGACACAATGGGTGGTCTTACTGCTAAAAGCGATCTCATTTTTTTAAACAAAATTCCTAATATACTTCGTAACGGTAGCGAAATTTCCAATCGGAACGCGTTAAATACCGTGCTAATAACGCCGGTTGTCGCTGAAAACCAGCGTTGGGGCTTTGTATCGTATAGGGTCGTAGCATTATGTTGAGCGATGGCCGTTTTGCTTGGATAAAGCGCATATTTTCCCCCAACTTGTTCTTTTTTGTGTTTTTTCTCTGCGTCATGTTTGACGCAAATAATCGTAGTTTCTTTCTTTCTTCTTTTCCAAATCAACATGAAAGTCTCTAATTACTTTTCCAAAAAGGCTGCAAATAAGGACTTTTAGTACGTCAAGTTACAAAAGACATACCCAAAACGTTAAACCTTCACCACTTTTTAGTGTTCTAGCAGGCTTCCTAGCCTAAGCAAAGCATTATTAGCCTATAATGTTCTTACTGCTGGGACACAGGCCTCTCTGTAAGAAAGGAGTGTGCCGTAACCCACCACGCGGGCCCAGTGCGGGTTGGTTGATGTCATATGTCTTCGAATTTTAAATTCAAAGTTTCCTCACGATGTTTTCCTTCACCGTTTTGAGAGCAGAGGCTATGAAATAATTTACACAAAATTAAGCGTCTATATGCGTTCGAACTTACAACCTACAAGTCGTAAGTCGCGGCCGTTAGCATTAGGCCACCACTGCTCAAGCTTCCTAGAGTTTTTCTAAGCTAGACTTGAAGGTGTGGGCGGGAGCAGTATGGAGGCTAAGTTGCCACGTTTAGCATATCAATTTGACTTCCATAATCTTTGCATAACATTGTAGGTAAACGTATCGCACGCAAGGATGACCACAATTAATTATTCAGCCAGTGAACAAACAGATCGTAAAACACAGTCGTCATTACTGTGGCGTGTAAATTGATATTATTGCTTAAATATATTGTAAATTTAAATTTTATTTATACATAACCGCATACTTGTAATGTTTAGAGCGGGGGCAAGTCCTAGTCTTAAGTTAGGAGTTACAGCGTGTATACAATTCTGCAATGAACATTTTTAATAATAAGTAAATATAAATATGCGTAAGGTGGACCGACGACCTTGTGAAGGCCGCAGGAACCCGTTGGATGCGAGAAGCACAGAACCGGTCGAAGTGGAGGTGCTTGGGGGAGGCCTATGTCCAGCAGTGGACGTCTTTCGGCCGAAATGATGATGATAAATATGTATAATCAGCCTATAATGTCCCCACTGTTGAGACACAGGCCTCCTCTCTTCGAAAGGGAGTGGGCTGCAATGCAGCCTACCACGCGGGACCAGTGAAGGTTGGTGGTATATGTCACACGTCTTCAAATTTTTGGTTCTAGCACATGACGATTCCTGACGGCTCACGATACTTTCATTCACCATTTTGAGAGCAGTGGTGATGAAATTATTTACACAAAGTACAGCGCCTGCCCGGGTTCGAACCCACGACTTGCGACTCGTAAGTTGGGGCCGTTACCACTGGTTTAACACTGCTCGCCCTTAGTATTTGTTTGTAAACAAGCTAAGCACGATGGTAAGTGGTCAACACCGTCTTTGGGCATCTGCAACACCAGACAGACAAAGCTGAAAAGTCTCATGTGCCTGTATCATATTGTCAACCATTTTTTTTCCCCACTGCTGGGCAAAAGCCTCCCCCATAATCTTCCACCTTTCCTTGTGCTGTGCCTTCTCCGTCCAATCAGTTAGGAACGAGTCGAAATGAAAAATGAATGCGTTGGGTGGGTCGAGTTTCGAGTAGTTTTATTTAGTCTGTGACGGATGTTGTCGAACCTAATATAAGTATTTAATTAAGTAATATTTATTGTTCTCAAGTAAGTGACATGTTATGTTTTTATTGAGAATAAAGTTTCTTTAAACCTAAACCTAAATCGTCACGCCAGCGTTTCTTAGGCCTGCCTTGGTGACGACGCCCGCCTTCAGGCGCCCACTGTGTGACGACTTTGGCCCATCTGTCTGGATGCATCCTACAAGTGTGACCCGCCCAGTACCATATACCGTTCAAATCGGTACATAGTGACACTATATGGTATATGTGTTTGCTGGTAGTTATTATTGCCCCGGTTGAATTCTTCCACAAAAAATCCTACAACTGAAACAAAAAAAAATCTTGATGTTAAACACATTTTCATCAAATATTTGGTACTACAGCTTACACCTTGCACTGCACCAAATAAGCAACCGCATTGACCTACTTCTGGCCAAACTAAAAACCACTGGCATCAAGTTGCGTTACTTAGAATACATTGACAGATACAAAATGTTCTTTAATTAATTGATCTCTATGCTCATGTCTGTTTAGGGTTGACATGTGTTGATCTAGTCTCGATCATTCTTTGGTGGGATAAGCTTCTGTTAAACTGGGTACAGACGGCAGATTATTAGGAGTTGTGGCATTTTGAGAGGTCTATTGTTAGTAGTAGAAATGAATTGGTTGAATCAACCAATAATAAATCAACAATACCAGCGCCTCAAAGCTTTATCAACATCAGTTGTTGTTGAAGCTTTAAGATGCTGGCATTATTTTCGACGTTTCTCATTTATTAATTAAAATGGAAAATTGTATGAATAATGGTTAATTATCAGAGGCGCTATGACAGGGATAGGTATAGCTAGTTACATATAAACTGTTCATTTAGAATTTCAACTTTATAATATGAATCACATGAGGACAAACCTTTTGCAAATTGACACGAAGAGATGCATTAAATATAGTACCAAATTAATGTTATTTATCAGATTAACTTTCCTTTTAGAAAAAGCTTGAATGAAAATGCCCCAGAAGACAGTTTTTAAAACTTTTCTTCAATCAGTGTGGTCCACATTATATAAACTTAACATTCCTTTAAAAAAGGCGTGAAATTAACTAAGTACCTAATACTTTATAAGGTTACAACAAGCGGTCATTATCCAACTTTTAGTCAAACAGGTCAATTTGTTGTCAATTTGCTTACAAATCGGTACAAATTACTTTGTGGCGTCAAAATGGTTCCTAAGTCATTCATTAAGTGCTCAACAAGGTAGGGTAAGACATTACTTAGACAGGCGATATCTTAATACTAGGCTGACGAGATGTCAAGGAAATATGAGAATTATTATAGGTATTGAGATCAATATAATTTTTTGCGTGATTCGATTGGTGTGCATACATACTTTTGCATAGGCAGAACAAATGATCATTTTATATGTAGAACAATGAATCACGTCGTAGTTGAAAGATGTCCTAGTTATTTTAAAATGATGCAGCTTGACGAATTTGCCTACCAAGCATGAAATTAAACAGCCATCTTGCATCATTCATCACCAAAATTGAATTAGAGACGTATTATGGATAAGTTCAACTTTGTAAAAAATTAACAGCTTAAGGAAGAATTCATTTCTGTAAAAATGTACTGTAATTCGGCAGCGAGGTAACAAGGTACCGAGCAAAGACATAAAGCTAGGGTTTCCTAAGACTGCGGTAGTATAAGTTTCGATCCCGTGGGAATATTGGGATAACAAGTATCCTATGTGTTAATCCTGGTTATAAACTATTTGTGTACCAAATTTCATCCAAATCTGTTCAGTAGTTTTGGCGTGAAAGAGTAACAAACATCCTTCCATCCATCCATACAAAATTTTACGTTTATAATATTATCAAAATCAAAAGTCATTTATTCAAATTAGGCTGAGAATCAGCACTTTTCGAAAGTGAAAATTACAAAAGACAGTCCCCCAAAAACGCCCGCCCTTCACCACTTCCTAGTGCTATCGCTGGGAAGAAGAAGTGGCGCAACAAACTCCCCAGCATTAGTAGGAAGTAGGAAGTTGGTGTCTTTTTCGAGACAGCGTTTTTTGACACCGTAAAGTCGAACCCCGGTGCCATAATTTCTATGTCCCTGCGGCCGTTATGTGGCGGCCATCGCTCTTTAAGGAAACCATAGTTTAAGAAGCTTTTCCTCCTGAAAAAATTAACACAGAATAGGTGTCTCGTAGACTTCATTCTGTTATTGTCGAGTCCTTCGTTTATGACACGAATCATATACTTATTTCAATAGCACAGCTTTATAATTATTATGCCTGTCTTTTGTATATTATTATTAACTAAGGGCTGATTTTTCCATAGCCAGATAACTTTTATTCTTGGAATAAAATTGACGTTTGACAGTTTTTGTATGAAATAACTGTCTTTCAAAATTATTCCTCGAATAAAGTTATCAGACGATTGAAAAATCAGCCCTTAATTAACTAGATACCTACACAAATAGATAGGTGCAGTAGTGGTCATCTTGAACTTACATCATGACATTCCATGCATACTGATAAAGCAATTATTAGAATTACGTAATCTCATCTAAAAAGTGATAAAGTGTAATGAAACAGCCATTCGTTTAGTTTACTCTAAAATGATTAACGGTTATGTTCTAGATTTTATGATACATTGCACTGATTGTAATAATTGTGTTTGTTAATTAAAACTGACGTCGCCCTAACCTTGGATGCAATTTGTTTCGTATTCAATGTACTTTAATTGAGGGTATACATTTCACAGAACTCCTAATAGAATGAGTTTGTAATTTTCTAGCCGCTTGAAAAGTTGAAAACGTCTTGAAAATGAAATGGCTAGTGTTATTGTGCCCACCATTTTGGAATTTTGAGAAAAGGCTGAACTTCTTCTTCCTCTTCTTCTTCTTTGCCGATGTATTCTGTAAAAATCTCAATATGAAAACTTAGGTAAAGTGAGCTGTCATTCCACCTGATGCTGATGGATTGACACTATTGACCACTCAATTCAAACTCGCTTCACGAAGTTTTCACGGTGTAATTTTTACAGAATAGACCAGCTTTTCTAGTTAATAGAATATAATTGGAGGTGAAAGGTCAAAGAGCGGAATACCTACTGAAGGAGACCTTCGTGTGGTTGAAGAAGAGATAGAAGAGAGAGCTTTTTGAGGCGTTATTGTAATTTGTGACGATTCATTGCAACTTAAATGATTTTTAATTTTAAGTTTGTAGGCCTTTCAGGACATTAACTTTATCTCAAAACTAAGAAATTGGTAAGGACCTCCAAACCTGTTAATAGCTGTGTCTCGCCAATCGCATATCGTTACTAGAGCGATCGGCCGCAAACATGCGGTCGACTCGAATCGTACACCGATCGCACTAAGCATTCGAGTGAGGGGTGGAGTCGCTACTACACTAAATATTTACACTATAGTTACTCTTATTATGTTTTAACGGTGGAAGAGAGTCGCTTTCTGGATGCTTCTGGACAATTTCTACACAACAAAGAATATTTTTTTTACCTGATGAAGTATCCAGTAAGAATCGTAAAAATTACGATGTAGATTGGTGATGGTTACAAACATTTCTCTTTTAGAAACTTCCTCGTTAAGTAAGATCACTTTTACATAATCTTTTGGATCGGTAACCAATGTAGGTAACCTTTCACTTCTGCTTACAAAATTTTTCGACACACAAGGCGACTCCATGCCTTTCAGCGCAAGCGACAAGCGGGCAATTAGGTGACACAATTGCACTGCGGTGCACAGGCGCCGGGGCCCGCGACTTATCAACCACTAGTACCACTGAACAACAATATCAGAAGGCTTACTCCGTATGAATTGTAGTAGAAAACCCTGGAGTGCGCGCAAGTTAAGACTGTGCGGGTGTTTGAACTTCAAGACTATATTCCTGCCAGTAGTTGTAATCACATTCGACATAATGATGGCGAATATTTACTTTGGAAAACACGATTATTTCTGATTTTGACAGCGCGCAGACTTAGTTTACGCGGACTCTAAACTTAAATTTAGAATGTCAGAAAATGTTCATATTTTGGAATCACAAACCAGTAGAGTAGGGCGGATCACACACTACAACGCGCCACGCGAAGGGGCGCAGATAATGCGCTCCCGAGCGTGATTACATACAAATTCAATAAAAACCCCCTTCCACCAATTGAATTTGGCTTCGTTTCCGCGTTGTAGTGTGTGATCCCCCTTAGTGACAGTGAGTAAATTATATCAACACCACTGCTCTCAAAGCGGTGAAGGAAAACATCGTGAGGAAACCGAAATAGATAGAACCAAAAATTTCAAGACATGTGACATCTACCAATCCGCACTGGGCCCGCGTGGTGGATTACAGCCTTTCGAAGACAGGAGGCCTGTATCCCAGCAATGGTAACATTATACGGTTCTTCTGCACCAATTTTGTGATTTGACATAATTATAATTGTATAAATTGTTAGGTAATTATTGTCAATTTATACATTCCTATATTCGTTATCTTTATTGAGAGCTTGCCTATGTTTTGCACAATTACGTCAGTAATGGACATTTGATTTGACAACACGATGTTGTGTATTATAATTATTTTGTAATATTTTATATTAAACTTAAGACTTGCTTTTCAAGTATTGTTTGCTTAATCATGTTTTAACCACCTTGAAAACTAGAGGAACGTCTTCAACATTCAACTTTGGATGGACATTCGAATATTTTGTTGTACAGACGCCAGCACATCAAGCTACTACAACCTGTCAAATTTCTTTAATAGATTTTCAACTTTATCGCTAGAGCATTAAGGATCAAGGTTGATTAGGAAAATTTGACAGTTTCTGGTAGCTTGACCTGCTGGCGTCTGTACATGTCATCCGTGACTTTGAAGTTCGTAAAAAAAAAATGTAGGAAGATTAGGTAACCTTCCGGGATGGAGTTTCGAGATCTATCTATATCCATTATCCGTACATGTTATGAATTAAAGTTGATTTTCGTGTCTAGCTGTGTGACCACGTTGTTCTTCTAAACCACGCCACGGATTGATTGTATCAATCAATCAATAAAAAGTTGAAAGATAATGCTGTATGTAACAACGTTGTTTTTCAACTTTTTATTGATTTTTCTGCGACTTGGCGAAATGCCAACATTTTTGACTGTCTGTTGAGACGAAGTATCATGTAAGAATGTTTGTAAAACATCAAGAAAAGTGTTACTTTCACGGTTTTTGTTTGGAAATTGCCCAGTTGAGTTGGAGATCTAACAGAGATGCTGAACGTAGGTATCTTGGTTGGAACGCTGAACAAAAATATCCCGTTCGTATTTCAGTTTTCGTTATGCCAACTATGCCATGGCTAAATAAACGTTTTTGTCTCCCGTTCGGTACAAGAGGCATTTTACATTTAGTTTGATTTCGTACCCACACTCAAATTTTAAACGCAACAATGTTTTATCACACACCTGATTTTGAACTTTTGGTATTGAGCCGAGCATTGAGAATCTAACACAGCGCATCCCACCGCGACAAAAAAGCGCACTGTTGGATTTTCAACTCCCGGCGCTGAGCAGTGCGTTGAAAATTCAGTGCGTGATAAAAAATCGCCCATGCGTTCGAAGGCTAACGAAATGAAAGAAATCCTAAATGCAAATCAAGCAATTTACACTGAAAAGCTAAATTCACGTGCTTATCGTAGTTTCAATTCACATACAATTATCACCTTTTTATCTACATCCCATTCAAAGTTAGATATTGTAGCAAAAAAGTTACAATAAAAATGTCGTTGTCTAAATAGAATGCACTTATCGTATATACCTTAAGTAAATAAGTGTGTGGTCTGACTATGTAGAATCCAGTCACTATTTAGCCACGTGACATAGTAAATTGACGCTAAATACGTAATATAAAATTTTAAACGGCTGACCGTTACCAGTATTTCTCACTTTGTTTTAAATGGTAGGTGCGAATGAAATGAGTAGTTCGTTCTTCTTTATGGTTAGGTTTAAGTCAATAAAAATACAGGGTGACAGGGAAACGCGACGTATTCCTTGAAAGGGGTTCTACTAGAGGTCATTAAAAACAAATTAAGTCCAGTGAAAAAAAATAAAAATTTTGCTAATAAAGACCTTTTATTTCTGAAATTATGTAAGGTTTGCAGACATTTTGTTTTAATGATCACTCATTTTTCAACTTTCAGAAAAGTATCAATTAAATGTTTGGAGTGGAGAAGTTTTTTCTCATAATTAATTGTTTTTGGTAACAAGTTAGCTAAAAAATCGAAGAACCGACACAGCTCGGTAACCATCCAGTTTGGATCCCTAGTTTATCGTCATCTGCCTAGCCTTTCCCAACTATGTTGGGGTCGGCTTCCAGTCTAATCGGATGCAGCTGAATACCAGTATTTTACATGGAGCGACTGCCTATCTGACCTCCACAACCCAGTTACTGGGTAATACAATACCCCTTGGTAAGACTGGTTGTCAGACTTTCGGGCTATTGACGACCCGTAACGACTGTCATAGATCCACGAATGACAGCCGGGACCAACTGCTTAACGTACCTTCCGAGGCACGGAGGGGGCTTGGTATGTGAAAATGGTCACCCATCCACGGACCAACCGCGGCAACCGAAGCTTGACCTGATCGATCGACCCGAGCGGCTGTTATTACTTAGCCACAAGCCGATAACAATAAAAGTATATAAACATATTCTGTCCTACCGTACAAACCTACATAGGGGAGACCGGGTCAAAATCGTATAGCTAAGGGTTTAGGGTTGTAGGTTTTTAATCTCAAAACACAAATTTATTTACTCAACAATTATAATTAGTCAGTCTCCTAAGGAACATAATCACTTGCACATATTTGGAATAATTAAAATATTAAACAATAAAAACCAAAAATTATTAAACTTCTTCTAATTACGATTTTGCCCCGACACATGGGCAAAACCGTATATTATATACGATACTGCCCCAGAAATTATCTAGAAGCAACGCATCCCATACATACAAAATTATCTAAATCCTCTGAGTCATAACCTGTACAGCCTTCATGAGCCCAATCTTTACACTCCGTACATTGCACCCAACCTTCATCCACGCGGCTTGAACCGTATTCTTCGAGGCAGTACAAGCAAATGTTATCATTTATTATTTTTTGTTTTGGTTTTTTGGTCTTAGGCGGTTGATTCAAATTAAGCTTAGGAGTTTTATTTTGTGAGATGGTTATTAACTCATTTTTATAGGGGGAGGAAGTGATAACAGCAGTTTTTCCTCTTCGGTGATCGCTTGCTCTTTTTCGGTCCACGCTTATTTTAGGAACTGGCATTATATCCGCCGGAGACACTGTTACACGGTTCAGATTCAACGTAGTAGGAGCTGGCGGCGGTAGCGGAGAAATTGATGATATTGAGTGAACGAGTGGCGCAGAAGAAGTTGATGGTGTCGGGTTGACATATGCATCAGCGGAAGTTGATGGTGTTGTAGAAGGTATTTCCGTTATTTCAGCCGCGGCAAAATCTGCTTCACCGAATACTGTCCTGTTCGTTGGGAATATGCCTGTTTTAGTAAAGCCAGACACGGCGTTCTGTATAGTAGCCGCTTTACAGTACGCTGCTCCAAAAAGTCTTGCCAGCTGGAATTGTGTCACTACTCTACCCGGATTATTCCGTAGCCACGCGTTTACTTCTTGGGTGTAATATGTGCTCAATGGACCCATGATACTCACGTCTAGCGGTTGAAGTCTGTGGGTGCAATGAGGGGGGAAACTTAAAATTATAACTCCATTATCCCTAGCTTTTTCGATCAGTGGGAGATTTTTAGTGTGGGTAGAGTGTCCATCGAGTAAAAGAAGGACAGGATCTTCTTTTTTGGGCTTTACTAATGATATGAAGTGATTCAACCACTCAACAAAAATATCACTTTGTATCCAGCCACTTGGATGGCAAACCGAAACTGTCCCTGGTGGAGCACCATCTAGAAGTTCAGCCTTCATCCGAACTCGTGGAAATATTAGCAGCGGAGGAATATAATTTCCAGAAGCAGACACACACAGGACAGCAGTAGTCAGCTGGCCTCTTTCCGCTGAACTAGCCAGACCGACCTGTTTTCTTCCTTTTAAAGCGATTATTCTGCTTTGTCTTTTTGGTACCGTTGTCAGGCCCGTTTCATCCACATTGTAAATGTGTGTAGGCAGAAATCTATATTGATCTATAACTCCTTCTAGCAAATCAAAAAATTTGTTGACACTGACCATGTTAAATCCCATCGCTCTCGCCACCGACGTTGGCTCGGCAGCACGCAGTGATAATTGTGGGTGTCGCTTCATGAACCCAGCTAACCAATCTTCTCCCGCTAGTTTATAAACCTTATTGAAACAATGGTCAATACTGTTTGCTTCTGCGAACTGATACGCTAAGCGTCGAAGATCTTTATACGTGAGACCAAATAATCGTTTTTCCATGATCAAGACATGTTCAACTAGACTTTGTTCTTGTGAAGTCGAAAAAATGGGCTTAAAACGTCCCAAGCCTTTGCGTGTGGAACCGTCCAGATCATTGTTCTGTTTAAATCGGTTTACTCGATCTTGTAATGTTGATTTTGGTACCTCAAAAGTTTTGGCCGCTTTCAAGTAACCCATGGTGCCATCAAATACGGCTTGAACGGCTTTTTTCATGTTATCCGGATCCCATTCTTGTCTAGAAGTAGTCCTTTTATAATTACGCGGCATTTTAACTGCACCTAAAATAAAAAAATAAGTAAGTTTATATTCATTCGTGCGGGTCAAAATCGTATAGTGGCCGGTTTTGCCCCGTACGGTTTTGACCCAAGGCTCAATGTATAAATATATCACTCACTACTACATACGCAAACCAATTTTGCCTACTCAAACAGTTGTTAATTACGAGTAAATACACACACTTTAACATAGTTGATTGAACACTTACCTGTAATATATATAAATTTCACTATTATTGATTGAATTTTCACAAAACTAAGATCAAGTACGCCGAAAAACAATAAAATCGAATATTTTGATAACGCGCGTGCCTGCAGCGACAAGTGTTTGTTGACAGATAGCTCCCATTGGTCGACGCCGCTGAGCAGTTTGCGCGCGGGAACTTTGAATTATTGACAAGAATAGACATGCTGTACTGTTTTACCCCAGTATACGGTTTTGTACAGGTCTCCCCTACAAACTTATATACATATGTACATAACCTAAATGTAAAACCAAAAATGGTGCATGTGTGTGTTTTGTGTAAACAATTATTGTCTAACCTATTTACATAGGTAAATAAATAAATGTTCTCAAAAACTATCGCTATGTTAGCGATAGGTTTTGAGAACATTCCGGTAATACCACGCTTTTTAGGCCAGAATGCAAAAAAACATGCCTAAATTGTTTCCTATGGCTCGTAAGACACAAACATAAGAAGAACTATCTATACATTTTTTTTTTTTTTTTTTCCGGTTGGGAAATCATCAAATGACCCCTCCCGCTCTGGGTGGAGCGGAAGGGAGTGTCAGACTCTTACTGACTAAAACCCACCCATGTTCCTTCCTTTGCCCTTTATGTTCCGGGGTAGCGGTAACCCTTTCGGACAATCCCGCTGAACTATCTATACAGTTGATAGACATTTAACAAATATCCTGTGTTTTAGTTACTTGAGCTAGGATTTATTATAACACAATGCGTATAAATTACGGTTTTTATGTGTTTTAAAATTGATTATGTTATGTTTTCAAGGTTAATGAAAATTAATCTCATACCTACGTTAAGAATAGCGATAAATACTTACTTCAAAAATATACTCATCTACATATGTGGCGTTGACAGCGAAAAGTTCGTGTACACAAAATATTAGCTACTAAAGCTAAGTATTCTTAATATTTCAAGTTAACAAATATCAACGTTGTTATAATGATTATTTAGTTGATTTCAGAGTGACTAGCACTATTTAAAAAAGTTATAAATAAAATTAAGTTGTAGTGTAAACTGAACTTTATGGTGTAGGAATTAAAGTAATTTTTCCATAAACTCATATTTGTTTACATTTTTATGGATTATATATAAATCAATAGAATATTTTGTAATTTCTTAAGGTCTACTGGTAGCGGTGAAGAAAATATATATCTTTAGACAAAAATCAAACTGGTTCCCAATTTAATTGTATAATTTATTATTTTTATGACATTGATTTACATTCTGCGATTACTTTAACTCACACACTGACGTATTTCTTGTTAAAATTTTAGGAAAATCGTATATTTTTACAATGTTTGTAAATATTAATATATTTTTTTTTGTCATTGCTTCATTTTGACCTAATGTGGTATATTAATTTTATTCCGCACCTCTATTCTACTCAATTATATAATTATTGTATACAAAATATTGTAAAACATTTTAAAAGAGTAACGGTAGAGTTTCTTGCCCATCTTCTCCATACAAAACTACCTTTTGGAAGGGGCGACTAGAATCAATTCTATTTTATTGTAAATAGTTGGTCAAAAGTGCCTTAATTTGAAATAAATGCTTTGACTTTGACTTTTAAAGTCAAAGCATTTATTTCAAATTAATTTAATTTAACACTCCTCCAACTCCACCTAGTTTCACCAGAATAAATTTAACGAGCCACAATTATAACTAGGTATAATAAAAATTGCTCATCCACCATTGCCCATTTCATTATTTGAATAAATACACTATCTTTCCCAGAATATAAATTATACGGGAACATTTTATTCTGTAACTACGCGCGTTTGAAATATTTTTCACGCTGTAAAACTAAAATATATGTAACAGAGGAGATCAAATGTTAGAATAAGCATTTATCGTGTGTGTTTTTTTTTTTTATTTCAGAATAATCAACTTACTGAAGGGTTTCTCTTAAAGACCTGAACTGCTTACGAACTTACCTGTAAAAGAAAAAAAATAAACATTAATTAAGGTTCTTAATTTTCAAAGGTTTACAAAATGTTGACCTTGATATAATCCAAGGTCACAAAGGACCCGCAGCAATGGTCAGCAGCGCCCTTATCATGTTTCCATGTGACTGGGTCGTGAAAGTCGGCTGGGAAGTCTCTCCATATAAAATACTGGTATTCAGCAGCATTCAGCTAGGAAGCCACACCAACACATTGGGAAAGGCTAGGCAGATAATAGTCTACTGATAATACTCACTAATCCGTCGTCCAAGCATAATGCTTATTGCAATATCCCCTATATGACAGTCGATAGTACCTTGGCATTGAGAGGCTCGCGTATAAGAGCGGGCATGTGATTAATTTATGACAAGAGCTTCAGAACCGAAGAAAACAGGAAGTTCTTTGAAGCAATAATAAATTTGTAAACATGTCTAAATATTAGGATCCCAGTACTACGAAATAGATAAGAATAATTACTGAATGAAGCAAGACAATCAACGAACAGTTACGACTAAACGATGTTAACAGAAATAGAATAGCAAAGATAAAAGATACCGCAAGAGCAGCCATTATCTCAGCACACATTCGCGACTTCAAAGAAAGAGATAAAAGGGTTCACTGATAATGATATATTTTCGCGACACACAATTTCTATAAATACACAATTTGGCATGGAATCGAAATAACATAACGCAACGGGTTACGCACCTGTTGAAGAGATGCTATTGAGAATAAATCATGCCGGCAATATCTTTCAGCAATATACCCGTCTCACTCTGACACAATAAAGCTCCAATAGCGCCGTCTCTCTCGACAGACGGCCTTGCCAAAAAGGTGAATACCCCGCCAACTATGATGTTTAGTATAAAAATAATTCTAACAATAACAAGAGTTATGAAAATTAGGAGATGTTAAGGAAATGGCGGGAGAAAGAATCCGAATCATAAACATTTTGAGATTGATGAGTCAGACTTTTCATAACCATGAACACGTTATGATTTCCGAAGACTCTGCGATCATCAACCTGGTTCCTAAATTGCAAAACACACTCAAAATTGCAATAGCTTCCATTTTTACAGTTCAATAAAAATCTTTATAGTACTGTTATTTTAAACATACGATGAAATAAAATCAAAATTATGACTATTTCTTGACCACAGGTATTTCCTTCTGTTACCCAGTAACTGTGTCGTGGAAGTCAGATAGGCAGTCGCTTCATGTAAAATATTAGTATTCAGCTGCATCCGGTGAGACTGGAAGCCGACCCCAACATAGTTGGGACAAAGGCCAGGGAGATGATAATGATGTGTTGCCTTTTGTGATGAGGGGTTAACAATAGACACTACACAGTAAAACCTAGAACAAGACCTTCAGATATATTAAAATCTCGCAAAATTGTGCCAAAAACACAACCTGCATACTCGTATATAAAAAAGAGGTAGTACTTTTCATGGAAGATTCTACCTCACAAGGTTTTTACTATCACTTTTCGGAGCTGTCAATCAATTCATCAATCATCCATATTATGTTTGGCAACAGATTCAAATGGGATGATTAACCTCCTTAAACTTCCACATGGCTGCCGATCAGCAAATTAAGAAATCTCCTGTCAGTACATAATTAGTGGTTCGTAAGTGGATCCATCAGGCGAGGATTGGGGAGGTGCTCGTTTTGCCAACGGTAATATTGTGTGCTTTTCAACATTCTCTGTATCCATGTCTTCACTTACTGAAGGTTATTTGTCAAGTTTTAATTTGACTGTAGTTATATGTTACGGTATATTCATTCATTCAGTCGATTTTGTGAAATGAGCAAAAGGTTTATTCTTGCCCAATCGTATATGAGAAATAATGATTTGTAATTGTTATTTTGAAAACAGACTTGAATAACTAGCTCATCGGAACCATTGTTATCCGTTAATAGTTCCAGATAATAAAATTCGACCAGCAGAAATGTTTATGTCTGCTTATGATGCGTTGGCTGTCATGTTCAAAAATAAATAAGTAATCACGCATGAACTATTTGCAGATGTAGTGTAGGATGTTGGTTTTGAAACAAACTAGCATGAGAATCTTGTTGAGAATGTATTACATAAGTACATTATTAGGTTTAACAAGCTGGAGGATATGTGAAAGATTCAGACAGCGCCAGCAACATTGCAGAATTTAAAGCTCCATTCGAACTACATCGTTCGTTTCGTAATCTTTCCAAAGGAGAAAAAAAAAAAAAACGTTAAAAGAGACTTGGAACATATAAATTACATCAGCAGTTTTAAAAACAATAGATGGGATTGAAAAACTTAACCAGAGAAGAGGATATTAAAAAAGAGGTTACAAAACTGTAACATTGAACAATTCAATCTTTCTGGCATTGCTAAAAACTTACAGAACTCTATTTCCTCTCTCAAAATCGACCTCGAAACATTTTAAAGAAAAAAATAAAGAAATAAGATTATACTTTTTATAGATGCTCCGATTTCCGAGCGCTATTCGCAGATATGAATAGAGTATAGAAAAAATTCCATGCATATGTCGCAGACTCTGTGTCTACGCACGAGGTGCTTGACCGAAACCATTATAAAAAAAAAAACATTGGCATCATACCAATTTGTCACCGCATTTTTAACTTCAGATGTGGGGTAGTGCGCGTTTTAAATTGAGTTGTATTGTAAAGAATCACTAATGTTTCATCATGTTCCATTGCCAGTCTTAAGAACTTTTTAGGAGCATTATTGCGTATGAGACAGGAGCATATAAGGCTTAATGAAAAAAGTATTAAATAGCAGCATGTGAAGGAGAGCAGTGGTGGCCCAGTCGTAAAGGCTGCCTTACGAGTTGTAGGTCGTAGGTTCGAACCCTGACCGGCGCTTTGCTTTGTGTAAATTATTTCATCAACTGCTCTCAAAACGGCAAACGAAAACATCGTTAGGAAGCCGGCATGTCCTAGAACCATAAATTCGAAGGCATGTGACATCCACCAACCCGCACTGGGCCCGTGTGGTGGGACGTAGCCCACTCCCTCTCACAGAGAGGAGGCCTAAGTCCCAGCAGTGGGAAACTTATAGGTTGATTATGCTATGTAAGGAAATCCGCGAATTGGTAAACACAGGGTGGCTGGTAGTTCCTGGATAGGAGTAGCTGAGGGTCTAGATAAATAGCGCACGATTGGCTTAAGTCCAGCAGTAGACTGCTGTTGGCTCAATGAATAACGCCACAATCATTGGGCGATATACATTCCAGTATATAAGAGAAGAAAATTCTTATCAAAATGAGGTCGTTAGTGGGCGTGGTGTGGATGGCACTGTCCATGCACTTGTCAATGAACGCATGCCTGGTTCCTTTAACCGAAGTAGATCCTGGCAGGAAGCCAGAATACCAATAGGATCATAGGTAAGATCGGCGAACGTTTTTAAATTATTAGACTTGTTCAAAGATACGAGGTTTCGTAAGATATTATTCAATACTGTTATAGACTATTGCATCCTCATTTGATTTCCAAATCAATATTAGACTGTTGGCGAATAAATAGGTTGTTTTTAACATATGTATTTATTTACAAGTCACTACATTATCGCTACCTAGTGCTTCCTTATCTTACCGCTTGGGAAGGAACGCAGAATCAAATTCAAGGTCTTACTTACTTCATATTTATCACAAATAGATTCATCATTAAATCATGTATCATCACCAAATGAGACTATCTATTGCTCATTTCCTTTCTAACAACCATCCTCCTATTCAAGTGCCACTGAACTTGTAAAAGGGCCAAACAAGTCACCATCCTCAAAAGAATACTTCAAAGTGTTGAATTTTAATCCCACAA
Organism: Apamea monoglypha; assembly: GCA_911387795.2. Lineage (NCBI taxonomy): Eukaryota > Metazoa > Arthropoda > Insecta > Lepidoptera > Noctuidae > Apamea > Apamea monoglypha. The sequence goes on from OU426936.1 coordinate 13,480,249, forward strand.
TAAACAATTCTCCTACTATCTCACATCCGGTGAGAAAAAGAGATGTCTTCATAACCACTTACTGTATTTTTAACGACGCATATCTTCCTTTGATAACAGGTCGTTGACTCCGCGAATCTGGTCCGATAATACGTAATCACGATTCCGAGATATGTCTATTTGCTACGTACATAACGATAATGTTGTTTGATTGCGCTTTGCGTTCGTCTCTCAAGGCCAGTAGGCCTATGTTGGAGAGAATTGCTGGAAATTCTCGAATCTAGTGCGAAATTAGTGTAAAATTTTGTTTGTTTGTGTCTCTTGGATAACTGGGTGATTAGGTTATCAATATTGACGTTGCATACAAAATAATTAAGACTCGGAGTGTTTTCTATATAACATAATAAGACCAGATCATAAGTGATCTTATTTGGAAATAAGCAGTTCGCGTCCGCTGCTGAAAAATACATTACTTTTTTAACGTCAGAAATTACTGTATCATTGTCTTCGTTAGATTTTTATCTGTAGTTACTTTTATGAAGTCAACTTCACAGTAAATACTTCTAGAATATGAGATAAACTGCATTCAAATCATTCAAAAAGTTTTAAAACTAAACAGTGCGATATTGGCCGAATCTAAGCAATAACATTGATTGCAGATGTAGGCCACATCGCTAAATATATGACGTCACGCTTATTTTGTACACAAAACATATAGCAGATAAGCTTGTACACTCCGTTATACAATCTGGTCTCATTACCTGCTTTTGGACAATCATATCAAGACATTTCTTCTTTGTACTTTAACTTATCCACATTTGGTTAAGGGTGATTAGTGATTATATTTTCAAACTATTGTACGTGCTAGCTAGTTGGTGTTTAAGACACCCCGCTGTCTCTTATATCTCCTGACTACACAGAAGAATGAGCAGTGGTGGCCCAGTGGTGACGGCCGTGACTTACGAGTTGTAGGTCCTAGGCTCGAACCCTGACAGGCGCTTTACTTTGTGTAAATTATTTCACTACCATCGCTCTCAAAACGGTGAAGGAAACGATCGTGAGGAAACCGGCATGCCCTAGAACCAAAAATTCAAAGACATGTGACATCCACCAACCCGCATTGGGCTCGCGTTGTGGATTATGGCCCACTCCCATTCACCGAGAGGAGGCCAGTGTCCCAGCAGTGGCAACATTATAGGCTGATTATGCTACACAGAAGAAGGCCATTCTCGGCACTCAAGTGTTTGTTAACTGACAGACCAGCCAGTCCGACCGTGGACGAAGACTTATGAAAGGCCAGGGCCAAGGTAGATGGGTACGGCGAAGAACCAAGGGGCCTATGTCCATCAGCGGAAAGCGAAAGCCTGGTTTGTTTGACATGATACCATTCAGTTGGTAGTCGCTTTCATTGTCATGCCAAAAATATTTTTTTTTAACAAATTTATGATGAAATAAATTCAAAATTGAAGCTTGGTCAATAATAGTTTAGTAGTTGACTTTTAATACATCGCTATTTTAGTTCTAAAGCTCATATTTGCGAGTTCCACGTTGTCATAAAGTCCAAGTTTGCACGTGCATTGTGTCAAAGATTGCGTGCGTCTACGCACATGAGAGTATTATTTTACAATGATGTGTCTGGGATGAGGCTTAGTAATAAGATAAGCGGGCTCAATTTGCAAATTATTATCTACTATGAAACGCACATAGAATATTATTTCCTTATTTTCTTTTCAACTTCTGAGGTATGAGGAAGAGGGTGTAAAGTTCAATCATGCTCCATAGAAAAGGGAGCATCCTCCGACGTGTCTTGTGGGCAACTGCCCGACGATTGATGTCGGGACGTTGTATATATGCTAGTTGTCCAGTAAACTCTGCTTGCAAAATGCAGGATTTTACGTGACGTCAAAATGACTCGTAGTTTGCATGTGGCGATGTAGATGCGGCCACAAACTCGTGTACTTCCCTGAACTGTCTTTCTCTTTTCCATCTTGAACCTTTTGGGTTCTAAAATCGAGACTAAAAGATAACCTACGTCAAATTCTCAAGAGTACGGGCAACAGTATCTATATATTATAACTACAAACTTTATCATCATAAGCCATACCAGTATCTTGACAACATCCACATACTACTGAAGCATTTGGGAAGTCATTAAGCAAAGAAATTGCCTATAGAACATCAATGTCATCCAGTAAATTATGACTGGGATCACAATATCTTACGAACAGTTTTCAATAAAGGCAGAAACTACAGAGCGCCTCCTGCTACAATCCTTACATACTCCTTTTGCCCCGTTTACGATCATACCTCTGAGGGGCAATTCTCGTAATTTTAAGATCGTTCACAGTCTGATCTAAGTCTCAATCTGTCAAAAAATCCTTCTAATTTCCCTACATTTTGACAAGTTTTCGACATTTGTTTGTCGCTGAGATGAGACTTCGACTAGATTTTGAACGTTTTAACTTACAAGAATTGGCCTTCTGGTCATACACGCACGCCGGTTACAAGTAGGTACTACGCACTTGACCTTTCTGAAGGACATCACCAATAAGGTCACTATATGTCCTTCTAGGGCGTCCCCTCCCGGCGTTTCCACTTACATCTGCCTTGTAAATACCTTTTGTTAGTCGCCCTTCAATAAAGTGTGAGTGAAATATATAGCAAGTTAGATAGCAATTGATAAGTGTAACATAAAGTAGTTACAATTCAATTTATACTCGTAGCGGAACGTAAATAGTTACAGGGTTACTGAGTGAAAGGTTATCTCCAGCTATGATTGTACGCTGAGGTGAATTGGTGATAAAATATAGGTATACGTAGCAGTGAAACTACAGTAGGAGAATAGAAATGAAGAAAATATGTTTATTTGCGGTAAACATGATGCAGAGAAAGAACACAAACGTAAAATAGAAAAAGTTGGGGGAATATATGCGTCAGGTCCACGCAAAACGGCTATCGCTGAATCTTATTGTATTTTATTTGATGTTTGAAAAACAGGCGACTTTATGATGTGGACACCTAGCCCTACAGACATCTGCAATGCAAGAGGCATCGCAGGTGTGTTGCATTATTCCAAGGACAAAGCCAAAAATGTCTAATATGAGAGAAGTGATATGGTGAACTGGTGAAAGCACTTCCCAAGGCAAGCTTCTTCAAAAGAGTTCTACTACTTATTAGTTCTATTACTACTTCTCACAATGTTAAGTGTTGGATCTGGGGGCTTACCACGAGCTCTTATAGCAGGGCAGAAGTTGAACTGCACTGATTTTTTGTTCTATGACTTAGTACAAAAAAGCAGTGCAGTTCAACTTCTGCCCTGCTATAAGAGCTGATGGTAAGCCCCTGGTTAGATCCAACGTGTGAGCCTCAGTGTCTGTAACAACAATAATTCAGACGACACTATAATAATCATCCTTCTTAAGAAGCTAGGCGGAGAAGTAGTGTATGCATTTAGGTGACTAATATTCATTTATCGGATGATAAATGTTGGTTCGAATATAGAGTATCTAAGTGCACTGTGCCAGAAACATTAAATGGACCAAAATAAGAATGCAATACTTATCTACCTAGTTTTGTTACTTGAGATGGTTATAATGATTATCTATTTCTTCTTCAACATCATTCTCCTGCCCTTTTTTTTTCTGGTGGGAAATCATCAAATGACCCCTCCCGCTCAGGGTGGAGCGGAAGGGAGTGTCAGACTCTTATTGACTAAAACCCACCCATGTTCCTTTCTTCGCCCTTTATGTTCCGGGGTAGCGGTAACCCTTTCGGACAATCCCGCTGAATTCTCCTGCCCTTATCTCCTAATTTATTTGAGCAACATAGTTTTTTTATCAATACTTCTTTAATATTCGTCATCTCTTATAGCCAAAGTGGCATCTGTGCTGCCACTGCTAACGCCGTGGAAGTGGCGAAGTTTTGGGGGCTAACAACATTTAAATAACCGTCGTTCCGACACGAAGAAACAGAAGAAGTCGTCATCTCGGAAGTCACAGTCATATCATCTTTCAAACAGTCGGTTGAGACTGGTCATCTCTTAACTGCCAGGGCTTATTTTTAATCTTATAGTTAGAATTGTTTCTTCATTTGTTTCTTTTTTTACATTGTTCTCACATATAGAAGCAACAAGAATAATGCACCCTGGATTTTGTAATATCCTAATTTAAAAGAGTGTACTCGGGAGTTTCTTGCCCGTTCTTCTCCATAGCTTCAACTTTCTGACTAACTGACCGACTATTTAATTTGGACAATTCAAAGGTGCCTGTAAATGGTTTCATTGAAATAAATGCTTTGAGTTTGAGTCCATCGATCGCTTCTTTGGTCATTTCCAGAATCACCTCATTTGACTAGTTTTTTTTTCTTGTAAAAATCTGAATGAAAAATAGAAAGGTATTTTAGATCGCTATCGCTTTATTCCTGTGTCATAGGACTCAGGCTATGGAATGTAACCGAACACTAGATGAAGCTCAGAAGACGCATTTTCTAAACCACCCACCCTGTTTTACGCAACATGCGTATTTTTTTATAAAATAGCGTCTACATTCTTGATAAGATTATTTTTAAATCTATAATAGGATAAAAATGGCGTGCAGCCGTAATATCTTTAAATAATTTTGAATTCAACAATAGTTTGCTACTAACAGAAGGTACTATAGTGGCCGTCTTTTAGCAATAGTGGTCATTGACCCAGCTACATTATATAGCGTTTTTTTATTCCAAAATCTGAAATAAAGTCTGTTGACGTCCTAAATCCATATCTATCGTGATTCTCAACATGTTCCGATAGCGAAAAACCATATATAGTTTATTGTTTGGGTTCCTATGGAGAGATATTAGGGAAAAGGCAATGACCGTGATTGCCATATAAAAATATCTGATTGAGAAAGACGGAAAGGAGAAATGATAGATTTATCTCGAAGGAATGATTCCATAACATATTCTTATAAGGAAGCGATTTCAGTGATACTGGTGTCTTTATTTAATACTTCACGCACAAAGATTTACAGAGGCGCGGACTTAATGCGATATTAATTTTCTACCAGTCAACCTTTGGGTGATGCAGAGACAAACAGTGGTAGGTGCTATTGTGAAAATTGAGGAATAAATATTTTTTAATATAAAGGGACGCAAAACCATATTAAAACTATAAAATTATAATATATAAACCACGTTGAGTGCCCGACAACAGACACAATAGAAAATCCTATATTAATCGGACACGCGTGACCGCGGTGGCAGTCAATGACATAAGCACAAATAACTATAGTCTTTAATGTCTAAGAAAAGAAGGAAAACGAAGGAATAATAACTTGATACATGGCGCCAACTAAGTAAACATCAAGTAATAGAGGTGCATATCAAATCAAAACGCCAGCCATCATCTTTGTTTATTACAGTCAGAATTATTACTTGCCCTCTGACATCAATTAACCTAACCTTACCATACTGCACTTGATATAACGATAAATCTTCTACTAAGTATTACATTGCCAGCTTTGTACGATAATATAGGTCAGGCATAAACTACCGAAAAGCATTGTACGTCATTATTTGCGATGCTGTCGCGTCATTCGGTGAATTGGTATCGTTTGTGATGGATTGTGTGCCTTTGGAAGCCAGATTTTGGTGTTTACATAAATATTAAAGTAACCTATTTAATGAAGATGAGATTATTATACAATTAGCACTGATTTTTGACTTTTTAATATCAATTTGCGTACGTGCGATTTGGCACGTAGAGTAAATTATTAGAAGACCGTGAATCGCGCGACAAGCGACGCCCTGAGGCTAGGTGGAAGGACGATCTTCGCAGGGTGACTGGTACCAGCTGGATGACAGTTGCCAAGAATCGAGCTGAATAGCATGTACTTGGAGAGGCCTATGTTCAGGGGACTGCTGTAAGCTGATGATGAATAGAGGCCTTTGTTTTGCATGTGGCAATCTTCATGATTGTCCTCCGCCCGGAGGCGGGTGGAGGGGTCTATTAGACTCTTACTGACGTAGACCATTCAGTGTGTGTTTAGTTGGAGAGCTGAAACACTTGCGCAGTTCATGGCAACAACCAGTGATTGGTTGAATCCAGGATCTGAATTGCTACTAAGCTATTCCTAAATTATCAAAAGCTTATTCAATTTAATGACTACACAATATTTCGTTATCATTTCAATTAGCTTACGCAATAAAATCGCTAAACGTCTATAAAATTCGCATAAACTGCCTCGCGGTGACTTCATATAATAGATGATCAAACGAACTTACCTGTGTGAAGTTCGATCATTATTATACGAAGTGCTTCGTTCGAAGATATATGTTACTTTAACATGCAGCATTCTCGAGTCACTCGGCAACTACGCAATTTTCAGAGCTAAAACTAAACGTAAGTATTAGTATGCATGCGTAATCTGTGTCCTAGCGCGATCTGTCATTCTTTTTAGATTCTTGAAAGGTTATCTCGATTTTACCTGGGGTGGGATGGGTAGGGAACATATATCTTCGAACGAAGCACTTCGTATAATAATGATCGAACTTCACACAGGTAAGTTCGTTTGATCATCTATTATACTGCGTGCTTCGTTCTCGATATATGTTACTTTAACATGCAGATGTTTAGAGAGATGGTAAACTTGAGATAACCCTGACTCCTTAGTCATTATGTTCTTTAAAATAAATATTTTTATTAAGTCAAAACTGACATCTTAAATTCTTCTCTATAATTAAACTTAATTAACAATCAGTAATCATATTAACAATCAATTAATCAGCCTCATTCGGTAGGTACATAGGTAACCATCCGTTATTTATCAACTAATAATGACACATTTTTGATCACAATATCCATCGTGACATTACAATAATATAATAAGTAATAGTGTAACTAAAAATATATTATTCTGCGTTAAGCACAGCATAGGCAAACTCTCCTGAATTGAGAATTGGCCTTCTATAAAATTTTGTAAATGTTAATGAATTATTTGTCCAACCAGCATTTGCCATTAGATGTAATCAGACAAACTGTCTGATTACATCTAATGAAATTCCTTTTAAGTTAGCCTTGGATGTAGAGGCGTATCGTGTACTATGACCTGAGAAGACGCGCGTATCAATACCGCAGTCTGAAAGAGTATTTTTAATCCATCTACTAATAGTAGAAGAAACTGGATTTTTTTTTTTTTTTTTTTTTTTTTTTTTTTTTTTTTTTTTTTTTTTTTTTTTTTTTTTTTTTTTTTTTTTTTTTTTTTTTTGTATGTGACAAAAACCAGTAGTCATTAAGACCTCTTATATCTCTAGTCAATCTCATATAAACACACAATGTTTTGGCTGGACAAATCTCAGGTTATTCAAAAAAGGGCAGGAAAAGATTAGGCTGGGTTCGTCCAGCAGCCGAAGTTTTAATCAAATCAGTAATGGCAATATTAACACAACTTTCACTCAGTGTTATGTTCGATATTTTTATTAATGATAAGGTTTGTGCCCGTTGAGCTGTGCTTAGTGCAAGCAAAATCATCAGTTTCTTTGAGATACGTTCAAAACTCAATGTCATATTGGGAGTCCAGTTGTGTCCAAAACTTTATTTGGATGTTGTTTGGTATTTTGCTAACGGTGATTAGTATATAGAGATAGATATAGATTATTATATAGAGTTATAGAATCCTTTAAATAACCTCTTAATACAATCATCCTCCCCAATTTTAGAGCCTATAATCAAAGATAGAGCTGATTTATGAGAGTTTAGGGTCCCATAGGCAGCTTCAAAGTCAAATAATTTTGTTAAGAAATACATTACAAGTAGTATAGATGGGAGTGAATGGGTTTATACCATGCTCCTGGCAAAAGGTCCACCAAATTTTATATGTAACATTATATTGTTTTTGTGTATTATGTGATAGGGATGCAAGCATGACATCCATGATATACACGAGGCATGACTATGATTACCTGTTGCCTTCTCATTTTTAATTTTTTGTAAACCTTTTTCAAATTCGAATAATTAAACTGAATGGAGGAAAGGCATAAAAAAAAAAAAAATATTTTTAAAATAAATTATTTTGTCCAGGACAAACCAGGAGACATAGACAGAATACATTTAGCATTTGTGTGGCATACAAATAAATCAATTTTCGGGTTAAACCAGCTCACATACAATTTTTTTAAACGCTCCGGTGCTTAGCACCCGTTCTGTCTGGATTGATTTTTCGGGACTCTTCATTAGCCTCTTTATTTTCACTAGACTTAATTGTAGGAGGCAAAGAGCCAAATATGTCTCTCTTCCCACCATTGCCATATGGATCTGGCCAAGTTATTTAAATGTGGGAGCTGAATACCACCCATTCTGTTTATATATGATATTGCTGTCTTATTAACTACACGCAACAGGATATTAAGGTATTCCTTATTGTTTATAAAAACCTTTAATGTCATAAATTTTGCAAGTAATTCTAAGTAGTTAATATGGTATGTTTTCTCATATTCGCTCTAGAAGCCATGGGCTCTTTTGTTTTTGTAAACAGCACCCCATCCAGTCCTGGAGGCATCCGTGAACAGTTCAATATCATGTTTATGATAAGCAATACTTTACATACTGTACTAATATTATTAGCCCACCATTGTAGATCTAATTTTATATCTGAGTGTAAGTCTGCTTTTACAACATAATTTTCATTATTTTAAAATAAATATTTATACTTATGATGTTCTTTTTTTTTTTTTTTTTTTTTTTTTTTGTAAATCCAGCCATATGTGGTAGCTGGGCAGGCAGCAATTAATATCCCAATTAATTTTGCCAGATCTCGTATAAAACAACTATCTCTAGATCTAGATCTAAGTATTTTTGAACCAACTTCTTAATATTTGATACTCTATTTGGCAATTGTAATGTCATATGTTTTGTATCAAACACAAAACCAAGAAAGTTGCAAGACTGTGATGGTACTATTACACTTTTATCAAAATTTATAACAAATCCCAGGCACTTTAAAAGAGCTATTGTTTCTTGAACATTCTGCAAACATGATTGATAACTAGATCCTGTACATAGTAGGTCATAGATCTAGGCATTGAACTGATTTGTACCCTTTTCCTCTTAGATGTGTCACTACACTCTTCATGATCTTTGTGAAAATATTAGGTGCAGAGCACAGACCATAAGGGAGGGCATTAAATTCGTACAATTTTTCATATTGAACACGTAGGTATTTTCTATCCTGTGGATTTATATTTACTAATAAATATGATTCTTTCAAATCAATTTTTGCCATGTAATCACCCGGAGAAAGTAAAGCTATTGCTGTCCTATAATCCTCCATTTTAAAATGGGATTTGAAATCAAAAATATAGAAGAGATAAATTGGTCTTTACAAGACTTGTAAGGGGATATAGCTCCCAATTTTAATAATTTGGTGATAGCAGTATGCATATCAGTATTTTCCATAGCTGATTTCACTGAAGGGGGAAGTGGCACTCACATAGGCTAAGCTATCTTTGTTACTAACACTGTAGACCATTGTAGTCTGAATCAATAAAGATTATTATTATTATTTATTAAATTCTGATGAGGTTTCTTTACAAAGGTAATTGAGTATCCTTTGATATAATTAATTATGGATTTGTCTTTGCAAATTTTGTTCCAGCACAGTAAAAAAAGTGTGAGCTTTCCAGCATGACTTACCTCTATGTGCGAGCATGAGGTTTCTCCTGTGAGGCTTTTGGCTTTTTTGGCCGTGGACTGATAAAAGTGCCCGTGATGTTTCCGGGCTTGTATTGAGGACTGGGTCTTCTTGTGTCAGTACCTCATTATTGGCCTCGGATTGTAGCGAGGGGGGACCTTGTAAGTTTCCCTTATTTAATGTATGCTGATTGAATGTAGGTTTATTGATGTACTGGCCACTTTGTTGGCAAGTTTACAAAGCTTTAATTTTTTCACTAAAATTAGCTTCATATAGTATACGAGTATACTCGTCTCTTTCAACATCTTTAATGATGTTCAAAAACTTCTTATCAATCACAGGGAAGATCAAGTTTTTCCTTGATTTTGTTTGGACAAAATGTAAATCAGTCAAGATCCTTCCAGCATCACTAAGTAGTGAGATCAATTTCAATCGGTCTCCTGTATCATTGTTTACCAACAATGATATTGCATTACTTATTATAGACAGTCCAATGCCTAGTTGGTTTTGTTCCAACTCTATATTTTTGTGTCTGTTGACAATAATGTCACTTACCGAAGCAGAAATCTCTGGGTTTAGCTTTGGTGCCTTTAATAAAGGGTGATTTTTTGGAATCAATTGTTCCATTAGATATTGTTTTGTCTTTTTAATAAGACCCTTTTTCATAATATTGCTCCAAATACGAGCCAAGTCCCTATATAGAGGGATCATATGCAGGTGCATCTGGCATGAGATCACCCAGTGCTAAAAGTACCTCTGAACTTATAGTTGGTGCTGCTGAGGTAGGCTCAGGATCAACCATTGGTTCAGGTTGTTCTGGAACCGGGTCTGTCATAGTTTCTGGTGACATATCTCGTGGTAATGTTTCAATTATTTTTACTTCGTTCGAAGTGTCATCAATAATAAAATCTGAAAAGGAAAATAATAAACATACCACAGAAAAATTGTACACAAGTGATTGATAAAAACTGCTTATTGAAGCCTCACGGACTTCTCATAAGAGTCTAAAGATCTCGTCCGTATATCTCGTATACGCCCCGAGTCTAAGGATTTCGTCCGTACATCTCGTATACGACCCGAGTCCAATGAGCACGTCGATGTATCTCGTACACCACCCGTCTCAACCGGTACAAAAGGTTATGAAAACCTTGTGGCCTTAACTGCTATAAAAGCCAGTAGCCGTACCGGTATAATAGCAATCACAAGACAACGTTTTGCTACCTGGAATACTCGAAAGTGAGGCACCACTTTCGTAGTTATCCCGACGACGACAATAACGCTTCATTTTTCGTTAAATTTTTCTTATTTTCTTTTAGTAAATCCTTTTCTTCGTGGTGCCTTTTAGGCACAGTTAAATTAAGCAAGATTTCACTTTTAAAAACTCCAATTTACTTAAATACTTCTAAGAACACAGTATCAGTTGCCGCGCAAACGAAAATAATGACAGATCGCGCTAGGACACAGATTACGCATGCATACTAATACTTACGTTTAGTTTTAGCTCTGAAAATTGCGTAGTTGCCGAGTGACTCGAGAATGCTGCATGTTAAAGTAACATATATCGAGAACGAAGCACGCAGTATAATTAATATCCCTATAAATTGTGCCCAACTAATTATTGTACCGTAAAACACCGAAATAATTTACTACAAAAGAATGTCAATCAAAAATATGTGACCGTAATTAATTTCGAAGAACAAAACTAACTTTCCGCTTAGATAACTTGAACATAACAATACCCCTGTATTCCCCGAAGGGTTAGGCAGAGGTATATGTGTGTATTTCGAAGACATCTACCAACCCGCCAACCCGCACTGGGTCGTGGTGGATTACGGCCCACTCCCTCTCATAGAGAGGAGGCCTGTGTCCCAGCAGTGGGAACATTATAGGCTAATTATGCTATGTCATGCTATAGCTAATAGTATACCCCCATTGCACCGCTTCGATAAAACAAGAATAATTCAAAGTTCAAAGATCATTATGTTGATAAAGTTTTAATGGAGGTAAAAACAATAATAATATAAAAGTTTGCTCAGCCCATAATAGCTATAAAATGAAAGATCGCTGTAAAAGCGAAAGTTGAACGGCCTACAGGCAGTTTTTAACCGTAATGAAAATCAGAGATGGTAAGCCGGATACCCTGGGAACACCGCTTTTATATTCATGAACCCTCAGCGAGCCTCTTACCCTGCCTGATAAAATATTCAATTACACGCTCAAGTACTTTCACCCCAGAGTTCAGCGACATTTTAATATGAAAATTCAGCGAAAAAAAATCAAAGCTTTCAACTCAAAACCGCACACGTTCTCATTTTGCAAATTATCATCAAATTACTGACTAAACACACGTCTGCCTTCGTCGGAGGTCAGTCGTAGTTTGAGCGTAGCGTTCGAAATTCAAACGCGGGCGGTTTAAAGTGAGGCACGTGATTGTTGGTCGTAATTTCCTCTGCACTATTATTATGTGAGATGAAGTTATCAAAATTTTGAAACAGAAAATCATGGGGTTTTTGACTTTCGCTCTCTCCGGTGTTTGCTTTTCGTGAGTCGGTATAATTTTATTAGGCCTTATTAACTCATTCGTCGGACATGTTGGTTGCATGTTCGTGTGTTTAAGAGCATTATGTACGGAATTATTATCGTGTTATAAGAGATTTATTAGTTGCTCGTTATGTGTGACGTCATCTTTGATTATTGGGTTTAGTTTCCTTATTATTTTTAACAAATCTTTTCTTGGTTCACTGTTATTGTTAAAGCATCTACCATGATAAATGATTTTATTTGTGTAAGTAGGTTTGTACAAAAACTTGTATATGGCAATCATATTTATAAAACTAGATGAGGTGGGCGTTTCCTATGTCTGACTATTCTGAGAAAAAAGCCCGAAACAAACTCAGAGTTCATACTACTCGTAGTAGGTATTATATTTGCATATGAAGATATACGGAGTGGGCCATAATACACCACACGAGCCCAGTGCGGATTAGCGGATGTCATGTCTTTGAATTTTTGGTTCTAGGACATGCCGGTTTCCTCACAATGTTTTCCTTCACCGTTTTGAGAGCAGTAATGATGAAATAATTTACACCTGGTTGGGATCGAACCCACGACCTACAACTCGTAAGTCGTGACCGTAACCAAACAACTGCTCTATACAAAGTTAATAAAACCATATTTAGACACACAATAAAAGGTTTTCCATACTTAATGTTCTCATATAAATTTCCTATTTGAATATATATGAAGTTTAAGCACGGCTTATTGCCTGTGTGCCTTGATCTATGTTCTAAGCAGCGTTTATTAGCTATAATAATAATTGGCCAAGGTTCTGTAATGAATACTCACAATATTAGCCAGCAAATATTATTGCTTTGTAGTTTAGATAAAGTACAAAATCTTCGTTCGTAAGATTTACGTTTCTGGGTCAGAGACTCACAGTTTGATTTAGTTTTGTAATTATCTATACCTCTATTATAAATCTATGTATCGTTTATGTCTCTTTGAAACGATTTCTTTATCTATTATTGGCGAGTTACCCATTGTCGGTAATCCTACTAATCCAACTACTAACTATCCTACTAAAAAAAACGTGAAAATTTTTATGGATGGATGGATGGATGTTTGTTACTCTTTCACGCAAAAACTACTGAACGGATTTGGATGAAATTTAGCACACACATAGTTTATAACCAGCATTAACACATAGGATATCCATTTTTATCCCGATATTCCCATGGGATCGAAACTTATGCGGGTGAAACCGCGGGGCGCAGCTAGTAGATAAAAAAGGTAAGATAATTGATAAACGATAAAAATGTGCTCTTTGGAGATACCGTTAAAATAACTTGTAAACTTTTCTTAACGTTAAAAAAAATCTGTCGCTTACTTATGAGGATAAAGCATAAAGACAAAATGACTGCCTCGTTGGACTACTGATCGGTGGTCGCAAGCGCTACTGCTGCTCTGCTGAGCCAGAGGTCCTTCCTGGGTTCGATTCCCGGGTTGAGCAAAGTGAAAGAAAGAAAGAAAATAATTTTATTCTGCACAAACAAAAGGTACAATTACAAAAAAACAAAATGTATAATGACTGGAATAAAGAACACTTTGATTTGACAGTGGTGCAAAGTCAGAGGAAAAAATAACTAAAAGACTGTACGGTACCCGCGCATTAATATGACAAATCAAGTTAAATAAGTAAGAATCCGTCACTTAAAGTCCATTCACAGTTATTTTACATCAGAGGGGCAATTCTCGTAATTTTAAGAACGTTCACAGTCTGATCTCAGTCACAATCTGTCAAAAATACCTCTAATTTCCCTACATTTATGACAAGTTTTTGGAATGGAATGTCGCCGAAATGAGATTGCGACTAGATTTGGTCAATTTGCCGCCATGACTTGACGCCATCTTCCACGTCCCAATCAACAAATAAAAAAAAACATCAAAAGTCCTAAGCACTTCAAAGGAAAAACCGTTGAAGTTACATAAAAAGAAAGTTAAGTCCACCTCTAGTTACTTACACATCAAACATTTGAATTATTTCACCTGTGCAGGCATCGAACCTGCGCAGGAGTTCCAATAACAATAAACTTCACGTACGTTAACTATTTGTTTTAGTTACAGGCTGTTTGTTTTCTTGATCACATAAAAGACGTTGGGATTACATACAGTATGATTCAAATTGTTTTTTAATATTTTTTCACAGATAATTTAAAATATATATTTACATACAAGTACTATAATATAGGTAGTCCTTTTTTATCAAAAAAATAATTGCAAAAAGAGGAAGAAAAAGCGATTACAGCAGCAACACTCGTAGATTTTCATCTTATATTATATCAGTTAGGTAACTAAGGAAGGCAACAACACCTACCTAAGTACTCGTAAGTACTTACGAACTGTTCATATGCGCAAGTGTAAGTAAGAGTAAATTTCACTTTCACATCTTTACCGTAAAACGAATCACGTTCTTAGGGGGAGTTCTTTTGGAGATTACCCTCAAAATTCATCGTAAGGTAACGATGGCAATATTTAAGGAAAGAAGAAAGAAAGAAAACCTGTTTACTTGGGGTAAACATGACGCACACAAACACAAAAAATAACAAGTTGTGGAAAAATTTGCGTCACATCCACGCAAAACGGCCATCGCTCAGCATAATGCTAAGACCCTATGCGAGACAGAACCCCAGCGCTGGTTTTCAGCGACTGATGGCGTTGGTTTGAATACGTCAACCGATGTAGCATACGATAAGATAAAAAAAAATGCAATACTTAGTTCAAAATTTTATTTGGTAGAATCCTTTCACATTGCAGCTAAAATGAAACATTTCTCGAGCAAACCAGCATGTGAAAGCAAGCTATAAATACTATTCCTCAGAACACCCTCAGCATCGCATGCAGGCGTGGCACGCATTGATTCTAATATCGATTAGTAGTTATTTGTGTGCACCCGCCCTAACGGTGCCGCGGCCTGTAATAAACAAACTTAAACTGATTTTAATTTTCTACTTACATCAGCTGCAGGTTGGAATAATAGGGATGTGCTTCCGTGTATGGGGAATTGATTTAGGTAAGTATAAGTACATTTAGATGCAAGTGTAGTATGACCTTTATTTTATAAACGTTATACTAAAATGGTTTAGAGGTATGAGGAACAGGGTGTAAAGTTCACTCATTCATCCTCCATAGAAAAGGGAGGATCCTCCGACCAGACGGGTGTTGTGTCTGGCGGGCAACTGCCCCACGACTGATGTTGGGAAATTGTATCTATGCTAATTACGCGGTAAACTCTACTTGCGAGATGCAAGATTTGCGTGGCGTCAGTATGACGCGTTGTTCGCATGTGGCGTTGTAGATACCGCTACAATGGGTTTTGGTTTGCTCTCTTAAAATTATGATAATGAATTATGATGATAACTTTCAATTGTTAAACACTAGCTTTTGGCCGCGGCTTCGCCGGCGTGGATTTCGGAACGGGATAAAAAGTATTCTATGTGTTAATCCAGGTTATAAACTATCTGTGTGCCAATTGTCATCCAAATCTGTTCAGCCGTTTTTGTGATTGGGTAACAAACACACAAACAAATAAAAAAATACTTCTGGTTATATTGGTTTGATATTTAAAGAAGCGTTTAGACGAAGTCTAATAAAAATATTTTGTGTGCGTGGGCTAAACGAGTAGCCATCTCAATCATAAAAAAAAAAACAAAACATGTAGCCATCAAACTAATGATTTAATTACCAAAGTGGATTATGAATTCACGTTTTCGATAGCATCATTGAGATTTTTTATGACTTTTGCCTATCTACTTTTAGTTATTTGCTAAGAGGATAAGAATGACATTAAATATTGGAAGGTTAAGAAACCTCATTAACAACTTATTTTACGGCACTTAGGTGAGTTTTAACGACAGTCTTTAATAGCATTATAATGCCTTTTAAAAATTTGTTTAGACACAATAAATAAAATGTCTACCCATTTTGGCAAAAAGCTTTTAAATGGTCGTAATTTTAATGAGAAAAAAATAATATATTCGCGTAATTTAATCCGCGTATCGTAATAAAAATATTTGTTTGAATTCCGATGTCTAAATAAAAAATATCGCCACTCATTAATGTCCTACCCAGCAATTAAAAAATAAAATAATATCAAGTTTTTGTGCGTTTTTGACACCTTTCCTTGTCAAAATTGTAGTATCAAGTAATTTAGCTGACCTTTACGCTGCCACCGACGATGCCGTGGAAACGGCGTGGTTTTGGGCCATCAAAATTTAATACTATCCAATCGACACGGCGGTGAAGAAGAAGACGACCCACTGATATTTAACTTACTTAACTACTTTACGTACTTATCATTAATATCTTGTAGGATAAATTCCAAAAACATTACCTAAATGTCAACTCCACACAAATACTTACATTTTTTTTTGTTTTTTCGAGTACACCCGAGTTTACCCACTTATATTTAAATATACTATTTTAATGATAGTTATCATTAATATCTTGCAAGATAAATTTCAAAAACATTACCTGAATAATACTATATTTAAATATAATATAATAATACCAACTACACTCATTTATAAAAAAAAAAAAAAATCCTTACGAAAAGGAAGTTTCCAATGTCTGCCCCATGACATATCCTCAACATTCTTTCCTCCAGAAATCACCCTATTAAATCACATAACAAGAAAATATTCGTATTTATTAGTAGCATCACAATCTGGGGTGAGTTATGGATCCATCGTAAAGTCGGGTTATTGTCGTATTACTGTTTAGCAGCGGCCACCCGGGACGACCTACGTGGATGGTACCCTTTTGACGTAAGGAAGAAAGGTAGGTGTCTTTAACGTAAGGAAGACTGCCTTCAAGTCGTGGGTGAAGGATGTAAGGACTTTTTAATTGTTGAAGGTATTTCGTGAATGGTGTCTTTGAGGTGCCTTTGAAGCCGTGGGTTTTAAGTATGAAATTATGTTTCTTATTGAATAATTCAATATTAAGAATGGATTTGGAAGTTTACCAATAAGAAGAGCTGAGTAGACTACTGGTATTGAAGAAGGTGAATGGAAAGCCAAAGAAAAGATGGATGGATTGTGTTAGGAATGATATGAAAGAGAAGGGAGTGAATGATGACTTGAAGGTTGACAGCGGATAATCCTCTTCTTCTTCGTGTCGCTGGCACGACTGTATTTTATATCTTGTTGGCCCAAAACTTCGCCATTTCCACGGAGTGATCAGTGCCAGCGCAGAGGTCACTTTGACTGCACATTTTGGGACACAGAGGGCAGGATAAGAGGTGGAACATGGTTTGCGGGGGGGAAAATGGGAAGAAGAAATATTTCGCTGACCCCACAAGCCATGGTTCGGGGCGAGAGGGAGTCGCCTCCTTCTGCGAAGCATTCATGCTAGCGCAGGAGGTGGCGGGACGGATGAGGGAGGGAGCCTCCCGTCCCAGCCACCGCGGGAGACGCTCCGGGCGTCGGGAGCCGCGTGACGACTCCGCTTACCGCTACCCCGGAACATAAAGGGCAAAGGAAGGAACATGGGTGGGTTTTAGTCAGTAAAATTCTGACACTCCCTTCCGCTCCATCCAGAGCGGGAATGGTCATTTGATGATTTCCCATACGAAAAAAAAAAAAAAAGGGCCAGGAAGTTGATGATTATTGGAGGGGGTAAATTGAAAGAGCTCCTACAAGTGGTTGGTCTTGTTGACTGGCTTATATTTTTATCACGGTAGGTTTGAGCTCACATAGGTCCAATCGGAAGACTCTATTAATGAAATGATAGATACAAATTGCTTAGGTGATTCAATAAATCAATCTGCCTAGCCTTTTCACAACTATGTATGTTGGGGTAAGCTTCCAGTGTAACCGGATTCAGCTGAATACTAGTATTTTACATGGAGCTACTTTTGGTTTTTAATTGGTAATTACGATTGGTTATAAATTGGAAATGTTACCAGTGGAAATGGTATCAGACTCTTTCCTTTAAAATGTTAGCACATTTGGGTATAAATGTCTGTCGAAAGCCCTTGCTTTGTGCTAACATTTAACTTTGAAGTATAGTAAAGTAAGGACTTTACTATACTTCAAAGTTAAAATAACACAGAACAAGAGTTATGATATGTTTTGGGATTTAAAACTAATAATTTAGACCGGTTCCAATAAATAAGAGTTTTAACTCAAATCTGACAAGGGACCGTTTGTGTTGCTAAACAAACATGCTACAAATTACAATGTACGGCTCAAGTATGCATGCCTAATCCATTGAGGAAATATTGCCATGTTTGTTTGAGTCTGATGAACAATAAACATTGAAATCTCTTTCCATGCAAAAGTATATAAATAGATGCAACAAGTTTATAAATAGACAAGCTGTGCTCGCGTCTTCGTCTGCGACAGTCGACAACTCCGGAAATATGTATTATGCAATTGGCACATTTTGAATTTAATGCAATAAATAAAGTATTGAAAAAGGACACTTACGCACATAAATGATAAGAGTTAAATATTATAAAACGTGATTTTTTTTTAGGGTTCCGTACCCAAAGGTTAAAAAAGGGACCCAATTTCTAAGACTCCACTGTCCGTCTGTCTGTCTGTCACCAGGCTGTATCTCATGAACCGTGATAGCAAGACAGTTGAAATTTTCACAGATGATGTATTTCTGTTGCCGCTATAACAACAAACATTAAAAACAGAATAAAATAAATATTTAAGTGGGGCTCCCATACAACAAACGTGATTTTTTTACCTTTTTTTGCTCGATATTAATAACGGCAACAGGTAGACGCTTGAAATATTCACAGAATATTTAGTTGTATATTCACTTTAAGAAAATATAGCAGACAGCAGACGTGATTTTTATAGATAATGGTATGGAACCCTTTGTGCGCGAGTCCGACTCGTACTTGGCCGGTTTTCTTAACTTAATTGCATAAAATTGAAAATGTACCAATTGCCTAATACATGTTTCTGGAGTTGTCGACTCGCCCACAAATAAATAATTTCGTGCGAGTCGGCTACAGAAAAAATAATATTATTTAAAAGTGACGATTCGCCCGTTTCGTGCGAGTAAATTAGTGCGAATCGACTAATGAGCCCTTATTATATATTCCAGGAATAATATCTGCAATTAAATTATGCAAAACCTACCTAAAAATCCCATCTAAAATTAGACAAAGGACAATAAAACAAAACCGATTGTTATCAATAACAAAGATTTATAATTCTGTGTTTCTACCTGTTACATGTGTACCTAATGAACGCGGTGCGTTTGCGCAGCCTACAGGAAGAGAGGGGGTTGAGGGCGGGAGTGAGATAACAGATTTGTTAATGGAGACCCCGTGGAAATGAATGGACATACCAAAGAATAAATCTGGAATATAGTAACTTTGTTTCATGTGATGAAGAGGAATTAAACGTATATAGACCAATTTTTCGAAAATATGAAGTAAAAAAAAAAAATGGATGGATTAGCAATATCCTTCAAACTGATTCCGATTGTGATTGATAGTGTGTTATACAATTCCACAACAATACACAATTACACAATACCAGTCTTACCAAGGGGTATCGTATTACCCAGTAACTGGGTTGTGGAGGTCAGATAGGCAGTCGCTCCGTGTAAAATAGTGGTATTACAGCTACATCCGGTTAGACTGGAAGTCGACCCCAACATAGTTGGGAAAAGGATACGCAGATGATGATGCACATTTTAAGTAAAAAAATCCGTTATAAAAACTTCCTATACTTGATTCAAGTGGAAAAAACAGTTGGTTCATATTAATAATTAACTTGAATAGTAATTTCGTGGGAACTTAAGTACAGTTGCGAACATTAAGTACAGACGCCAGCACATCAAGCTACTACAATCTGTCAAATTGCTTTAATAGATTTTCAACTTTATCGCTAAAGTTATCGGTTTAAAGTTGATTGGGAAAATTTTACCGTTTCAGGTAGCTTGATGTGCTGGCATCTGTACGTTTAAGTGTTAGTAATTGGTAGCTTATGTATTTAATTTCTTATAAAACTTCCGTTTGGTAGAGTGGATTATGTTTTTATGTTCGAAATCATTGCTTTTTATTTCCTGTGTGTTGATAGGTTAAATTTTCTTTAATATCTTGGATTTCCTTTGAGAAATATATGATTATCTGCCTTTATACGTTTAAATGTGTTTCAATCGCAACTTACGGAAACTCCAAGTGGGCACTGGAAATTAAAGATGATAAAATTCTAAGTGATAAAATTTTGTTAGAGGTTTTCTCTACATAGTAACGAACCTTTAAAGTATCTATACATAATGTAAATTAAAGTCGCTTTTCGCCTACGTCTTTTTCGTCTGTGAAAGCGACGTTCTTCTAAACTACACAACGGATTTATAAGCGGTTTTCATTCAGAAAATTTATTCCGGATGATTTATGAGTTGAATGCATTAATATTAAATAAAAATATAATAAAGAAGTCTCGATGTTTTGTCAAGTCAGAAAAACCGCGCGAAGCGTAATACATATAAACGGAGTTTTTTTAATTAAAAACAGTTAACTCAAAAATCTAAATATAGTATGAAAACTTTGCCAAGAATTCTTTACCTTTAATTTTTTTAACCCGTAACTACTCACTTTTCTTTGCTTTATTTCAGCTGTCTTCTTTTTATGCGCAAGAGTGGATCCCCCAGTCACATCCACAACATACCAACGTAATATATTATTACGAAATTTGTTTGCCAAGTGGAGTGTGAGTGGTTTACAGCCTAAAGTTGTACCAGCTGATAACAACAGACCTCCGTCTGCAGCCGTCCTTATTTTATTCACAGGGGTGTCACTTTTCAGAACTTTTTTTGTAACAAGTTGTTAAAGTGACGCCTTTTTTTTGAAGTCTGGGGGTGTGATATGTACTTAATCAAAAAAAGAGTTAGTAAGGTCACTTTGATATGTGATATTTTGGTGTAAGCAAGATACTAAATTAACTAGTCACAAACATCAATTTATACAAAGCAAAATGCAATTTCTAGAAGTCATAATTTAAATTCAAAAGTCATTTATTCAAACTAGGCTGAGAATCAGCACTTTTTTAACGGTAACGTTAACGATCGTTAATTTCATAACACACTTTCAATCACAAACTGAATCATTTTGAAGGATATTGCTAATTGTAAATAACGTAATGAATGTTGTTAAACTGTCAAAATGAAAACCCATTGCTATTGTTAGTGTTAAGCAATTACCCCGCTGAAATATATGCTTTTTGAATACATGGTTGCATGCCCTGTCAACTGTGGACCTGATGATCTTACGACTGCGTCAGTGAACGGAGTTCGCGCAGCTGAATTTTGGGCCAAAACTGTTTGAACTTTTTGCCATCGATACGCTCAGAAGACGGTTAAAGACAGAACCACACAATCAAAATGAATATATATATTTTATTTCACATAAACCTACATGGGCACTTATGAAACGTCAGAAGCTAGGTGCACGGTTCCAATTGGTCATTTCCTATGGAGAAGAGCCAGCAAGAAACTCCACGCAAATTCCTTCAACACTTTTTTCCACACCTAGTAACAGTGCCAACCCTAACAAAAAGTGTCACGCGAAACCCAAAGTTTTGTCGCTCGTTTTCCAAAGCCACGTAAGCCGCCTCCTGTAATTAAATATTTCGGGCCTCACTTTCTTGAGATGGGTTCCTAATCACAAACGAACTTTGATAAGTGAGAAACGGGTACCTACAGTATTTCTTAAAACTTTAATTTAAATTGCTTGTTTAATTCGATTTTTATTACAAACGATTCTGTTTGGATTTGCTTTGCATTTTTATGATAATTCGCGAAGATATCGACAGTTTTAGGGTTGGGAGATAACCTTTTATTTTGACTTCTGTCAGCCAGGATTTGCTGTGATATTGGAGAGTGTAATGAAGCTTAAGATTCAAAAGTGTTTGTGATGTATATACATTTTATGTGTTAATTTAATTTAATGTCATAATGAACTTTGTCTGAGAATAAATGAATTAAATTATACATAATATGTTAAGGTTTACCCATAAGCTCACTAAGTTCAAATTATTTATACGTAACTAGAAAGAAGAAACTATTTTGCAATAGTGACCGTCGGTAGGTAAGGATCATAAAGATTAAGGCTCACATAAACACAGCATCTATTCCTTGGGTTTTTAAGTTCAACTTGATCATAACCAAACGCTTTGGAGCCGACAACAAACTTCAACTTTCACTCTGGCCGATTCCTTCAGAGTTCAAAAGTGCTTGTATTTTGATTGAAATTAATGCTTTGATTTGCCCTGCGTAACGCACTGTCAATCTCAATCTGAATCATTTTGAAGGATATTGCTAATCCATTGCTTCATATGTTCGAAAAATCTGTCTGCTCAACAACGTAAATAACGCAATGAATGTAGTTGAACTGTCAAAATGAAACCCATTGCTACTGATAGTGTGTTACGCGATTACCCTGCTGATCTTCTATTGTTTCAGCATGAACAATACAAGAAAATGTCGTGCCAAAAAGATAACCCAGTCAACAAGGTGAGCTAGTGCATTTAAAGTAACTACCACTCATCAAAAAACAAAATCAAAAGTCATTTATTCAAATTAGGCTGAGAATCAGCACTTTTCGAACGTCAAAATTACAAAAGACAGTCCCCCAAAAACGCCCGCCCTTCACCACTTCCTAGTGCTATCGCTGGGAAGAAGAAGTGGCGCAACAAACTCCCCAGCAGCACAGCTGTCTGTTCAGTTAGAAAGGTCATAACTAGTAGATGCACTTTTAATGCACTGGTAAATATTTACCGCAAAGGCAATGAAGTAATATAGTAGCAGATGACTCACCAACATAAAATACATTGACGGCATGAAAATAGACCACAATGTCAAGTCGTTAAAACTTTAATACCTCTTGTAAACATAAGAAAATATCTACATTATCCTTTTAGCGACTTTATTGTGAACTTACGTAATTATTAGCCGACATTAAGATGGTAGGTACTTAGCGATATGATCATCAACTGTTTAATGGTTCACGTGGCTACGTACGGTGCCAAAGAAATTAATGGTGCTTGGAGTACTGCCTAGTCTTTAAAGTTAAGCAGCCGTGACGATATCAGTAGTGAAACGTTGTAAAGCACTTCTTCTCCTACTTCGCACGAGACCAAGAACCTGAAACTGAACCTCTCCCCTCTTTGAGGAGTGGCTGGAGAGGCGCCACGGCGCCCTTACCTTCCGCCTGACGCAGGTCCTCACCGGATACGGGAGGAGTTTCGGGAGGTTCCTGTTCAGGATAAGGCGGGAGGAAACTCCAGGGTGTCACCACTATGTGGATCGCCCGGAGGACACGGTGGAGCATACGGTGGAGGTCTGCCCGGCTTGGGCAGAGCACCCCCGCGTCCTCGTGGCGGCGATCGGCGGCGGCGATCTCTCGCGTCCGGCCCTGGTCCAGGCCATGGTACGGAGTCACCAGCCGACTCCCAGCCACCGTAGGCGCGGGCTTGCGGGCGGCGAGCAATGGGCAGCTCGCCGCCCGGCAAGGACCAGGCCGGAGTCGACGGCGCGTTGTGTTCCACGCGCGCCTCAATGAGATGTCAGCACGAAGTGACGGGGTCCGCTAGGGCCGATGCCTGCCAGGGCCACGGGTTGTTCGGAAGAGATACCGTGGTCCCTGGCATAGGCAACTGAAGGAACACGGGTGGGTTTTAGTCGGTAAAAGTCTGACACGCCCTCCTGCTCCGCCCAGAGTGGGAGAAGATGATTTGAATGATGATTTCCCACCCAGAAAAAAAAAGAACCTCAAACTGAAGAAAATAAAGACACTAGAAAAATAATCTATGAATAATCTAAAAAAAAACAAATATTTTTATATAAAATAATTGAATATTTTTCATTTAAAACCTTAGTGGCCTAGTGGTATCGGCCCCGACTTACGAGTTCTAGGTCGTGAGTTCGAACCCACTGCTCTCAAAACGACACTTAAAAACATCGTGAGGAAACCGACATGTCCTAGAACCAAACATTCTAAGACAAGTGACAGCTACCAACCCGCACTGGGTCCGCGTGGTGGATTACGGCCCACGCCCTCTCACAGAGTGGACGCCTGTATGGTTGTGTGGACGAGTGGACGCCTGGAAATAGGTTGATTATAATATTTATTTTAAAGGAAATAAAGACAACCTCACGTGTCATCTCCGCCATAGATTGTCAAGCTAATCGTTAAAACAAACAGCTGGAGAAGTCTGAACGAAAGTAGAGAACCAGATGCTAAACTGACACTTGGGGAATTAATGTTCCCAACATTAGACTCTGACAAAAGATTTTAAAAGAATAAGTCAAAGGTACGTACACACCGCAGTCATTATCTAAAAACATCCTTTTTGCGACCCCATTAAACACTACATTACAGAACATAAAAAACCAATTAATGCACTATTAAAACAATATCAACAAATACAGGATATTAAAAAATACCGACAGACAGAATGATAAGGTTTTACTACTTTATTTATCTCGTCCTCCGGCGGGTTTGGGCAATCAAAAAAAGATGCTGTACATAAAATTTTTACTACGGCCTAATCTGTATTTTCGCCTGGATTCGCTTTGATCACGGGGTGGTATAAAGCTAGCTGTTCACCGTGCAATTGACGGTTTTTAAGTGGGGTTTATTTATAAACTCTGCTTACAGTTAAGAGATGTTTAAACGTCAAAATGTATGGTAAAACAGTCGCTTATCATTTAGGTACTTAACTTTAAGCAACGTTTATAAATAAGAGGGATTATGTTTGTAATTACGAAGAACTCGCTGCGCCCCGCGGTTTCACCCGCATAAGTTTCGATCCCGTGGGAATATCGGGATAAAAAGTATCCTATATGTTAATTCTGGTTATAAACCGTATGTGTGCCAAATTTCATCCAAATCCCAATACAATTAAAATACAAAAATATAGCTTGCATAATAATAGAGAGAGATCTTATTGCAATGCGTTTGGTCTACGAACAGCCTCTAGGTCAAATCAACATAAATATCCATATTGAATACCTTGGCACGTACTAACTTGAATCATAAAAGGAAAAATATCTTATAATAAAATAGAAAACCAGTTAGCCTAATCGTAAAATTTGCTGATTTGTGCAAAAAAAAGGTTTTACTCGTTTTACGGTACGCAAGTCACGAACAGCAAAAAGATAATATCTAATCAAAGGTAGCCAAAAGGTTGTAATAAAGATATTATTAAGCTCTTGATCGGCTTATAATGCGTAGATAAATTAGCAAATTTTGTTCAGTAGTTTTTTCTTTACTGAATAAAAAAAAATCTTTTATTCAGTAAAGAAAAAATTGCTAACGTTCTCATTTCAACAAGATTTTGATGGACATGTGTCTATAACTTCTATAAGTGAGTAAGTTTATATTTTTTACACAAGTGTGGAAAACCCCATAAGTCTCAATTGTTAAGTTTCATGCATAGTGTCAGGGGCAAGTAATATTAATTTGCTTTTCATACTTTTGATAAGTTTTGGTGCGGAGAAGATGCGGAGGAATGAGGTTCGTCAGGAAAAGTCTGAGTATGAATGTGGATGGCTATACGAGTAGGGGAAGACCAAAGAAACGGTGGATGAACTGCGTGAAAGATGATATGGCTCAAAAGGGAATGACTACCGAGATGACGACTAATAGAGAAGTATGGAAGAAAAAGACATGTTGCGCCGACCACAAATAAATTGGGATAAGGGCAGGAGAATGATACTTTTTATAAGTTTTAAAGCTTTTGGTAACTTTAAGTAAAAGTTGAAAATTTTTATTTTCCTATATTGCTGTTGTTTCTTCTCAACTACTGATTAAAAAGCTCGCTCACAAGTCAGACATATTTAATATTTATATTTTGTTGACTTGAGTTGACTTGACTTCGTTCACGTGAAATTTCTTGTTCCCCCGACCCACCCCGTCGCATCGCATCGCCTGCCTGCGGTATTACTTCGTTTTCGCTTAGCGTTCTTTCTGACTTTTATTCTTTTTTCTTGGTCCTATCGTGATGTAAGTAGCCTATAGCCTTTCTCAAGAAAAAGGCTATCAAATGCAAAAATAATTCTTCAAATCCGACTGGTATTTCCAAACAAACTCTTCAGCTTTATTATTAGAATCGATAAAGATTTCTTTCAATGCACGTTTCTAATCGCATCGTCCACAGCCAACTTTAAGGGTATTAAAAGTGTTTACGAGGGCCGAAATAAAGGATGTTGGTCGACAAATTTAATGTTGTGTTTATCGAGTTGTTCCTCATCTCTATTTTATTGCTATGAGAAAAGCGATAAGTGATCATAAACCGTTTGATGAGGGGAGAAATTTGATAAAACCCAATCGGTCTATTTTTGCGGCTTGACTACAAGACAACAGAACATTCCTTTAAAACTATAATTCTTTTTAATGACGCAGAAAATAGAACAATAGAAAACAGACACTCTGGAAGTTTTTTTATTGCTTGACAACGCTTCGAAATTAACAATCGTATAACAGTCCTTTAAAGGCAGGCAAACGATACTCGTTTAAACACTAAAACCTTGATACAGCTATAAACCAATTCAAACAATCAGAGGGGCAATTCTCGTAATTTTAAGAACGTTCACAGTCTCATTCTGTGACTGTTCTAATTTCTCTACATTTTTGACAAGTTGCTGAGATGAGATTGCGACTAGATTTTGAACGTTTTTAATTACGGGAATTGGCCCTCTGGGGGTCTACTCCGAAGTGGTATCGGCAGAATGTTCGGCCGTTTCCTGCTACGAAGTTACTATTTGGTTCGGTTGGTCCCGATCCTACACTCCTACACTTTTTCGAATATTGACTATGGTCCCGACCCAACTGAGCCGATCCGAACTTTTTTCGCATTTTACAATAATATTCGGTTCGGCCATGTGTCGGTCCGATCCGATCATTCGCACTTTGCACTTCGTAGTAGACCCCCAGGTATAATTTGGCTGAAAACAAAAAAAATATTAGCTCCAATTGAAACGAGCTAAATTGCTACAATAAAACTTAACTCATGCCCAAATCACGTATTTATTACCAAAAATCTAGCATAAGTACCTATAACATAATCAGCCTATAATGTTCCCACTGCTGGGACACAGGCCTCCTATCCGTGAGAGGGAGTGGGCTGTAATCCACCACACGGGCTCAATGTGGGTTGGTAGATGTCACATGTCTTCGAATTTTTTGTTCTAGAACATACCGGTTTCCTCACGATGTTTTCCTTCACCGTTTTGAGAGCAGTGGTGATGAAATAATTTACACAAAGTGCCGGTCTGGGTTCGAACCCACGACCAACAACTCCTAAGTCGGGGCCGATTGCATTGGACCATCACTGCTCTCTACACAAACAACTCATCATCATCTGCCTAGCCTTTTCCCAACTATGTTGGGGTCGGCTTTCAGTCTAACCGGATGCAGCTGAATACCAGTATTTTACATGGAGGAACTGTCTATCTGACCTCCACAACTCAGTTACTGGGTAATACGAAACCCCTTGGCAAGACTGGTTACCAGACTTTCGCATTTCTGACAACCCGTAACGACTGTCAAAGATCCACGAATTACAACTGGGACCAACGGTTTAACGTGCTTTCCAAGGCACGGAGGGGTCTTGGTATGTAAAGATGGTCACCCATCCACGGGTCAACCGCAGCAAGCGTAGCTTAACCTGATCGATCGACCCGTGTGGCCGTTGTTACTTAGCCACAAGCCCCTCCACAAACAGCTACAAACCAATTTTAAGCAATCACAACTAATTTGGCAGAAAACAAAAAAACAATAGTTCCAATTGGACCAAACTAAATTGCTACAATTAAACTAAGAACATTACTCGCAAATCACGTAATTATTACCGAACATCTAAATTGGTGCAACTCAAAATAAAGGGTCGTTGACTCCAATCAATCGCAGTATAGCAAAAATAAACGGAACGCTGTAGGCACAATATTTACTGCCTGTTGACATACTATAAACAAACAATTTCTCTAGGAAACCAAGTGGTTAATCATTCGGTAAAACAGGTGGTAGATGATGCATATAAAATAAATATCGAAAATAAAATGCAAATAGGGCAGTGCCGACAAGTATGGCGTTGCGTTTGCGCACGGAATTCCGAAACGGTTTGTTTTCGTTTCGTTTCTGTGTCTGAAGTTACAGGATATGGCTGCTTTGTGCGAATGGATAATGGTTACGTGTGTTGCTTTCAGTTTACATTGACATACAAACGTTTATAGATCTTATTTACTAACGGAAAATGAACGATTGTCGAAGCAGTACCTTTGTACTTAAATTATAATTATGTCATATCCCTTTGTATTTTACTGTGTGTACATAAAAAATAAAATAAATAAATTGCTTCGACGACGTTCTAAAATTATTTTTTTCATATTCGATTGTCCTTTTGTTTTTGGTTTTTATAGTTAGTAATTTAAATTAGTACCTAGTGTTAATAGTTGTGTTAAATATTGTAAAAGATGTTTTAGTAAATGGATAAATAAATTATGATCAAGAGGTGAAAAACAAAAATCTTATAATAAGATTTTGGTATATTGTGATATTTTAGTTCTGTCAAACTAACTTTAAGTCTTAGGATAAATAACCAACCAGTGAATGAAGCTTTATTTATAAAATGTTTAAAACTTTCAAATCACTAAGGTACAGTGTTTATGATATGTTTGTTTAGCATCAAAGTAAAAACACTTTAGCTAAGGATATGTTTATATTAGTCGTGTTTTTACATAAAAATAAACATAAATATTTTTCAGATCGTCTTTGTTTTTGGACTACACAAAACTCAAATTCAAAGCATTTATTTCAAATAAACCAATAACAGGCACTATTGAACTGTCAAGGGTTCAGTCAGTCAAAAATATGAAGCTACTTGCCCTTTCCAAAGAATAGTAGATAGTAGATACCTTTGGAGAAAAACGGGCAACAAACTCTATAGACACCCTTTAAAATCACAATCACACTATTAAAGAGCTCTAAACTCCTTTCAACGCTTTTCTATTCTTCATTACAATAGTCTATGCCTAAAAATGCTGTCACCACCAATAAGGAATACAGTTGCATTCAGGAAAGCGGTGGGTATACACATAAAAGGCGTCTGTTTCGCGTCGTGGGCGCATTCATCAATCTTCATGCGTGCGCGCAAAACAAAACGGCATTATTAATATATGAGGAGCGCATGCGGAACTTGTCGCGGAAGATTTAATGAACTGTTTGTGGGTACTAGGGTTTAGCAAAAGGGATGGTTTATTGTAAAGTAAGTCTGTAAAATTTTGTCTACTTTGATCTGGAAGTTTAAGGCATTTTGCCCTTAACCCTAACTCTCTTTTAGGACAAAATCCTGTGAACTTCGCGTTACAAGTAAAACTGCACAAGTACAAATTAAAATATTTCGAATTGATACGCTTTTTTGAAAAAAAATGACATATCTTCTGTTAGAATCTCGATATTGTTCTCTTATTAAAGTACCGTATCAAATCGAAAGCATAATCCATGCAGCCACTCTCTTGGATTTCACTTTCAATAACTTACAATAAATAAAACATCTTTACTTCTCAAAGATCACATTAACCCGCTTCTACCCGTTGATTGTTCTCATTAACTCCTCCATTTTCATCCACAGACTGATATAGAAATCAATTAAAAATATTTCAATAAACACAGAAATATTGACACTTAAAGTCACAACTTCTGTAGTGATGTACCACGATTTGTCGATAAATCGTCGATCGAATTACAAATGTCGCCCATTTCTTGTCATCGCGACCATTTATTGAGACTTTATATGCTATATTTTTATACGTAATCACCATAAAAGTAATAACGTTTCGGGAAATAGTATAGCCCATTCAACATGCTCTTATTATCATGAAATACGTGAACAGAATGACCCAATCAGGGTGGTTATTGAATGTTGGAGTTGATATACGAAGCGAGCTGAGTAGTTTTTGGAAAGATGTTTACTATATCTATATAAATTAAATTCACTTTTCGTGTCTGTCTGTGTGATCGGGTATATATATCTTCTATACTTCGCAACGGATTTTAATGCGGTTTCCACCATCGTGTAAAGAATTTATTCCCGAAGGTTTATGTGTATAACTATTTAAAAAAAAAAAACTTTACTGCTAGAAGAACGGGTACAGTAAATCTCCTTAAAAACAAACAAATTTGGTCTTACGTAATAATGTGACTTAGGTGTAAAAGGAGTGCTTTGGCACTCGTATTAGGATTACCCTGTATCACAAATGCCATCACCTTCCTCCGCACCAGCTAGGATAGTTGTAAAGCAAATTTTGAATAAATCCTAAACAAAATAAGATGAATAAAATAATAATAATTAACTTATAATTTACAAACAAAGAAATAGAAAAAGAAAAAAAAGAGTATGTATGTGTGTTAGGGTGTGTGTGTATGTGTGCGAAGGTGTGAATTAAATTATACTAAGAAATACATTTGTACTAAGAAATCTTGCTGCTTTGGACAAGTCGTAACCACTGTTCGAAGCAATTTCTCTAAAGCAAGGGAGACTTGGCTTTGGAGGCATCTTCGTTGCTTCCATTGAAAGCTATATCGATGATTTTATGATTGAAGGACACATTCGGCACATTTGCTTCCTAACCAAGTGGAGGTCTAAACAAGTGAAGTTAATGAAATAAAAGAAAAAATATGTTGAGTAAATCATCGATGTGCGTAATTTGAACAAAAAACGCTTGATAGCCAGCACTAGCAAAAAGTTATGAAAAGT
Source organism: Apamea monoglypha (assembly GCA_911387795.2). Taxonomy (NCBI): domain Eukaryota; kingdom Metazoa; phylum Arthropoda; class Insecta; order Lepidoptera; family Noctuidae; genus Apamea; species Apamea monoglypha. The sequence goes on from OU426936.1 coordinate 13,511,171, forward strand.
TTTTGCACAGTAACATTAGAAAGAAAATTTTGCACAAATGCGAACGGACATTGATGATAGTCATTCATTTTTTACCTTAGTTAATTTGTTATTATTAAGCTAGGATAATAATTAATTTCAATTCTTTATTTTTGCATTAATCATTACTTAGTTTTTTTCGCGTGCCTTGATCCCCTAATGTATTTGATGATGTTTCACTTTAGTCTGTTATTTATAAAGAAAATAATTTTGAAGTTTATTATTTTTTTGATCAAACATATTTTATTAACACACGTCCACCATATTTTTGTCCTAAATTAAGACACGCCGATACTTGGAACATAATAATATCAAAACAATAACTTAGTTTTTATACACCCCATGGCGTTAGCAGGGACAGAATAAATTATAAATTAAAACGTCATAAGACTTTATTAAAAACACAAAACGGAACAGAAGGCTCAAAAAATTAATAAAAACCGTAAAAAGAATAACAAAACCTACCAATTTATCGAAATTCATTCAGTATTGTTCACCCCATCGCGTGTTAAAAGGCTTTTAAACGGATAACCAATAAATCAATAGGAATTTTGATTAATACGTAGGTAGGTTCGTTCCGATGTATTAGAGTAATATATTTGTTTAATCCCTTAGAAAAGGGGAAAAGGGGCGACGTTCAATTTTTTACGGTATTTAGATATCTAATGAGCTGAAACGTATGGGTATTAGGATAATTGAAGTTTTTTTTATCATATAAGTGCATTAAAAATGATTTTTGAGTTATGCCAGTTTAGTTTACGTATTTGGGGCACGCGATTGGCCAGTTATATTTAATTTTTGAAAGGCATTTAATATAAAAAGTATTTTATAATAATTGAAAGTGTATATTATGTAATAGTTCACTTTGCATTAAAAGTAAGTCAAGGGCTGGCTGGTAAAGTAATATTTATATTGATATTTAAGTGCACCATTTTACACAAGATTACTGTGTAATAAACATAAAACTAATGGAATTGATTAAAAGGTTGTTATTGCTACTGAATACAGCTGTTAAATTCACTCAATCATCTTATATTTTCTAGTTTTATTTTTCTTATAAGTAACTAAAGGGGTCGCTAATATCTCGAACAAATTCCTCTTTAGTTTTCACTGACTAAGTCAAAGTTAAGAACGATGCGATGCGACGTGTGGCAAGGTGTTGGCTACAAAAATGAAATTTTATCCCCATCTCTTCTCCAGCCAGCGGGGTAATTGCGTAACACACTATCAGTAAGCAATGGGTTGCATTTTGACAGTTCAACAACATTCATTGCGTTACTTATGTTGCTGAGCAGACACATTTTTAGAACATATGAAGCAATGGTTTAGCAATATCCTTCAAAATGATTCAGATTGTGATTGAAGTGTGTTACGCAATTAGGGTGCAGATCCTTAAGCATTTCAACAGTTCTATCAAAATCGTCTCGTGCATATGGCACCAGCATGACGTATCACCTTGATCGACTTTTGACGCACATTGCTTATGCAACGAGTACATTGAACCCAACGTTTGTTAGTATGTGGAACGTCGCTAATTCTCAAATATTTGCTTTTCATACTTACCTGCAGTTTGCTTTGCGGCCGTAAAGTATTTTTAGTCAGTTTTATCGATCGTTTTATCGCTCGATACTGAATTTGAATGAGTTATTTTCGTGTTATTGTTTTTTTGGTCCAGTTAAAGGTAGGTTGCTTTCTGCATTTATTAGAATGTTAGTATTTATACAGAATGGCTGAGACATCGACGCGCAGCCTGTTACCATGGATTCAGTACATGATTCTGGCCATGAGTCTACCGACAAAAAATTAATTGGCTGTTCCATACATTTTTACCGCGTCGGTATTGCACTATTCTGTGAAATAGTAGTTTTTTTTTCGACCTAAAATATCTACAATATCTGATTACATTTTGCGCGTCGATGTCCCATGAATTTGAGAGTTTGAAAAAAAAAATGAGTCTTCAATAAAAGTAGTTTGATATTAAAATAGGTTTATACTGTGGACACTATGGTAGTGCTGTTGGAACCTGTATCAGAAGGCTAATTCTCGTGTTCAAAAACGTTCAAAATCTAGTCTCAATCTCATCTCAGCGACAATCAATGTCAAACACTTGTCAAAAATGTAGGGAAATTAGAGGATTGAGATTAGAATGCGAAATTTTATTATAAATCTAAACGTGAAGACTTGTAATTGGCTTTCTGTCGACTAATGTTTCCTTTTTTCCTGTAACAAAAAAAAAAAAAAAAAAATACTTAAAAATAAAAATTAAATAAAAAAAATAAACATTCTTAAAACTACGAGAATTGTCCCTCTGATATTCAACACGTTACACGAAACAAAAGCCTATCACGCTAACAATAATAAAGTAGGCACGAAACCTCTTAATTTCCTCCCTTAACATCCGTAAAAAAATAAAATCGACCTTTTTAAATGTGAGCGAGATAATCGAATAATATTTGTCTGCTAATAACATACGATTAACGATAGCATCGGAGCCTGTCTTGTAATCTTAATAAAATATATCCTTTTGTTCGTCCCGCGTCCCGCGTGTGAGGTGCAGCCGCAATCTCGGCGCGAATGAGGGCTGTTCCTATGTAAGACAAAATCAATATGTGCGACTCAGTTAAAGCTAAAATTTACAACTATAGTTGAATTTTAAGTGGGGCTTTAGTTTAGTTTAAGATCGCTCTTGGCGATAAGACCACCAGCTGTGTCACCCTTTGTAAAATTTCTACATTTATATCTGTAATTTATATGGTGTACAAAATATGAGTATTCTATTCTATTATACTAACAATAGTATATTAAGCAGACACCTTTTACTAACAATTTATGGATCTAACATAGTTTTCAGGACAATTAGTTGTCCGAAACAAAATGATTGATTTGATTTTAATTTTAGAGGATTAACTAACAGGACTCCCACTGACTAAAACCCTACTGTTCCTTCTACTACCATAAGTCGGGAGTCCGGGAGATACATGTACATTATAGCTTTCCAAAACCCTTAGTAACACGCTATCAATATCACCCAATCTACCAAAAAATTCGTAATTTTTTTCGACCCAACAGAATATTTACGAACGAGGAACACACGAGATGAGTTCAGTAGATATCTGAAGATCGCGTCTGCGATAAAACCTGACATCTTATTTATACCATTTATCATCATTCATTAGTCTGAGAGCTCCGCCCCGGCTGCGTTTTTTCAACTAATGGGGGGATATCGTTAGGGATAAGTTCACTGGCTCTTTAACTACAACCTTTAATCTTTTATTATTGACTTCTGATTTAGGTTGAAAAGTTATTTCATCCGTGGTTTGCTAGGAATGTCTTTGCTTGGATTTAGTTAAATGATAATGGCAGCCATTTTGATATCATAAATCAAAATGGCAGACATCCTGCTGTCACCATTTTGTTTTTTTTTTAACTTTATCTTGAACTTTAGCATTATGTGACTGATACTATTTCTTTGTATCTATATTTATTATGTATGCTTACTGTAACTAGAATATTTAACATAGTTATTTAAACAGTGGTCCCCAAACTAGGCAGCGCCTGTATCTTGGGATCTCATCCTGTAAATTTAAGATAACGCAACTCAGGCCAGTTGCGTTATCTTAAATTTTAAGTTACAACTAATATTTATAAATATTTTTGAACTCGTATGTATTTTACAGTATTGTAACGCCAAGTCGCTGAGTTAAAATAGCAACTTTTGTTGTACATACGTATTTTATAGCTCAATCCGCCTCCTCAGACAATCGTGCGCAGATTGATAACATTATTACCAGCAATTACATTTTTTTCCTGTCTAAAATACGTGTAGGCATCTATTTCGCTTCTACAAATTACAGTTTACCGTCTAACAGCCATAATTAACATACCATTACAACATATAATCATCTTGAACTTTGACAACAAAAAATGCTCTTGCGCAGATCAAAATATCGCTATGATTATAATTGACGATAATTGTTAGACCGTTACGATAAATTACAATAGTAATTAGTGAATTTTAATTGGTTGGGCTTAGTTGTAATTGTGCGTGTGAGTTCGATTTAATTGTAATTTTAATTGTTGTGTTACGTAAGTTGGTAATGCTTAAGAGATAAACGGTATTTTAATTGATGGGTTGGTTGGTAGTATTGCTACTTTACTTAGTGCCTTATTATGACTCTGTCTTTTATAGCTTTTTAGAATTATAGCGTATAAAAGATGTGTGGCAGTCAAGGACTTGTACCGACGCCAGCACATCAAGCTAGCCGAAACTGTCAAATTTTCCCAATCAACTTTGAACCTTAACTTTAGACATAAAGTTGAAAATCTATTAAATAAATTTGACAGATTGTAGTAGCTTGATGTGCTGGCGTCTGTACCTGGCGGTAAGGCTATTTAAATAATTGTAGTTGAATCAATAATTGTAGTAGTTTGCCTCGTTGGCCTAGTGATCGGAGGTGCTACTGCTGAGCATTAGGTCCTGGGTTCAATTCTCAGGTCACGCAAATCATTGTCTTTTCATCAGGAACTTCTCAGTAGCAGCCCAGAGTCTGGATTTGTGCCCGGTCGATGGCAATAGGCTCGCCTATTACATGGGACTTAAACATAACTGGCGAAATGTGGGTACACCCACCCTATTAGGTACACCTTTGCCTAACCCTTCAGGGAAAACAAGCGTGGTGTTACCTACTTCCGATACTAAAATGAGTAAAGTAGCATTCAGTAAGCAAGTGTGTTAAATATAAACCAATATTGCCCAGACATTCTGAAGTTCAGGCAGTATAAAAAATAAATAAAATATTTGGGTCAAAATCTACAGCGTAATGATTGCCGAGTCTATTAAAAGGATGCAACTTTTATCAGGCATGCAATGTTAATAAAGACAAACATAAAGCAAGATTTTACGAAACCCTGACGCAAGTCTACATTGACTGTTGGACAATACATACAAAATAGACGACTTCATGTACGGCGCAAGCGATGAGATAATGGCCGTTTTTATTATTCAAAAGTTTTGAGAATAGTAAAAAGGGCTTGCGATGCGGAAGGCGGAGGACAGGATGTTGTGGTGCAGCATGAGAGAGGCCTATATCCAGCAGTGGACTGCGATAGGCTGAGTTGATTGATTGAAGTTTTGTGAACGTCTAAACTGCGAGATAAAATTGGACTAGATGTAGTGCTGTCAGCCTTTAATTCATTAGAATGCAGAGCATACTGCTGCTACTCAATTCGCGTACTTTTCCTTACCATTTTGTATTCAATGAATACAAAATTGTAAGGAAAAGTACGCGAATTCTGCAACCGATCCAGAACCATTACGCAAGATGTTATTATAGAAGCTGCGTAAAAGACAAAGTCTTATACAAATTTATATACATTCGATCGACGCACAATCTATTACCATTGATTCAGTACATGATTCTGAACCTAAATACATTTTGACGACGTAGGTATTGCATTTTTCTATAACACAGCTGATTATTTTTTAACAACTAACGAAAAATTTCTACTCTAGAATCATGTGCTGAATTCATTATGTGCGTAGATATCTCTGCCAACCTGAGGGTCTACTACGAAGTGCAAAGTGCGAATGATCGGATCGGACCGACACATGGCCGAACCGAATATTATTGAAAAAAACCGAAAAAAAATCGGATCGGCACAGTTGGGTCGGGACCATAGTCAATATTCGATAGAGTGTAGGAGTGTAGGATCGGGACCGACCGAACCAAAAAGTAACTTCGTAGCAGGAAACGGCCGAACATTCGGCCGATACCACTTCGGAGTAGACCTCCTGTATGTTTTGAAAATTTCGAAGGGACACACGAAAAGTTACCTAATGACCGTAACAGGTGAACCAATGCCTACTATATTCAATTACAGATTCCTCGCTCATCTTCCACTCCTTGCACAGTCCCCACAAGTAACACAAACAGTATATTAAACAGAGGACTTACTTAAGACAGCAGTGAACTGACAACCTCCACCATTGCAAACTTTGCGAAAGATCCTGTGTCCATTATCTTCAGTCACCGCGAGACGTGACGAGAAAATGGTAACGGTAATAATGAAAGGTTGTATGGATTATTGGAAACAATGTGTTTATTGGCGGGAAGTGAAAGCATTGTATTGGGTTACACGGTAGTGCACAGAACCGGGAAGTAAACCAGAAGAAAGGGGAAACCTAAACCCAGCAGTGTGCGATTCCGGGCTGAAAAGATGATGATGATGACAATGTAGTAACTAGTTTTGGCATTGTTTTGAAAGTGAGTCGAATTTTCAAAGTGAAAACTTCTTATGGCGCACTTTGAGCTCTTTCTGAACAATGAGTGACGCTGAATCGGGTATTCTCGGCCCCAGTCGGGTGGTGACGCACAATTGCTTGTACTCGGAGCTGAATCGCGTAGTATTGGCTCCAGTCGTAAGTTTTCACTTACTTCGTTGCACACACCCTCTTTTGTTCGTCGGTTACCGCTGGCAGAGATTGACGTAATTAGCAACAGGAACAAACACAGTAAATCCGTCACATAAATTATTTTTTTGCTAATGATCTAAGCCACTTTTTCGTAGAAGCTCAAAAGCAAAATTTCCACTAACAAAGTCATTCTGTGACTAATTATTTACAGATCCTAAAAAGCTGACCTCATAAACCCCTTTCTACATCTCAGAACCCAAAATTGTTTCGCGATGACTCACACGAATGTCATTCAAGGCTTTACCCAACAATGACAAGTATTTACTCAGCTAAGCCGTGACGTATGAGACAGTGTAAACAGTCGCATACAAATATTTGTTACTGAACATAAAACTCCCTTCATTAGGACTTTACAATGCAGACAAGTAAAAAACCAAATAAAATCAACAAATAGTAAAGTCGTGTCTTTTTAAATCTGTGTTATTGTAAATGTACGGGTTTAATAATACAACCATATTATAAAGATCGATTAAAGAAATTGAAGAAAGTAAAATGTTCAAACTAAACTATAACATAATTATATATATTAATTAATTTGTTCCTTAAAAATCCTAATGGATGAGCTCTTATTTGCGGTCGCTGTCTTATTTTTATACACTTAAGTGCTGATTTTTCAATCGTCTGATAACTTTATTTGAGGAATAATTTTGAAATGTTGACAGTTATTTCATACAAAAACTGTCAAACGTAAATTTTATTCCTCGAATAAAAGTTATCTGGCGATGGAAAAATCAGCCCTAAGGCTAATTTTACAATCGACAGACAATTTTTATTCGTAGGATAAAATTGACGTCAGAAAATCCAAGAGATGTTACAAGCTTTAATATTAAACCAAAATTCAGATTCCGGAACCGTACTCCAAAATAACAACAACTTACTTACACTACATCCAACACCATATTATCTAGACACTCAATCCGATTCGTAGTAGCCAACAATCTTACGGTAACGTTATTAACACATCAAGTGATCAAGTTACCGACACTGCCACCAACATTACCGTCATCGGTACCAACATTATCATCAACGGTACCAACATTACCATATCAAAGTCACCCGTTACCGTAGATAATTAAACACATGTCACATTTGTTCGTTGACATAACGTTTGTCAGTGAGGGTTTCATGGAATCTTAAGTTATATGATTCTTTATTACTTTGTTAGGTTGTATGGCTTTGAAGACAGCGATTTGAGAAGATATGGGTTGAACGCATTTTTTATTTATGTTTGGTACGTTGTAAGTATCTTATGTCTCTACTAGCTAGCTTCAACTACAACTTACTAGCTTCAACTTTCTGACTAACTGACCGGCTATTTAATTTTGACAATTCAAAAGTGCCTGTAAATGGTTTAATTGAAATAAATGCTTTGAAATTGAGTTTCTCGATATGTTAAAAATCTAAATGTTGGTACGATCGTTATTCGGTCAATCATTTTTGTTTTTGGTATAACTAGTATCATTATAACACGGTAAAAACTTTAATCAATTCTCCTGTTGCTTTTTTTAATGTCGAAACTCTCCAATCTCATTACTTTTAGCTAACATGGTTCCTGCTAAGCTTAGCTTGATCTTAATTTATGACAATTAATTATTTATCCTAATCATGCGATCATTCGTACAATTCTATCGATTTCTTTCCATCAACATCATTGTCTTCATCTGCACACATCGCTTTAATCCACTTTGACTCTTAACTCGCGTATTTTAAAGCCTCATTTTATCGGCATCATACCCAGTACTGCCTCAACATATTCTCCCTTGACTGTCTGTGTGTCAAGGCTATAACTGTGGCCTTGGACACCGTTATAAACATCATACATGAGATAACTGACGCTGTCAAACGTATGTATGAGAACTGTTCCTGGTCTTGATTGGCAGAGTGAATCCAGATGTAGGAAGATATGTCTACTGGAACCTGAGTAGAATTTAAGGTCATCCTACAGTTTCGAGTTGGTATCTAGATGTTTAAGAAAGATCGTGTTGTCTGTGATTGATTAGTGATTTGATGAAATCAGTGGTTCAATGAAACTATCATCATCTACCTAGCCTTTTCCCAATATTGGGGTTGGCTTCCAGTCTAACCGGATGCAACTGAATACCAGCATTTTACATGGAGCGACTGCCTATCTGACCTCCACAATCCACTTACTAGGTAATACGATACCCCTTGGTAAGACTGGTTGTCAGACTTTCGGGCTACTGACGACCCGTAACGATTGTCAAAGATTCATGAATGACAGCCGGGACCAACGGCTTAACGGGCTTTCCGAGGCACGGCGGGGTCTTGGTATGTGAAGATGGTCACCCATCCACAGACCAACCGCGGCAAGCGTAGCTTAACCTGATCGATCGACCCGTGCGGCTGTTATTACTTAGCCACAAGCTCCTCCAACCAAAAAAAAAATACCATCATATGTAGTACATATATTGTATGAGTGTTCTCAAAATAAATGCCTGTTTTTTAAATTGGAGAAGCATGTCTTCTGTTGTGTAAGTGAAATCTGGTTTTGGGTTTGTAGCGGTATCTACAACGCCCAATGCGAACAACGCATCTTACTGACGTCACGCAAATCCTGCATCTCGCAAGCAGAGTTTACCGCGCAATTAGCATTGTATACAAACTTCCCAACATCAATCGTTGGGCAATTGCCCGCCAGACACAACACCTGTCTGGTCGGAGGATCCTCCCTTTTCTATGGAGGGTGAGCGAACTTTACACCCTGTTCCTCACGCCTCTATAGGTTATTTATCATATTTCATCAAAATTCTACTGCTTATTTACCCAATATCTGCATCATTGCTAAGTTACCTTTTTCGACATCTACAAGATAACGGGCAGGTACCACCTAATCTTGATCCGCGACCAAAATTGTGAAATAAAAGCAAAGTACCTAAATTATGTTTAAAACTGTATTTTCTTTATTTTTAAAATACGGTATCTTTATCTACAGAATGCCGCGAAGAAAACCGGTTACCACGAATATCTAATAGCAAAATATTACCAAACCCACATCTGTGAACAGGAAACGTGTGGACAAACAACCGTACTCGTGCGTAAGCGCATCACAATACATACTGTGTACACGCACACTGTTGTAAATACAATACACAAAAGTGTGTGTTGGTAATGTCACCAGGGCGAACTGAGTGCAAAACTGATGAAATGTTTGGATAGGAAAAAAAAATTGCTAATGAATTTCTTTGGACGTAACGATAAATGTATGAGATAGTATGAAATATTTGCCGGATACTAGAAAAAACTTTTCAAGTTGTTCAGGATAAACAAGTAGCTGTTAATTTCTAAACAGCAATCGTAAAAACTAATCATCAACATCATCATCATTTCTCGCCGAAAGACGTCCACCGGTCTTTCGGCGAGAAATGATGAGGCCTCCCCCAAGCACCGCCACTTCGACCAGTTCTGTGCTTCTCACATCCAGTGGATTCCTGCGGCCTTCACCAGGTCATTGGTCCACCTTGTGAGAGGCCTTTCAACGCTACGTCTTCCGGTACGCAGTCGCTACTCCAGAACCTTTCGGTCCCATCGGCCATCTGTTCTGCGAGCAATGTGCCCTGCCCGCTGCCACCTAAGTTTGGCAATTCTTCGAGCTATGTCGGTTACCTTGGTAGGTCGGATACCCTCTCATTTCGATAGTTAAAAACTAATATTCCCGGTTATTATCATCATCGTTATTGGCAAGTAAGCTTAATTGCACATCTAATAGTAATATCCAGTAGACACTCATCGACATTAACAATTTACATGACCTCCATATTTCATTATCTTTCGACGAAAGAGTGCGAAATCTTGGTCATTAATCACAGATGACTCGCGGTTATTTCAATGAAGTAATTCTCACAAATAACCCAATAGTTCAATGCTTATAATAACAATACAGATACTCTGTGGTTACTGAGCAAATATTGCAAAATATGTGGGTCGGCTGAAACTAGTGTATAGTTGTAAATCATTGGAAACTGACGGTAAACTGTGATTTGGGTGGTTCTCAAGTGTTCGTGTTATCTTCAGTGGCACGCGATGTTAAAGATAGTAGATGGTATAGTGAAAATACGGGATAATGAAGCCTTGGAAAAATATGTATGAATAATAGAAGTCTTATTCTTTTTCGTCGTGTCGATGGTACGACCGCGACAGTGTATTAAATTGTGTTGTCCCAAAACTTCGCCACTTCGTCATCATCTGTGGCAGCGCAGAGGCTGCACTATAGTTGCATTTTTTGGAGTAATAATAGAAAAAAATTGGGAAAGTAACCGTTCTGCCTTTTGTAATTTCATATGGTCCTGTAGTTTATCTAGTCACAATTTGAATGGTATGTATTCATTTCTATGGAAAAATCCCAGTCTGATAACGTATTCTTTATGACTCAATGAACGAAACCGCGCGAAATGAACGCAAAGTTGGCGTAATTAGCTAAGGAATTGACGTGATTTTGAGTCAGGAATCATTGAGTGATCATCGTGAATTAGGGCCCTGGTGAGCTTGGGGGAGCTGCATATCGAGCTAACTAGGCAAATGAAAGCACAATTTGTAAAGAGAATTGCCTAAGATAGAGGAACCTTCAATAACAGATATGAAATCTATTGTGTTAGCATTGCCTTCAAAGACACGTTACCTAAGCGTTGATACAATGAAACCCGTTACAAATTAAGCAATATTTTACAAACATAAACAATATTAATCATTGTCTTGTTACAATTACAATCAAGAATCAAATGAAACAGGTATTCAGACGTGGGCAGCCCTTACCGTTCCGTAATATCTTCATAACGAGACTGGAACAATTATGTACAGGACTGCGCTGGTGCAAAAATCGCCCACACAAAGAGTCGCTATATCTATGACTCAATCTGAAATGTCTGGGGGCTGTTTTGAGATAGCTGTGCTCTTAAAACTGATATATAGTCTTTGATAGGTGGTCATTGATTTGGTAAATGACGATAACAGTGACAAATAAGCTTGCCAAATGGATTGTTGATCTTGCTATGGTACCAGCGCGAAGTACTCGTATATAGTCAATTGTAATATAACATAAAGCCACGCCTATAATCCCCGAAGTTTAGGCAGAGGTGTACGTTTACAGTATACGTTTTGTCAGTTATATGTGTGTTTGTTTGTATATAGCCAATTCTCTTGTCAAAACATGTTGATCACATTGCATTTCACAGATAGTGACCAATATGATTACTGGCGTACAGGTGCAATTACAAAATATGAGAATTTTCAACTGATTTCCACTATGTTCCTCATCCAGATGTAAATCTGAGTGAAGAAAATACTGAATAGGGCAAGTTATAGGTCATCGTTTAGTCGGTCTCTTTGGCGGACTTGACCTTATATAGTCATCCAGATCGTGTTTCGCCCATCTACGTGGGAGATATTATAGTGCACAGACACAGGTGCACTCTCACTCTCATATTCCGATGGGACGGCATTCTGACACGACCGGAGAGAAATCAGCCGCAGGACCAACGGCTTAACGTGCTTTCCGAGGTACGGGGGTATCACGCCGCCAACTTCCAAACTCTGGACTGTTACTAAGAAATTTCTAATGGAGGAACCCAATAACTTATTGTCCGACCCGGAAATGGAACCCAGGACCCCACGCTCAGCAGTTGCGCTTGCAACGAGACCAACGGGGCAGTTATTTTGGCGGACGTGACCTACGATGTGCCCAAATGCGTGTGCCGAACTATCTACCAGATATATAAATCGACGTTATCTAACCATATCCGTCACATAGCCTGACAAATCTAAAAATAGCCAGGCTTATCCGCTTTGCCTAAGAGGGCGATAGGCACCGCATAGGCTGAATACATAAAAATATCTAATATTGTGATTACCAAACCGCCTACAGAATTCTGAATGCCCAAAAACGTAAAAGCTATTGATTTTCATATTTAGAGTAAAATAGCTTTTGTCCATATTTCCAAGTTAAACAAATATTTTAAGAAAATCGTAAAAGGCGAAATAGACGGTCCGTTACCGTCTATACTTTTAAGATATCCTTATTTCGCTTTGTAGGCGATAAGCCCCTATGCAAAAAACTCTATGGATGCCTAATAATCATAAGACATCCTGAAAGCTTTTTCGTTGTCATAAGCAGCTACTAGCTCACACTTAAATTAAAAAAAAAAAAAACTTTTTGCAATAAAGAAAAAAACCGACTTCTTAAAAAGACACTACAAAGTGAAAAATAACTTTAATTTCGGAAGTCGGTGTCGTTGGGTTCGCATTTTCGTTGTTTGCCACCGACTTCCGAAATTAAAATTATTTTTCACTTTGTAGTGTCTTTTTTGGAAGTCGGTTTTTTTTTGCAAGTTTTTATTTTTCACTTTTTAGTTGTAATATTCACCAGTAATTTTGGTTAAAAAAAACGATGTGTGGGCCCACAAAATTTTAGTGTTGCCCTCGATTTCCCCAGGATCCAATCATCAGATCCTGTCTTGGTGACCATGGGACCACTTCAGAAGTATCTCCTTTCGAACAAAAAAAGAATTTTGAAAATCAGTCCACAATTGGCGGAGTAATCGCGTAACAAACACACAAAAACAAAAAAAAAAACACCGTCGAATTGAGAACCTCCTCCTTTTTTGAAGTCGGTTAAAAAAAATACTTTGTCTTCGTTACTAATTTACTCCACCATATCTAATTTGTTTCGTTAAGATTCTTCTTTCGATCCATCTCTTCCGTATCTGTTTTAAAAATTCCAACTACATATTTCATCTTTATTCACATATCTACCGCCATCTTCAACATTACTAGCTATCCCTTCCCCATCATCAATAACACTGTCGATTTATATCATACGCAAAATAACTCTAGTTCGTCTTGTTCGAACATCCCTATTATAGCAGTACGGACCACTGTATTAGCAGCGGCTGCACCGGTGGCGGGTGCCTCAGTGCGCTGTCAACTGTCAGTGCGCAGGAAGCTGCGCCCACGCAAGATACGAGGAAAGGCGTCATGGTGGAAGAGAATGGCGGATTAAAAGATGGGAATTTTGAAGAGATACGTATGTAATCGAGGCTTCTATAGTGTAAAAGTGGACTGTCCGAATATTTTAAACGTTTAAATGGTTGATGGTTTATGTCACCTCTCATCATTGTGTTAAATTAAAAAGCATATGGCATAAGCATAATCCTATAATACCTATAATGTTCCCACCGCTGGGTCACAGGCCTCCTCGGGGTTGGTGGATGTCACATGTCTTCGATGTTTTGGTTCTAAGACATGCCGGTTTCCTCAGAATTTTTCGTTCACCGGTTTGAGAGCAGTGGTGATGAAATTAAATACACAAAGCAAAAAACATATTTAAATGTTTTTTTTTTAAATTGCAATAGTGATGTTGTTTAATGTAATTTTGTTTTAGCTATACATGAAAATCTTCGCTGACGAACGTTATGAAGCTGTTTTTATTTTCTAGAGCGGCTAACATTGTGGTTTGAACTTTTTAGTGTTTTATCAAACTCTTTACGTTATTTCGTAAGATTATTTGTTTGTTTTCTTTTTACTAACTGCCAACCCGCTGATCTCTTCCTTTTTGCGCTGCATCTCTATAATTGAATCAACGTCCGCCAACATTGATATATGTAAGGGAGATACGTGAACAGATTACTAAATTAGCTTCCAAGATTTATCTGCAGTTCACTTCCCATTCAGGGTAACACGTATCCTATCGTCGGCATAGATGAACACCGCTGAATTTTGCAGCGGAAATAGGTGTGTCGTCAGCCTATTAGATGGTACAAGTTGAATAAACTCTTGGTGCTAGTGTTCTGGGCTTCCTTTTGCGCTTGTCGATTGATTTAAGGACTTATTAGAAGTTAGATTTATTAGAAGCGGATTAGAATTATTTATTATTACTACACGAGAGGCTACGATTAAACTAGCAGCCTGTAATGTCTTCAGAGAGGGTCTAACGCCTATTTTAATGCAGAGAAGGAACACTAAAATAAAATTGATTACTGGGCTAGCTATCTGTTGACTATTTCAGACTATTGTGTCTTACTCCAGGGCTGTAATTCTCTATGACGCAATGAACGAAACCGCGCGAAAATAAACGCGAGATTGGCGGGATTTTGGCGAGATCGGCGGGAAGGAATTGACGTGGTTTCGGTAAGGAATCGTTAAGTGGTCATAGTGAATCAGGGCCCTGGAAGTTTGCGTCATCGTAAAGGATATGTCAAAAAAGCGTGACGTTGAAAAATTTGCATTCTTTGAACAGAATTTGAACGAGCAACCTTGAACTTTACACGCGGGATCGTGAACTTGGTCAACAACGACAGAGAATCTGACGCTCAGTCTAATATTGACTTATGCCATATAAAAACCAATATGCTTATCAGCACCGCAACATGTTTCACTGTAGGAAACGCGGAACTTACAAACTTACGCAGAATTCCATACAATATCACAATCAGGAGCTCAACTTTCAATCAGAGGTGTCATGCCGTATAACGGTGAGTCGGTAATGTCACATTGTTGGCTCAACTGTCAGGGCTACAGACAGACGGCAGACTTGTCGGATCGGGTTGCGACATCCGATACTATTGCCGTCTTTACAATTTGAGTACGACTTGTCAATGTTTGAAGACGACTGTGTACGGTGCGTGTTGTTTAAGGTCTTGCGAAGATGACACAATAAATTCGCAAGTTTTTTTACGTATTTTTTTTTGTTTCTGGTTTTACACAGCTATACATACCAGCTATATTCGATTATAAATAGATAAGACTAAAGGAAAAAATATTGTAGAAATAGATTTGTTTGGTCCTAATTTTTAAAAACAAATGAAAGCTAATTTTGAAAAACAAGAAAAACTCTTAAGGTTAAAATTTCGATATTGATTAAACGTATTGTCTTATATTTTACCAACTTACAAAACTCCAAAACACCTTGAATTCTGTACTTACCTGCAACAAAAAAACAAAAAGAAATTAGAACAAGTTAATTTAATTAAAATGAATTACATACACACCACTGTAATTACCAAAAGGTCTCAATTTCACGCATAATCTAAAAGGAGATTAATTGTGCCATTTGCTTCTACTACCTTACGATATATCAAGATGTTTGTCCCAAAAGAGGGACACTTCGTTTCGCGCTACTATGTCAGGTCAAAAACTAAATTGAGATGAGTTGAATGATGAGAGAGAGAATATTGAGTTTCGGCCTTTTATGTAACCAATAAATTGATGGTTAAGATTATACTGAATAACAATGCCATAATTTAATGACGATAGTATAGTTTTATGTATTGAGGGGCTTGTGGCTAAGTAATAACAGCTGCACGGGTCGATCGATCAGGTTAAGAAGCTACGCTACATCTTTACATACCAAGACCCCTCCGTGCCTCGGAGAGCACATTAAGCCGTTGGTCCCGGCTGTCATTCGTAGATCTTTGACAATGACAGTCGGTACGGGTCGTCAGAAGCCCGAAAGTCTGACAATCAATCTTAACAAGGGATATCGTTTTACCCAAAAACTGGGTTGTGGATGTCAGATAGGCAGTCGCTCCATGCTAGAATACTGGTATTCAGCTGCATCCGGTAAGACTGGATGCCGACCCCAACGTAGTTGGGAAAAAGCTAGGCAGATTGATTCAGTATAGTGTTATGCCTATGTCCACCAGTGGATGTCTTTCTGCTGAAATGATGATCAGTATATTATTGTATAATTGGGCGGTTTTCGCAACTCCACGTCCAAGCGCGTCTTTTGCGTACGGCTCTATTAATAATGACGCTTTGTGTGCGTTAAATGGGTAATAATTTTTCAGCCTTTACCTATTTATTCAATCAAACTTTACATAAAAGACGTACGTAATCGGATACTGCATATATTCACTTAAAATTTAGATTTGTTTAGATGATATTATGACAGATTTGTTACAAATAATGTAATAAGAACTGATTTAACATTTAAAAATTTATTGAATTAAAAAGTGAATGAAAAATTTTCATTGTGCGCCGCCCGCCGTCTGTTTTATAGCTTTAACCAGTAACCTATAAAACCGACTTTAGTTCTATCCACTTCGTGGGTGTTAATCACCATCCTTCGTCGAACAGTTTGCATATATCACAGAAACAGTAAAACAGGTGTATTTTATTATAACAATCATTAACACAATGTTTATAATACATATGTGTTCCGAATTTGTCTAACGTGATAATGACGGGACAGCTTTATTGGACCCATCAATGAAGGTCATAATAAAATATTATGTAAAGAAGATGTCACAGTAATAATGGCATTTAGATAAAGGTGCTCATCTACTTGATTGTCGGCGAAAAATCAATAATCATTTAAAATTCGGTAGTTTGCGTTCTTGCGTTATAAAGCTGTTAAAATCGTCTGTCTGTAAATAAACGCAGTTTGCATTACTTATTTTACCATCGCAACTTGTAAATGCCAAAAATGCTATCCGTAACCTCTAGTAGATTAAAATGACAGATGGATTTTCTCGAAAAGCACACACTTCACCGAATCACTACATAAGCTCACAATGATCAAATGTAATAAATATAATTTATGATTAAATGGTTTAATCAGCTAATTAATCATTAATGTCACAATCACAATGCTTGCTTTAGAAGTTCGCCTACACATATTGGACACACCTTTAGGATTATCTAACTAAATCCATTGAAGAAAAAAACAAGATTTGTCGTTGAAATACATAAATTTGCAAACGACGACATTAGGCCGACACAGAAGAATGCTTCCTAATAAATAACAATCAGTGCGTAGGACTTAAACGGCTGTCACTATCAAAAGTAACCAATAAAAGGTGGAAGACTAAATTGAATTAATAAATGAAATTTTATTTGGCTGTTGCTGACTAATATAACAATTTATCTGACTTCTGAACAAAAAGCCATTTCTCATCGCGAATCTTATTCTAAAAAACAAATATATTATGGTACCTAAAACCATTAAAAAAAAACTTGATATCTTTGTTCGAAAGAATTCGGACTATCAAAATACGACAGTAATGGTTTTATTATAAAAAAATCAGGTTCTATAATTAATTATTGATTTAATAAAAATTTACATTCTACAACTTATTTTGTAAAGAAAACTATATGCCTATGTATGAACTCTGCGGGACTTTTGTCGAGTTAAACTTATATTATTATTGTTTTGTTACGAAATTGCTATCAACTATAAAACGTAAGCTTTTACTATAATACTCATACATTATGTATTTCGATAGTTTCGGACTAATCAATTTGGTCGAAAACCGTAATCACATATCACCAGCCTCGCATAGCTTGTCAACTGTAAATTAACGAAACATGTAAGCAATTTGTCTAGTAATAAAATTAAGAAATCAAAGTAGGTAATTAGAATTACCATTTCGATTTTAGGTGGTTGTAAAAAAAAAAAACATAATTTGTGATAAATTAATGCGACGCCATAGTGGCACCTAACCTTTATGATTATTAGATTAACTGTTTAAAAAAAAAGTTGTTAAAAATATTTATTAGTAGCAAGTAGGTACGTTTAGATATTAAAAAAAAACCTACCTAACAAAACCTTCACACTAAAAATAGCATTAAGTTCCGTTCTAACCTAAATTACTGATAACGATTTAAAAAATATTCACGAGCCTACACTTCCTATGTTCCAAGTCCTCAATGTCTTTCCTCTACTCGGCCTACAATGTAAGACATCCATCACTTTATCTTCTGTTTGGCGAAAGATAATCCGTCGGCGCGGTCGCGATTTACAGTCGACTCAGGGTTCCCACCTGTCAGCTATCGCCGCCGACACAAGTGTCTCGATAAATGTAACTCATAAATATATTTTGTAACGCGTTCTGCGATTATATTTAGAACCAAGAAAGTACAAGACCAATTCTGGTGTAAATTCGAAATGTTCAGTTGTTGTCCTAACAGTTTCGGAAATCATATTTGTAGAAAGTTTCCGACTGTGTTTAGGTTGGGACATAAATTGCGATGTCTGGGACACTTGTGTCACGATTTGTCTCGCAGTCTGTCTGTGTAATTGAAAGCCTTGCTTATGTGCTGACAAGAAATGAAAGGTGCAAAGATACTTGTAATAAATGTGGGACAGGTTTACACTGCATAGGTATAAGATTTAATGTCGTAGGGATTAATACGGTCATTGTTTTTATATAAACTGGCTTACTTTCACCAGCAGAATTACATAATTTCCGCGAAGAAATTTCATTAATAATTATCTAAAAATGCCATTTTGTTTTATTTGGTCATAATCTTTCTTTTCTTTTTTTTTCCTTTTTTTAGATAAATGTAACGTAACTGTAATGTTGATAGCTGACCCGTCAGTCATTATTTAAACTAATATTACATAATATTAATATTATAATTATTAAGTTTTATAATTATTTTTGTACAGATCTTTATCGTTTATCTTCGTGACAGCCCTATTTAGTCGTCCCATTTTGACGTGAATACTTCACCTATTTGCTTCTGCGACGCAGCGTTCCATCTGCTTACCTCTTGAAGACATAGTGCGATGATGGAACGCTTTGGAAGAACGTTGACCTATTTTAAAGATGTTCAAGCCATCAAGGATTTATATGAAATTAATGAAAATGTGTAAGTACCTAATAAGTAATTTTGAACTAACTCTAAAACTAGATAAATAATTATTTTTTATTTATTTAAACACAGTTACATAAAATAAGAGAGTACACATCACATAAGCTCACGCCTTTTTCCCATGGGGGTAAGCAGAAACTATAGAACGCCACCTGCTACGACCCTTACATACTCCTTAACGAAAATAAGAGAGTATCTACAAGTATTCTTTTTTTTTATTTAAAAACCCCGTTTATTTAGTTCATGAATAAACATGCTGAATTTTGCTTAACTATGTGATTCTCACGCACATTAATGCAAGTCAACTACATAAAGAAAAATATTTATGTACTCGCAGCCCTAAAAAGATATACACAGGATAATGTTATCAGTGGACAAGGAAGTTCAGGTTTACAGGTATTCGCGCTGTACTATCGTTGTTCAAGGGAAAGAGATGAGCTGTCCTGTTATTCTATAATCTTTGTGCTTTATCCAATAGGAAGAGACGATGAAAATGCTTGAATATTAAAGCTAAGCGAGCACTGCGATGCGATTATTTTGCGATTTTTTTTTCATGCGAAATTAAATCGCAATTGCATATAATTTTTCGAGGTATTCCTCGTAGCGCTCCCGTTTTGAAACGCTCCCATCTAAGCGCTCCCGTTTTGTTCCTCCAAGCGCTCCCAAAAGGAGCGCTTCGAGGAATGATTAAAAATATTAAAATTTATTTCCTCGAAGCGCTCCCACGTTTAAAAATAGGGAAAAGCATGAAGTAATGAATTATATCGATAATTTTTAAAAACTCATGTGTACATCATCGACATCGAAGTTGCTTAACCAAATTACGAAATTGAAAGAATAATATCTTTTTGCTTTCGGCACTCTTATGTGTATACAAGGACCAATGTTATTGTGTAGGTATTCAAAGAGGATTTTATAAATTATATTTACTATTTTTGGCAACAATTAATTATAAAATTGTTTTAACCATTTTATCAATCGCATAGGTAGCATCACCGTTGAGCGCAATACGTTACTGGATCCCGGCTCAGAGCAGGTGATTTTAGTCAGTAGGTGGTTTTAGTCAGTAAGAGTCTGACACTCTCTCGCCCCGCCTAGGACAAGGAAAGTCATTTCTACCATTGACGTAAACGATAGAACCTTACGACCTTATTTCTACGAAAAACTTCCGAAAAAAAACATTGAGGTATGCGGGGAAGGGGGTAGTAATGGGAAACATAATGGAGAGAAATCTTAAGCTTTCTAAACAATAAAAAAATATGAATAGGTACATATGTCGGTAGATTATATTCATCTATTTGGTGGACTAAAGGATTTACAATAAAACAAAAAAAAAATAATTACCAAACCCGTGCGAAGCCGGGACGGGCCGCTAGTTGTATATTATAACAATGTGTTCTACTTATTATCGATAATTTCAGTTAGTATAGTCCCATCTCTATCCGAAAGTTAATCATGGGAGCGCTTCGAGGAAATAAATTTTAATATTTTTAATCGTTCCTCGAAGCGCTCTTTTTGGGAGCGCTTGGAGGAACAAAACGGGAGCGCTTAGATGGGAGCGTTTCAAAACGGGAGCGCTACGAGGAATACCTCAATTTTTCAAACAAATTCTCAAGCGATTTTTTACTTACTCTAGTATATTGGTATATTGTTCACAGATTGGCGATTATTTATTGCAACTTTTAAATTTCGTAATGTGCGCTTAGCCTTATTGCTTGTAGTCAATGCAGCTCTAAAGATATAATTAAATATTTTAACTTTGATGTTAATTAAGTAACCGTCCTTTACAACAATAATTGACGTAAATGGTTGAATATTGTTTATCCTCGTAACGTAACGCGGAATTTTAGTCAAATTGAGATACTCCAAAGACAGTTTAGACGTGATTAAAAACATGGCTACTAAAAATACGTCAATTTACGTCAGGCGCTGACTAATTTGACGGGACTAAACTAATCTTCTGTCCTTTTCTTAATGAAATACAAAGAAAAATATGTACTGAACTTAAATTTAGTTTAGTTTGTGAACAAGGGAATCGGTGCCGTTACCTACCTATTTTTCTTAGACTTTAGAGAAAGTTCTGCTAAGGTAGGAGGAAAAGAAGGAGATGAGGAGGAGGAGGAGGGGAAGGGGGTAGGGGGAGGTAGGAGTACGTAATGTTCCACTTGTAATCGTGATAATGTTTTTAACACAAGTAGGTGTTAACATCCGTGTTGAAATATTAGGCTTAGCAAAAAAATGATGATAAATCGTACATTTTTGAACGCTCATTATTCACATTGATATAAAAATGCCTATAGAATTTAAGATAGATTTACTTACATACTTTTTACAATATTTAACACAACTAACTATTTACACTAGGTACTAAATTAAAAGACTAACTAACTATACAAATAAATACAAAAATCAAAGGACATTTAGTCGTTGAAGTACATACGGAAACGTGCCCAGAAGACTGGCAGCATTGCCATTTTGAGGTAGGTTATGTAGGATAAACCAGCCTAATGGCTAAGGTGTCGAACCAATGAGAAGTTCCTGAATACCATCTCCAGCCATTGCAATACTGACGTGATCCGACTCCTATCACACACAAGCATAAATATAATAAACTAGCTGCGCCCCGCGGTTTCACCCCCATAAGTTTCGATCCTAGGGAACATCGGGATAAAAAGTATCCTATGTGTTAATCCTGGTTATAAACTATCTGTGTGCCAAATTTCACCCAAATCCATTCAGTAGTTTTTGCGTGAAAAAGTAACAAACATCCATCCATCCATCCATACAAACTTTCACGTTTATAGTAGGATATAGTAGGATTTCGCTAGTGCAAGTGACATTTTTTCCGTGATAAATAATATCAATAATGGTTTCATTGATCCCAATCCTTATCTGTTGATTCAATTGACACTAGCCGACCACGTGGTCTATGCAAAATCAAACCGAAATTGTGTTAGCAAGATAACTCTTATCAATAAGTCGACAATGTTATCAATAAGGTACTTTGCGACAGCCTGAGAATCGCTTGGGTGGCCAGATTTCACACTTAATTTTGAACTTTAACTCTTAAAAGTAAAGTGTAATCTGTGTTGCAGTTTTCTGTATCGAAATCGCTTTTGCGCGTGAATATCGCACGGTAATTAATATTTTTATTGTAGTAACACTGAATAATGTTAGTATGTCTGTGTAATGTTAGTATGTTCACAATATCGATATATGTTAGACCTAATAGCATGATCAGCCTATAACGTTCCCACTGGTGGGACACAGGCACAACACAGGCGTCTTTTCTGTGAGAGGGAATGGGTATAATCTGCCAGCCCAGTGCGTGTTGGTAGATGTCACTTATCTTCGAATTTTTGGTTCTAGGACATGCCGATTTCCTCACGATGTATTCCTTTACTGTTTTGAGAGCAGCGGTGACCTAATAGACCAAATGCTTAAAATGAATCTACAAATTATGTTTATTTATCCAATTTATTTATTTACTCAATCAACTCAATAAAAAAATAAGAAAAGTGTTCGTTCTCAATTCGTAAACGAAAAACGACGTTAAACGTATTTTCTTTCCTTCCGTGACCCTCATTCATAGATTTAATTGTATTGTATTTTATTGCCTATTAGGTACAGACGCCAGCAGGTCAAGCTACCCGAAACTGTCAAATTTTCTCAATCAACCTTGAACCTTAATGCTTTAGCGATAAAGTTGAAAATATATTAAAGAAATTTGACAGATTGTAGTAACTTGATGTGCTGGCGTCCGTACATGATAGATAATGCTAAATACGGTTTATAATCTCGAGTATTCAATTTATTAGGTAAAATATTGATAATGTTCACAGAATTAAGATATTATAACGATTTATTAGGCTATCGCTTCGTTATGTTAATTGGACGAGCGGCTGAAAATGCTTATATACTTTTAAAACATGCCTATCATCTTGAGGTACTCATGCCTTTTTTTATGTATATTAGAAAATCATGGAATATTCATTTATTTAAAAACTATAAAAAACCAGTTCCGTAGAGCTTCCATACTAGTAAAAATAATAATATGGTTAACGTCCGTCCATCTGCCTAATTTAAGGTTATAATTGCTTTCGCAATCTATAATTTTTAAAATTATAGGTTGCGAAAGCAATTAGGTTAAATCAAAATACATAATATTCATTAGCCTAATATTCAGATTTCTTTAATATTTTGGCGTAACGTTTATGGGCTAGAAATTAATTAATTATAAAGGTTCTATTTTTTGTAAGAATAAAACAACAACTAAACTGGTTCTTGTTGTAGAGATTAATTAAATGGGAGATCTCCTTATAGGTACCTCATCGTCATCTGCCTAGCGTTTTCCCAACTATGTTGGTGTCGGCTTCCAGTCTAACCGGATGTAGCTGAGTACCAGTATTTTACATGAAGCGACTGCCAATCTGAACTTCACAACCCAGTTATTGGGTAATACGAAACCCCTTGGTAAGACTGGTTGTCAGACTTTCGGGCTTCTGACGACTCGTAACGACTGTTAAAGATCCACGAATGACAGCCGAGACCAGCGGCTTAACGTGCTTTCCGAGGCACGGAGGGTCTTGGTATGTAAATATGGTCATCCATCCACGGACTGACCGCGGAAAGCGTAGCTTAATCTGTAGCTTAATCGATGGACCCGTGCGGCTGATACTACTTAACAAGCCTAGGTAAATCTACAAAAATTAATCATATTTGTTTACTGACGCAAATGCAAAAACATAGCTTTCGTGTAGGTGTGACGCGACGACAGTTCGACGCGATTCTGATAGAACAATTTCAATTAAGTTTTCATATAAATTGCTCTACTAGAGTCGCGTTGCACCTGCCTGTGGGAGCCTTAAATGGTATAAACCACATTTATACAACAAAGTTAATTTTGGTTTCTAATCAATAAAATTACTATTGTAAATTTATTGACAGTGAATCTCTTTTTCCTTGGCAGCTCTGGACAGAGTCGTTAATGTCCCACTGCTGGACAGACCATCCTTTGTCCAGCGGTGGGACATTAAAGACTAATAAAAAAAAGTGAACTAAATTATCCTATGACAGTTTCAGCAGGGGTCGCCACTTTATCTTTCAGTAAAACGATAACTACCGAAGAATAAATTCATATTTGGTACTCACAGCACGCTCCTGAATTTTTATTTATTCAGAAAAATCAGCATAATATTTAGCTTTAGGCATATAATTTAAAACCAAATAGAGATGCGTGGTGGTCCGAAGTATCCGTTTAATTATAACGTCATCATCATCAAGGTATACCGTCTGAAGGGTGGGCAGAAATAGATTGATAAAGCAGTTAAGTACTGTGTTATTAAGCTATCAGTTTGTGTAAGCAAGTCATTTCTAGATGACGTCTGTTGTTATTTTTTTTTTCTGCAAGGTTTGCAAAAGAGAGTAATAGAACAATTTTATTTATTTAACGATAACGTTCTAGGTAGGTTTTTTTATCATTTTTACCTGTGATCCGTTGCTTCAAATTTGTTTTCGGCAATCCTGCTGGATAAAGGCGTTTCCTTATGACAAAGCCCCGCAACACACACCGACCGAGAGCCACAAGAGACGATGACAACAATAAAGCCTAACACTAAATTTAGCCAAAAACAAACAATACTGAAACCCTCAAACTAACCCTCCTTGACTAATTATAGTCCGAAAAAAACTGTTCCTGCAACATCTGAAAACTACCGGTCATTATCGCCGATTCCCTTGTTCACAAACTAATCTTAATTTAAGTTCAGTGCATCTAGTATACTATTGTAGACTTTGGTGCATCTTTTTCTTTCTATTTCATTAAGAAAAGGGCAGAAGGTAAATAAATATTAGTTTAGTCCTGTCAATTTTTTATTCCATAGCAAGTTTAAACGTGATTAAAAACATGGCTACCAAATATACGTCAATTTACGTCAGGCGCTGACTAATTTGACAGGACTAAACGAATATTTATCTTCTGTCCTTTTCTTAATGAAATAGAAAGAAAAAGATGCACGAACTTGAATTTAGTTTAAGTTTGTGAACAGGGGAAATCGGCACCATTATCAACATTGAATACTAAACCCAGACCCCTGTTTAGAGTTTTTAGTGCTTATCCAATCACTGAAGGCTAAACATTGTCCGACAATCTATTTGTAACCGTTCATAATACCTATGTGGAGTTTATGCAGATTAACTTATAGATAATGTGTGCTCCGGCTGATGTCAAGGAAACATGTAAAACATATTACCCACTTATTTTAACTTGGTTAATTTGGGTCACGTGTCTGGTAGTAATGATTATGATTGATTGAATCAATCTTGTTAACTGATGTTGGGTTTATGGTACTCGTATCTTAATTATGGTACGTAGCAAAAATAAAAATATTTTTTTTTCAGTTGGAATGGTAGGTAGGTAGGTACTCCATTCCAACTGAAAAAAAAATATTTTTATTAGAGGGCTCCTCAAGCCCTCTACAGTACTCTGTAGAGGGCTTGAGGAGCCCTCTTAGGTAACGGGAGGAATCAAACAACTATAAGACTCCTTTAAGATTATATTGTAAGCACGTCTTTACATATTTCTGACTAAATTACCACTCCCTGTTCTAAACAAAAATGCTAATAGAAAATATATGACATTAGCTTGAACGTTCGAATGTAACTCGCGCTAAATTATAGCCGGCCTGCACTATATGAGGTTGCCTTGGGCAGACAAACCTCTACAGTACCTACCGAAGCACGCAAGCTTGGTTTACCAAAACAGTACTTCAGTACTTTTTTTGTCGTATAGATTCTAAATAATTATACTCCCTGATCTTACTTTTCTTTTTTTAACAACTGATAATTATAATTAAAATAAATAAATAAATAAATCCCTGGACATTTCACACAGCACCATTTGTCCCAAGCTAAGCAACCTAATGCTTGTGTTATGGTAACAAGATGGCTGATAAACTACTTATATACAATTTTTTTTTTTTGTAAATACATACATATTATAGATAGAAAAACACCCAGACTCGGAACAAATACATGTAGGTCATACAAATATTTGTTCCGTGCGGGAATCGAACCCGCGACACGCAGCGCAGCAGTCAATCGCTTAACCACTGCGCCAACCGTGCCGTCTATTAAGTAATTTTAACACTAATCGCCTAATATAAGAAATAATCAACTCAAAAAAAACTGTCAATCATCATTCCTTTATCCCAATTTATTTGGGGTCGGCGTAACATGTATTTTTCTTTCATTTCGGTAGTCACCCCCTTTCTTTCCATATCATCATTCACACAGTCCATCCATCGTTTCTTTGGTATTCCCCTACTCTTATAACCATCGACATCATATAAAAACACGGTCAATCAAGTCTGCAATAAATAAGAAAACATTGCTTTGCTACTAACGGCATATTTAAAAGCTTGTTAACATACCTAGTAAATGTTTATTAATGAATAATAACGATGAATTGCTCTACAATTGATATAAATCAAACAAAATCTTACTAATTAGTAATTTCACATGTCACATCACTATTGACATATTTTTATTCGAATTTATTCGATTCATAGTCGAATAAAAAACACACATAAAAAAAGACGATACTCTTCTAAAAACAAAATTATTTCGTAGTTAAGGTCTCATTTAGTACCTTTTGGAAGCTTATTAAAAAGATTAATTGAATAAAAACGTTTTTATCGCATCATAATCGAATAAATAATTTAATCGGAGAGAAAACGTCAATTAGTACGATTTTTGTTATAATTCACGGTTAACGGCGTGTTTTACGGTGTTTTCGATGAGTTGTTTATGTAATTAATATAAATGAGATGTAAAGTCTCATTAGAGAATGGTTGAAAGTGAAATAAATACTCGACTGGTGAAGAAGTATTCGTTTTATTTAATAATCCAAGTTTGATTGCATTATTTCGCAATTTTTTTCATTGCGTGATTCACCTGCTTGTGGTTTTTTAATAAATTTATTGTCAAATCACAATCTGTCAAATTTCTTTAATAGATTTTCAACTTTATTGCTATAGCATTAAGGTTTAAGGTTGATTGGGAACATTTGACAGTTTCGGGTAGCTTGACCTGCTGGCGTCTGTACTAGGTAAGTAAGTTTTCTCAACATTCATTACAGCATGAAAACCAACTATTTGGTAGACTATCGAACTACTTAAACTATTTTGTAAATTAATTTTAGCAATTTGTTAACCACCTGTATACATACATTCTACGCAAATTAACATTTTTTATTCTATTCTAAAATGGATCCTTAGTCCATTGGGGAAAAACCGCGCACTGTTTAGATTTCGTTTATAATCGATTACCATACATAACATATGGTGAACAATCCCATCACTACCCTATTTTGAGTTGATCGAATAACTCAAAACAAAAAATATCAAATTCGTTATCTAACAATACCGAACATTACCAAACTATAATATAATTCATTGGCTTTATGCTCTAAGATCTGTTACACAGCAAATGTAAAGGCGCTCATTCACTGTACCTTATTGATTTTAAAACCTGATCACCTACAGGCTCATGTATAAATAATATTAATATTAATAAATAATTTTGTAACCCGGTTTTGACTTCCTATATGGAACTGATACAGTAGACGAATGTTGAATTTGTTTGTGTCATTGATACCTATGACATCCATTTGGCTTCTAGAGCAGAACCTCCTTACATGTTCTATGTTTGTACCTACTGTTGTTTCTTGAAAGAAGGGTTCTCTTGGTGTTATGAGTTTTATCATCTGGAATTTCTCAGCAGGCCGCACCGACAAAGGATTTTTCAAAGGACTAGAGCCCTACTTTTAGTTTGATTTAGTGTGGCTATAGTTTTTTTTTTAATAAGAACTAAAGTTCTTAGTAATTGATTACAGTCTAGCCTAAAAGACTAATAAGTAATTTAACTCTAACTTAATATTTTACGAGATAGATTATGTTATAACTAAGAATAGTGTCGATTTGCACTTTTACACAGTTTCGTAGCACTTTCTTAGGGTCTGATAATTGATAAAACACTTTGTTCATGTGTTACATGTATAGCACCATTAGCACCGCACTATTTTTCATTCACTATATAAATACTACACTGACTCAAATGGTTTAGTTCTCTTTTGCCTACAGTGGCTACAGTGTAGGCTTTATTTTGGTCATTGTCCTTTGAGGTTTGTAACTCAGTGTTGTTCTAGGTAGCATTGTCATCATTACTAAGGACAGTGTTATTAAGTTTTTCCATCTGGAACATCTCAGTAGCAGCTCGGAGTCTGGATATGTGCCCGGTTAATGGTCATAGACTCGCCCCCTATTACATGGGACTTCAAAATATGACTGGCGAAATTTGGGGGTCCTATAGGCACACTTCTGTCCAACCCTTCGGGGACACAATGCGTGATGTTGTGTTTATGTAATTCTCTTGGTTGGTACCTTCATTCATATTTATTTGCTGCGAAAACCACCAATATTGTAAATCTAAATATTTAACACCTCTTACATACAAAAAGAGAATATTTTAATAAGATTTACGATTTTATGTAAATCTTATTCTTTGTCATCAATCACTTTTCTTTGTTCTTGACATAAACGAACAAAAACATTTGTTTTTTTTTTATTCAAAGAATTCGTTGCATAACAAAACAATAGTACGAAACAAACAATTCACCAAATAAATTATTTCCAACAGTAACAATAAAAACCGTTAATTATGTTATATATTGTGTCCAAATAACTGGTACAATAAATATAAAAACCTTATTACATAAATATTTATTGGGTACGTGAACTGGACTATTAAATTGGACTCGAATTGGACTACCATTTTTATTACGATCACCATTAAAGATGGAATGATAAAAGATAAAAAAGATTACGTTTTTAGGTTAATTTATTATATGTTCCAATTATTTGAGGAATCTGAATGTGATGATTAAATTACTGGGACCGTGTTAGGAACACAGTGCTGTGCTCCAAAACGCAAATCGCTGACGTTATCAAAAAAACAGCCAAGCTTGAGGCTGCTTTTCCACCAGAGATGTGCTATGCAGCTATGCTGCGAGGATGTGAAAGCTAAGCTACGAAACTGTGCGACCGTTTCCACTAATGCTAATTTGTGTAGCGGAGCGAGTAAGATGTGCTATGAAGATGAATCAATACTTCTATTGATGCAGGAAGATGCATCAATACTTCTATTGATGCATCTTCCTCGCACAGCTGCCTCATAGCACATCTTGGCGCATCTTCATAGCACATCTTACTCGCTCCGCTACACAGCTTAGCATTAGTGTACTTGGCATTAGAGTACTCCCCGTGCCTTCCGAAGGTAAGGCACGGGGAGTACTCTGCTCTGCACATACATAACTCCCATCCATGGCACGCATCCTTCCGTATAAATAGCTTAGTTGAACCCGTTTCCACGAGTGCTTTGCTATGTGGACCAAGGAATATGATTTGTGGATATCAATCGCATCCACAGCAACGTAGCATAGCACATCTCTGATGAAATGCAGCATAAGTAGGACTGGGCCGGACACGTTTAACGCATGTCCCAGAAATATCCAGCGACCTCGAGCCAGACCCAGGAGAAGATGGCGCGATGAGCTTGACGCCTACATACAGGATCGGTCCACACTAGCTCAAGACAGGGAGGAGTGAAAAGAAGAAAGGGAAATCTCTGCCCTGCTGTGGGAAACATAGGCTAATAATAAATAAGGCGGTCCACATGACCTGGAAAGCCGGACAGGTATATCTGTATACGTCACCATCCTTCCACCTTCCGTCGCAGAGGTAAAAAGTCATACAGCCAGTCTTTTACAAACATCCTACACGCACAGTATTGACTGTTTAATTAAAACTGTGCTAGAACTGCATCCTAATTGTGTAAGACACTATCAATGTCAATCTGAATCACTTTCAGCTAATCCATTGCATCAGATGTTCGAAACATGTGTTTGCTCAACAACGTAAATAATGCAATGAATGTCGTTGAACTGTCAAAATGAAACCCATTGCTACTGATAGTGTGTTACGCAATTAGCCCGTTGGAGCAACTGAAAAAATCAAAATCCAAAGTCATTTATTTAAACTTGGCTGAGAATCAGCACTTTTTGAACGTCAACATTACATAAGACAGTTCCTCAAAACGGGCCACAACATAAATAAACCCCTCTGAAACATACCTTTATTAATTTGTACATAAAAAAAGTATCGAGTAACAATGAATGAAATGTTACACAAGAAAAAATCTCAAAACAGTGGCTAGTGAATTAATTTTGGAGGTATCATCGAAACTAACACGGGGAGCCCATGACCAACACGATATTGTTTTGTCTCTAAACAAATAATTGTTCATTAATAATAATAATAATAATAATAATAATTTTTATTTCGGACCAAAGAATCCATAGAGTGTTAGTAACATAATATTAAAACAACTTATTATCTAGTGTTAGTACCAATCACCCTCTGCACAAACTGTTTGTTCATTGCTAACCGCCATTTACATAAATTAAGACGTCACTATGTAGATTTTAAATAATGTCCCATTTCTATAGGAACTGAATCATTTCATAGGGCTTTCGCTTGGCAACTACTTACAATATTTTTTATTATATTTTTTTGGTTTTTTAAATTTATGTCGGGATTTTTCCCACTTTTTTTTATCTTTCGAGTAATTTTGAAAATATAAGAACAACAGTAAATAAATAACAACTGTATAATAACCGAATTTTTATAAATTTTTTAAACTGTTTTTTGAGACACTTGACAAATTTTTCAGGACATTACTACCTACATTGATTGTACTGAAAAACGTGCTGTTGAAAAATTTAAAGAAGGCTTAAAAATAAATACTTATCTACAACACGCTTTCTTCCAATGGGGGTAGAAACTACAGCTACGATCCTTACATACTTCTTTTGCATACATATTTCATTTGTCACACACATGTATTATGTTTATGTTGTACACTGGTCATACAAACACGCCGGTTACGAGTACTATGTACAGACGCCAGCAGGTCTAGCTACCCGAAACTGTAAAATTTTCCCAATCAATCTTGAACCTTAACGCTTTAGCGATAAAGTTCAAAATCAATTAAAGAAATTTGACAGATTGTAGTAGCTTGATGTGCTGGCGTCTGTACCTGACCTTTGTGAAAATCATCACCAATAAGGTCACTATATGTCCTTCTAGGGCGTTCTGTCGCAGAGTTTCCACTAACATCTGTTCTGTAATATACACCTCCTAGTTGCCTTTAATTCACCCTCTTAACATTACCATCTTTATTAACGCACAACCCTAAAATTAAGTCCATATAGGCAATTTCGACACGTGTAAGATAATGCATGCATGCATCTGTAATGCAGTGCATTGCATTACATGCATTCATTGTATACCTGCCGATCCATTGTTCGGGAGAAAGTGCCTCAATGAGTTCGATTTGAGCAGTGGCACACTGCACTTGAATAATTCATTAATATGATAACAGAAAACGATATAGATTTGAATCGATGAGCATTGTTTAATTTTTTTAGGGGTCCGTGTGCCGGAAGCTGCAATCCTACCATAATCGTTGGCAGGACGGAGCATGACAGGTCAAGGTTATATTTACACAGTTTACACTTGCTGAACATATGGTTGAAAATTGTATGGCACTTCACTTTTCATCTAAAATTTACCTGCTTCAAGAATGAAATGAATGGTAAGGCCCCAAATTTGGTCTAATTCGCGTCTTTCAAGAGTCCAGTTTGTTAATAAGGTGGGTGACACATATTTGGTATTATATGTCTCAATTTCGGGGTCTCATGTAGTTTCCTAAAAATAGTTAATAATTAGGCCAAGTTTAATTATTATGGCAGAAAACAGGAACGTCTTAAAACAAGTTAAAACGCATTGGTATAAGATGCACGACAAAATAACTGCAGCAAGGTGAATGCATACAATCTATTCGCATGATTTGATCACTCGCAGTCAGTTCTATGCATTATACATTTGACTTGATGCCGCTTGCAGATTTTCTGTCCTTTAAAGGCAAATGAGCTTGAAGATGGGTTATAAAAATGATAACATCATTATACAGCCTACTCGAACTCCTCTCAACATATTGCAAAACAACTTTATAGCACTGTGTCACCTAAACACGCACTTAGTCACGCTTTTCTGTGACTTAAGTAGTTCATTTTTACACAGAAAAGCGTGACTTAAATGCGGGTCGAAGTCACACGAGCTATAAAATAGTATAGAGCTTATTACACTATGCTAAATACCGGGCCCGATGTTTAGTCGTTCCTAAATTCAGGATAGTTTAATCGCATTAAACAAACTATCCTAATATCGTAATTTACTATTATTGTACAGAACCCAGAGTTATAATCAAGTCTTAGATTATACAAATTTTATTTATCTAATGATGTAAGACATTCTTTGAATATTTTTATTCTCATCTACAATGCTTGCTATTGTATAGAATTTATAGATAGTTCATTTGTTAAATGACAATAGAGTTTTGATAAGGGCGTCGATGCGTTACCAAAAGCATGATTTATGCGTTTCTGTGCTTGTATAACCCACGAGGTTAAAGATGGTGTAGGCAATCCCAAGAGCTATTCTGTAAAAAGAAATACCGTGAAAACTAAGGCATTAACACCGCCTTTGTCCAGTATTTTTTTACTTGTGCATAAAGTTTTAATGATAGATAAAACTTAGCATCCGCCTGGATGACAGTTTACTTCAACAAGCACTACAGGTCTTCGAAAAAGACTGGCTCATGGATGTGTACAAAATAGGCGGTTGAGCCCAGATTCACCATTCTGAGGCATCAAATGCATGTATAAAAAGAGATAGGTGTAAACTCCTTTAGAAATCTATTATTTACTCTATCAAGGTATATTTTTTTATAATTTTAACCTGTATAATTTCGCGAGCTACAGCAATTCCGTCACCGATCCTTTATCCAACCACGGTGATTATGGCGATATTCCCTTAACTTTTACTCCCTAAAGCAGGAAATTGCGTCCCTATTCTACTGTAGAAATTTACCGGTCGATACGATACGAAACATGCTCTACCTACATATATATACGATAAATCAATAAAATCGGAACCCAATTAAATTATCGAGAAATGTCGTCCGTTTTAATTATCCTACAGATAACGTAACTTAATTATCTTCAAACTAGTTATCCTGTCAGTAGCGTAATTATGCGTGTTGTCTGTAATATGTAGTTGATTAGAATGACATGTCTTGACTGGAAATGAATGACTGGCGTGTGTTGCCACTGTAAAAAGTCGTAAGTGTATTTATGTTGTTTTTAATAGAAGGAAGTGTGTATTGAGGTATTTATTGCTTGACTATTTTTTTTTTTATTATTTGTCGCCTTTTTTTGGTAATTAGTAAGTACTTTAAGACAACACCATTTTTTTTTTTCTTGCTTTTTGTGAACGTTGGAAGGAGGGAAGGCGGACCTTTGTTCTGCCGTGGGAAATAAAGAGTTAATAAAAAAAATGTTAATTAAAAAAAATATATGGAAACTGTTCAAATGCTTTATTTAAGTTACATTATTATTCAAAACTATTTCTATCCTACTACGGCAAAGCCAAAAGGAAGGTTATGATTTTTTAAAGTACCTATACCTATTAATGAACCGTAAAAATGTTATTAATTTCTGTATACATGTTACATGTATCTGTATAATTTTATGTATATTTTTCTAAAGTTACCTACTTAATTTTTTTTTATTATAATTGACATTTCATTATTGTTAGACCCATCAATGAATTTTTTACCTTAATACATGTCCACAAGAGACCTTAGACCGACTAATTAGTATTAATATCCTCTGACAAATTAAGGACAACGCTATGAAGATTGATTGGCAAGATCTTATCTGTAATGTGTAATTTTATTAAATTATTCTTGTAACGGTCTCTATAAATTAATGTTTACATGATGGTTATTATGCGTTTATATTTATTATTTAACGCGATAAAAACATGTGTTTTTATTGTTTATTTTATGTATACCTAATTTCATAAAATAGAACAGTGGCTATGACTTACGCGTTGAAGGTCGTAGGTTCGAACCAAAGCAGGCACTTTTGTGTAATTTATTTCATTACCACTGCTCTCGAAACAGTGAAGGAAAACATAGAACTAAAAATTCGAAGGCATGTGACATCCGCCAACCCGCACTGGGCACGTGTGGTGGATTACGGCCCACTCTCTCTCACAGAAAGGAGGCCTGCGTCCCAGCAGTGGGAACATTATAGGCTGCTTATGTAGTTTCATAGAATTTAATTTATGTCTTTAGAACGTATGTACGGACGCCAGCACATCCAGGTTACAACAATCTGTCAAATTTCTTTAATATATTTTCAACTTTATCGCTCAAACATTAAGGTTCAAGGTTGATTGGGAAAATTTAACTGTTTCGGGTAGCTTGACCTGCTGGCGTCTGTACCTACAGTTCGCCGACGAGAGAATGCATTCTTGACACTAGTCAGTTTCATACAAACTAATACGTGTTCTGCGAACTTGACCTTTATTAGTTACTAGAATTGTCGCACTGACAGGTGTCATTTCGACGACCGGACTGTACATACAACTTTTTCATATATTTTTTTTCGCTTTTTTAGATATTGCAGATTTTTTATCTCGCCTGCTTCAAATAATTTACCTAAGTACGGTATTCCTTGCCCTAATTCAATGTATTTGTAGGGTTCATTAATAATTTATCTGTAACCGCAATTTGTTTTGACTAAATTATAAACAAAACTTCTGTTTGGCAATTAGGTAATAATGTAAATATTATTAATGCGACGTAACTTCTTTGTTTGCCACCACAGCACTTTTTCATACAAACGCTCTTGCCCAATTGCTATGCAGTTGCATAGCAATTGGGCAAGAGCGTTTAGGCGACCGTGTGCACACTGTGGTAGGCAGTTGCCTACCAAGAGTATCAAATCTCAACCACTACTCTCCCTAAACATAAACCCAAACCAACATTACACTTCAGGCACAGAAAACAAGACCACAATTACGGATAAAACATAAATCATCATTGTCCGTCCAACTCGTTATGTCAAACACATTATACCCCGGAGCGTGCAAATCGGCTAAATATATTCCTAATACACTTAAACTATACTTTATGGACGCACTGACAGACCGACAAAGAGATGTAGCTAGATAGACTGGTTTAACTTATAGGGTTAGATAAGGCTGGGTGCTGAACAGCGAGATATCACCGATTGGCGCCCGATCTGATTTACGGCCGAGCTTTAGTTTTGCGATTGTATCCGATTTTGTCGTGTTTATCTAGGAATGTTCGATTATGTTGTTTTGATAATGGTTTGAAGAACGGAACTGAGGGGCAATTCACGTAATTTTAAAAACGTCCACAGTCTCAATCTGTCAAAAATACCTCTAATTTCCCAACATTGATGTGACAAGTTTTTGACATTGATTGTCGCAGAGATGGGATTGCGACTAAAATTTTGTACGTTTTTAATTACGGGAATTGGTCTTCTGATATCGAGCCGGTTCGCTTGAAAATAAGAAGGACAATCAAGTAAGAATGCGTTTTGTCTGTTTCTGTGGCAAGTTTAGTTTTTGAAGCTGGATGTAGTATAATTAAGGAGTTTTATTCCATTCCAGAATAAGCAAGCTGAAGTGGCAATGGGCCGGCTATATTAGCGGACGATCTTGAAATAAGACCGCGAATCGGCAAACGTAAGGTCCTCAGGCTAGGTGGAGTGACGATATTTGGTGGCTGGTAGCAGCTGAATGAGAGTTGCCGAGAATCGAGCTGAATGGCGTGCAATTGGAGAGGCTTATGTCCAGCAGTGGACTGCTATAGGTTGATGATTATCGAAAAAAAAAAAAATCAAAGGTCATTAGGCTGAGAATGCCTTTTCAAACGTCAAAATTACTAAAGATAATGCCCCAAAACGCCCGCCCTTGATCACTTTCTAGTGCTTTCGCTGATGATGACGTATTCTATACGATTGGTTGGTGTGGTCGTTGTGCAGAATGTACCTACAAGATGTGTTTACAAAAATATATAGGTAGGTACACAAAATATACCTAATCATTCCAACCCATTTATTTATAAATACATAACATATAAACAAAATAAGGTGAATGAGTTTAGGTGTGATTAAAGAGAGAGGTATGTGTGCTTATTAAATAATTATCATTATATCTAATGATACTGATAAACTTTGTTATTCGGTAGCATTCGGGCAATCTATAGATCAATCTACACCTATCGATACTAACGAATTTATTTTATCGATATTCGATATAACGCCGAGTCATGTAGCCGAAACTCGTGATTTCTAAAAGTAGGTAGTAAATTATCTACAAAATTGTATTCGTAAAAATTTGAAATACAAATATTTACTTTCGGCAATTCACGACACTGGCTCTTAGGTAAATTAATTATTTATTTAACATTGTATTCAAATAATGACACAGAAAAAGGTCATACTGTGAAACAGCTGAACAATGAAACTGAAGTATTATGGTGAAAAGGGAAATATATTAAGTTGGAAAAGAACCTAGAGCGGGTAGAAGCTGGATGAGGCTAGCACAGGAGCAGGGGATTGAAGAAAATAGTGGCCTGTGCTCAGTAGTGGGTGAAGTCGAGCTGTGGATGATGATGATGAAGGTGGAAAAAGGGAAAGACTTCTGAAAACTAAAGATATTTTCTTCTTTCTGGGAAATGATAGAAATTATGATTTCGTTCCATTTATTTAGAGAAACAGTTAAAAAGCAACCAAAGACAGCGAAATCGATAAACATGCAAAAACAAATGAAAGAGCTATGCATGTTTATCTAAAAACGTATTACACGTCAATGATATTTTTAAAAACTAGAAGAGGTCGGTGTTTCCTATCTGACTACTCTGAGAAGAAAGGCCGAAACAAACTCAGAGGTCACAGTCTCTTTTAAAGTCCAGACATAATCTTGGTCAGACTATGTGAAGACCATGTAGATTGGTGTCTGAAATGAACTTTTGAGGAATGAACCACACAGATAATGGATAATGACGATGAGGGGGTTAGCGATCCACGCCGCAGTGTACAGCGATTTGAAGTGGGAGCAATAACTTCCCAGTCGCCACCCGGTCACAACTGGGAATATTATTCCCGATTGCCACCTGGTGGCAATCCATGTAGGGGCGACTGGGAATATTCGAGATAATGTTAGGAATTAAATAAACCTTCCTTATATTGGAGAACAAATATTAACAATAAATAAACACTACTTCAACCAACACTTTCCCGCTCAATATCCATAACACTG
Organism: Apamea monoglypha; assembly: GCA_911387795.2. NCBI lineage: Eukaryota > Metazoa > Arthropoda > Insecta > Lepidoptera > Noctuidae > Apamea > Apamea monoglypha. The sequence continues at coordinate 13,548,584 of OU426936.1, forward strand.
AATGGCGTGACGACAACAATCAATGGCGATCTAATCGCTAGTCTATCTCTGCCTTTACACCACCCACAGTACAACCACACACCCGAGTGTTTCCGAGTGTCTCCGAGACATCCCGATCCCTGACGTTCGTTAGCTTGCTACCGGGACCCGCAGTACTTTATGTACTTTACATAACCGTCATAATATAACAAGTTGTTAGTGCAAATGTTCTGGTAACGGTGTAGGCAGAGGTAGCGGTATGGATAGTAAATAACAATTGGGTTTATGGATTTCAGGGGCTGCTAAATGTTGGTTGACAATATTGGTTTAAGCTACAACGGATTAGTGAAAGATTTAAGGCAGATTTATTTATCAGTGAGAGGTAAATAGGCACTAATTATATGATGTTGCACGAAATTTAAACATGCAGATAAACAACAACCGTCTTTTTTTTACATGTTTTGCTGTCGTACCGACCTCACACAAATTCGTATTCCACTACTTGTTATGCTTGAGGACAAAATTGGTAATAAATAATTACAGAATTATAAAAAAAATATGCAAACATAATGTCATATCAAAATGGTGTACCTATAATCTGATGGCATGATAATGTCCAAATCAGATCACTCATTAAAAACGCTAATTATGCACATGCAACATTGTAAATCGATACTTGAATCTCATGAATAATTTATCGATCTCTGTACGAGATTCGAGTAATTTGATTCTCAAGGTCGGGTACAGAGAAAAAAATCATATACGTAATGAAGTTCTGAAAACTACCATCTGTTCTGGAGTAATTTATTGGAGATGAGAGCCAAATTACAGCAGAAATGATAAAGTGAGTCAGACCTGCCTTTTTTTTTTCTTTTTTATCGTCGAACTTAGATACAGAGTTGTGTGAAATAAGAAGCGTACGCTGTCAGATTTAAGTCAATAGTTCTATAGAAAGCTACAATTGGACTTTATACTGAGTGCGAGTTCCAACTCCAGTTTTCGGTTCAAGCAAATAAATATTGCAGAAGGAATGACTGGTCCTAAGAACACAAGAACTGCATTCCTACTTCAAAACCTGAGTTTCCTTTACCATTCCGAAGGTCAAACGGCAGCACACATAAAGCCATAAATTCACCATAACATGGATAAGGAAGTCATTATAGCAACTCAAGTAATAATATATCTTCCTAATAGAACCATGTTTTACAAGTTAATTTCTGATGTAGCTTATAATTTTTCAACTAAGATAAGTATCGCGAATCCTCCTTGTAATCAGCAGGTGAATAATGGCCATATTTTACTTCTAATTGATGTTCCTCGATGGTCAGTTACGCAACATCATTTTTATTATCAGGGTTGCTATCTAGAAAACCATCTATTATGAAAACCTTGAACTTTTTGCTAGTGGTCAAGTTTACATCCACATTCGATGCCAGAGAAGGTCATCATCGATGTCCTGCCCTTATCCTAATTTATTTGGAGTCGGCGTAACATGTCTTTTTCTTCCATACTTCTCTATTAGTCGTCATTTCGTCAGTCACCCCCTTTCTAACCATATTATCATTCACACAGTCCATCCATCGTTTCTTTTGTCTTCCCTACTCTTATAGCCATCGATATTCATACTCAAAACTTTCCTCACGACATTTTCCTCATTCCTCGTATCACATGTCCATAGTACTATGCCAACCAATTTCCACCCAACTTTTCAGTTACCGGTGCCACTTTCAAACTTCCTCTTATGTACTGATTTCTTATTATATCCATTCGTGTAACATCACACATCTCCCTTAGCATTCTCATCTTAGCTGCCTCTACTCCTATTTTCGAGGGTTCTGATTGTCCTGGTTTTGCCTGGACTCTTTCTAAAAACCTACCAGGACGCTTCAACGTCCACAAAATACAAGATCCTGGATGTCAGCCCTATCACTATTATTTGTCGTAACGACATAATTTGTTTGAGCATCCATTTTAATTAGCATAGTTAGCTAAGAAACTTCTATGACTTTTATAGATGATGCGATAATAACCTTAGCAATGCTTGTAATTGGTCTGTTGGTTAGATGATATGGTTTATTAACTAGAACTCATTTGTCTTTCTGTAATTGTGGTGACTGAGAAGCTTCATCTGCAAGTCTATGACAGGTATTTGCATTGGTGTATGACAACTCGAGCAGTTATAGCCCGGGGCTTTGAGGTCCTTGTTGAAATTACTGCATGTATCATTGTAATTTTTCAGTACTTTTATGTTCTTTCTACGTCAAAATCGAAGACATTACAGACTATTATTATATTGAAGAATAACATCATAAGAAAAGCTTGAATAAGAACTGATTATATTGCAGTTTGACAGATTTCGTATTGAAAATACGTCAAACTGACATATGCATATGTACAAATGTATATGTATTTATTCTTCAGTTATCTAATACCTGGAAAATCACCTCTAAATGGTCCAAAAGCTTATTGGATATTGGTTCACTCTGCTTCTGGGCAGAGAGTAGTTACAACTGCCTTTATTTTGAAGCTTTAACGACCACTACCATCAAAATAAATCTTCACAATGTCCCCAAAAGGTTCCGAAACCCAAAAGTAGTGGTTCATCACAATGTTTTTCTCTGCACAATTTGGCGTTACATCATTTTTAGTAACTGGAGTAGTACCGGGACCAGTTTGTGCGAGTCCATGCGCCTGTCCCAATAACTGGCAAAGATTATTTAATTAAATGATGATGCAGATGCGACATTCTTTTCTTTCTTTTCTTTGTTTAAAAAAGCGTTGCCCCACACTAGGAATTTCTTCTGTATCGTGGGTGCGTTTACAAACATTTAAACTCACATACACAAACAGCCAGACCCGAAATAATTACTTATAGGTCATATAAATATTTGTTCCGTGCGGGAATCGAACCCGCGACACGCAGCGCAGCAGTCAATCGCTTAACCACTGCGCGAACCGTGCGCCAATTGTTTTTTGAAGGTCGCGATTTTATTTGACAAATGACGGCGTTTCATAAGTGCCTTCAGCTTCATATGTGACTCATTTTAATTGTGTTTTTTATATTTATTTAAATATAATGTAACCACGAGAGCAGTGGTGGCCCAGTGGTAACGGCCGCGACTTACGAGTTTTAGGTCGTGGGTTCGTACCCAGCCAGGCGTTTTACTTTGTGTAAATTATTTCATCACCACTGCTCTCAAAACGGCGAAGGAAAACATCGTGTGGAAACCGGCATGTCCTAGAACCAAAAAATCGAAGACATGTGACATCTACTAATCCGCACTAGGCCCGTGTAGTATATTACAGCCCACTCCCTCTCGAAGAGAGAAGGCCTGTGTCCCAGCAGTGGGAACATTAAAGGCGTATATGTGTATTAATGTAACCATGGAAATTGAAATAAAATGCTATATTGTGGGTCGGATTTAAATACTTCTCATACCTCACTTTCATTTAATCTTCCTTGAATTAACTGTACTAGAATGTTTACATATAAATTACCTTTACGCGTGTCGTCAAAACTACATCCAGGTGTGTAGAAGTTTTAAGATTCTCAACGACACGCGCCAAATCTATTAAAATTTAGTACGATGTTTTAACACCTATGAACACAACTAACAACAAACGATCATACTGCATCTGCTTTCACACACAGTCACATAAAATCGAAATAGATAGTAGGTACAGTGACGAGTCTAAATACCTCATACATACGCAAGGTTCATGAGTCATTTTCTCTTAAAGTATTGATAGAAATTTTATAGTGTTACAAACATTGTATTCTGGAAACCGTACTATTATAGAATACCCCATTATCTGCCACGTTGGTCTCGTGGTCACAAGCTCGACTGCTGAACGTGGGGTCCTGGTTCGATTCCGGGAATCGAACCAGGGCAAAGTGTTATTGGGTTACAGGTGTAACAGCGCGGAGTTTGGAAGTTGGCGGAGTGATACCCCCGTGCCTTGGAAAGCACGTTAAGCCATTGGTCCTGCGCCTGATCTCTCTCCGGTCGTGTCGGATTGCCGTCCTATCGGACAATGAGAGTGAGGAAAGAGAGAGTGCACCAGCGTCTGCGCACACACTTGTGCACTATAATATCTCCCGCACCGAAGGCTGGTCTCCGGTGTGATTGGTCACCATGGCCGAAATTCGGTCTGGAGGACTTTATTTTCTTATAAAATAAGTAGGTCTTTTCTCAAAGTTGCAAATCGCTTTTGAATTTTTCTTAAGTGGAGATTTATGCTCATGACTGTACCCATTACAGGTTGGTCCGTGGATTGGTAACCACCGCCTTCACATACCAAGACCCCTCCGTGCCTCGGGAAGCACGTTAAGCCGTTGATCCCGGCTGTCATTCGTGGATCTTTGACAGTCGTTACGGGTCGTCAGTAGCCCGAAAGTCGGACAACCAGTATTACCCAGTAACTGGGTTGTGGAGGTCAGATAGGCAGTCGCTCCATGTAAAATACTGATATTCAGCTGCATCCGGTTAGACTGGATGCCGACTCCAACATAGCTGGGAAAAGGCTAGGCAGATGATGACTGTACCTAACACAGAAATGCATAAATCGTACTTTTAATGTTTAATTCTTCCGATCCTTATCAGGATCATAGAAACCCACATTCTCGCCTATTCCTTATCAAAGCACATGATTTTGATAAAATATACTATGAATACACTTCGGAACTATGCACCTATGCTAATAAGTTTCATAGATTATTCGGTTTAGACCCGACAGAGCTTTCACTTTGTGCCTATTATTTATGAGCACGATCACGCGATTTCCTTATGATCTAATTATGCACGTGTAGCTAATAATGAAATTGCATAGACAATATAGTATCAGGATTATTTTAAAACATAGAAAGATCAATGTTAGTATGTATCTACGTAGATATAGTTTCTGTTGGTTTTTTATCAAAATCAAAAGTCATTTATTCAAATTAGGCTGAGAATCAGCACTTTTCGAACGTCAAAATTACAAAAGATAGTCCCTCAAAACGCCCGCCCTTTACCACTTCCTAGTGCTATCGCTGGGAAGAAGAAGTGCCGCAACAAACTCCCCAGCAGCACAGCTGTCTATCTATATATACTAATAATAAAGCTAAAGAGTTTTTTTGTTTGTTTGAACGCACTAATCTCTAGAACTTTGCGCGGATTTGAAAAATTATTTTTGAATTTAATAGCCCAATTCTTGAGGAAGGCTATAGGCTACTTAACGTGACGTTAGAAGCCTTAGGAGCCGAGGGAAAACAAAACATGTTAGAAAGAACGCTAAGAGAAAACAAAGAAATAGCGCGGGCGGGCGGGGGAACAAGTTATTTTATATTCTTTTTTTTTTCTCAACAGCAACAGCTTGGTACGAAAACCACTAAAGACTATGCTTGAATAAATCCTCTTATTTATAGTTTTATTTAAATAAAACGGTTCTATACCAAAACCATAATATCTGATTTCCAACCTAAAAATAGCAGTTTTCTTTTTAGTTATTTGTATAAAGATTACTCTATCACAAGACTCGTCGCAGCCCTTTTCTGACTACGAACCAATAAGCGAAGCTTGAAACTATGAAAATTAAATAACTACCTACCTAACTGGATACTTAATAAGATTGGCTACAGTTGCACCTGTGTTAATAAACAGGAGATTGTACTTAGGTACTTATAGAACGTTTGGAATTTCAAGTCTAGCGTATGTTGTGTTGTGACCGAAAATATATGATTACTACTCCGCCTTGGAGTGTAGATGTGGTGCTGTTCCACAGACGATGGAACACTTAATATCGTGTTCTGCGTGTCCTGTCAGCTGCATGTTACAGGAACTGATGGATGCTGGTGATGGCGCCAAACTAGTAACCGAATTCTGGGCCGAGTCCATTTAGATTGCTATCGACACGCTAAGAATAATATATTATTGGATCAGTAGTAGATAACTACCTACTACTAAAACTCTTTGGTCAGTTCTTCTGGATTTTCGTGTAGTCGTCATCATCTGCCTAGCCTTTTCCCAACTATGTGCGGTCGGCTTCCAGTCACACCGGATGCTGCTGAATACCAATAAATATTAATTTGGATTTTTGTGTAGTAATTCATTTTATTGGTTAAGTTAAGACTAACAAAAATAAAAAATAGGAAACCTCGTTGAAGATAATTCTGTCATATGTCTGCTATATGTAGAAACTTAGAATGTCACTTCAAAAGAACTCTAAAAACGCATCATGGAAATAAATCCTAAAATAGAGCTTAATCAATCAATCTATCAACTCAGCCTATCGCAGTCCACTGCTGGACATAGGCCTCTCCCAGGCTGCGCCACAACACCCTGTCCTCTGCTTTCCATATCCAGTCTGTCCCAGCCACCTTCTTAAGGTCGTCCGTTCATCTAGCTGGGGGGCGTCCCACACAACAGACGACACATGACAGAGCTCAATAATAAAATATATAAATCTTAAATTATCAACAGGCGTGCAGTCGTTAGCAACAATATTGTAACAGTTCCGCCATTTAAACAGATTCGTTCAACTCGTGTACAATGTATTACTATACATAGATAAAGCGATAACTTACCGCAAAAATATACGTAATATTCAATTACAAGCAAATCATATCAAATGTGACGCTAATTTATTTGTGTATCTGGAAATTTATTAGCGATAAAGTTAGAATACTCTCACTTTTCTGATACGTGTTTAGTTTATAATGTGTTGGTTGTAAATGTGTGTGAGGCTGAAGAGAAATCTAAACGTGACGAGATAAGTGGAAAACAGTTAAAATGTCCCGAAGTTTGTTTTCAAAACGAGTAGTCTTATCACATCGAAAAGACTACGCGCTCGAAATTTTTCCCCGTTTTTTCGCTTAGAAAGTCTAAGTCTAATTATATTGTTGCACTGCAATAGCAATATTATTGCATGAACGCATAATTAGCCATTTAGCACTTAGCTCTTCTAAAGTCTAAATTAACTTTTGGAAGGGGCATCTAGAATTAATTTTATTTTCTTGTAAATTTCGACGTACAAAAGTGTATTTTATGTGCCTATTAGAAATAAATGACTTGATTTTGACTTTGATTTCTTTCGGTGGAGCAATACAATCTCAAAAGATATATATAGATATGCAATGCATATATCTAGAGCAGCAAATCTTGTTAAAACTGCCTAAATTAAAACAGATTTTGAAACGACACTGAAGATGATTTGGATAATTTCAACTACAGATCTAAAGGAATAGTATTCAATAAGCATGCCAAATAAATCATCTATAAAACAATAACAAAAAACATTTTATCATAAAGCCATTCTGCGAGAGGCGTTCGAAAAAAATTGACTTACGACATTTCATAATCTAAATGTGTGTTCGGAATTCGATACGTAATCTAAATTATGACTGACAGTAACTACACTGTAGGCAGTAATGTTACGCATTTAGACATGCGTTTAAAACGGTGTTTTAGTCGACTTCTGTGAAAACCATTTAGAAATGGGCTAGCGAAATATCAATAATGTAGTTTGTACGAAATCACTGCCAGCTGCGTCTTTCGACGCGTATCGGGAGTCTTAAGGAGCTGTGTGTTTTGCCGTTCTTAGTAGCATTAGCTTTAGAGTATATTCATCATTTCAGCCGAAAGACGTCCACTGCCGGACATAGGTCTCCTTTAAGCATCGCCACTTCAACCAGTTTTGCGCTTCTTGCATTCATACTACGTTCATCATCTGTCAATTCCGTTCTTGCTTCAAAAATATATGGAATACGTGGATTTGCTGGTTGTCTAATGGAAACCGGATCATTTATTATCTGACAAAAATCTATCTATTCTTCATTTCTGAGCTTTAACCGTCAACATAATAATAACAACAACAACAACACAATAATAATACAACCGTCAACATAATAATTTATTCCCACAAAATCAATGAATCCCAAACATCTTGTTACCCGTTGCACACTGACTGACACCGATTTTGAGTAAAATTAACGCAAACACTATTCTAATTCTGGTGCATTTAGAGGACAAGATAAATGTGGCAGAGCTATTAAACATTCGATAGTGCACTTAGACAAATAATTGCGTCGTGGCTAAAATCTGTAGATACCTGATAAAAATTGTCCTACATTGATTATAGCAGCATCTACAATGTTTGGAATGTCAATGACGTAGTCACATTAGAAATTGCTAACATTAGACGAGCTTCCATATATAAAACATCTGACAGGTTGATTATAAAATATTTAATTAATTAATTTTCAAGTAATACAACCTGAAGGCCAATTCTCGTAATTCAAAACGTTCAATATCTAGTCGCAGTCTCATCTCGGAGACAAACAAATGTCAAAAGCTTGTCAAAACGTAGGGAAATTAAAGGTAATTTTGACAGATTGAGACTGAAATCAGACTGTGAACGTTCTTAAAATTACGAGAATTGTCCCTCTGTTATGTTAACAGCAGAAGGTTTACTTTTAAATCAGTAAGATCATCGTCATTTGACAGGCCTTGATCATCACAAATGAATTCCAATAATATAGTGTCGTTGTCAACAAAACGCAAGTTGCTGTTGTTCATTCGTCTGGTTTATTACCTAATGCTCCTTATACAACTGAAACAGCTGCCACAATTAGCTGTAGACCACACAGAACTAATTACTCAGACCTGTAGACACAATTCTGTTCAAAATTTGTTCAAGTTGACACCATCTATTATACGAGTTCAAATCGTGTTTGCTTTAGAAAGTCATTGTAGTTATCTCACGCAGGGTATATTGTTGGCTCGCCTGGTACAATACCAGCCCAGCCTAGCAATCTGGCTTCCCTATTCAGTTCCTCCAGTTTAATATGTCTTAAGTTGGGGCTACAATGGTGCATATTAATATTTGCCGTCTCCTCAACCGTGTCGGTTGTGAAATTCTGTGTGGCGCTAAGTTTACTGAACTTCGTTATCTCAGTTTCAAGTTTCCTTGTTGTTTCAACATGTGCGGCATCGGTAGCATATATTAGTTCAAAGATTTTAAGATCAAAGAGTTTTGTTTTTACTACGAATTCAGGTAATTTTATGAAGTCATTCATAGTGTCAATAATGCTTCTCCTTAATACATCGAAAACATTTTAATCTGCTTTAATTTCTACATCATCAAATCAATAACTTGAAACCAAACCATCTGTCCCACCTACTCTTTGACAAAATTCGTAGCCATTCGATACATGTCATTCTCAATGTCGTGACGGCCAATAACTAATTAAAATAAATAGTTACATGGCCTTCATAAGCACCTAATGAGATTGAAAACGATTGCGTTTTCGTGAAACGTGATATCAGTGTAAAAAATAACGGTGTTTTGATGGGTCTTAGCAATGATATTAAACCCATTAGATGTGGGGAAGCACGCGTCACTTAACTATTTGGGTTATGGCTTTAGTATAAGATAATTTATAAGGCTTTTAGAAAATGATATCATGCTGCTTTCGAAATGTAAGCAGCTGCTAGCAAATCGGCACTGAGTAGTCTTTTTAGCTTTACAAGTGAAAAATTGCCAGCTTTGTGGCCAATAATGGGACCTTCTAAAGGTCTCTGTATTAAAGATTAACGTTTGTAAGACCTTGCATAACTACTAAAAGAATTCTTACTATGCCTACCTAACTGATAATTGATGTACCTGAGTGAAAAAGTTCTGACTATCATCCGTTTATTGCCTCACACCACCACCACACCCAATTCCTTTATCAGATCTCTTAAACAAACAATTCTAATCTCAATCCGGATCTGTTCGCTCTCTAGAAAATCTTTTTTACCCATCAAGTCGTTACTATTAAACTCAATTTCGTCACTTAAAGTAATGCCTACCATTTAAACGTCAGAATCGATTACTATAACGATTGAACTCGGTACTGAACCGAAATAAAGATGTCCAAGAGTCGGAGGCAGTTGGCTATTAACCAATCCAATTGAAATGCAACGATTATTCGATTAAATTTAGAGTTCGAGTAAAAATTTGTGGAATGCAGTTAGGTAGTTAGACTTGTTCATTACTTGGCTTTTAAATTGTAGCTTATTTCTCATAGATTTGAAGATTTCGGTGATAGATTATCTTTCCATGAGAGGAGGCAGAGTGACCATAGCACAGTCAGCCTATAATGTTTCTTCTGCTGAGACACAGGCCTCCTCTCTATGGGAGGGAGTGAGCCGTACTGCATCATGGGGGCCCAGTGTGGGTTGGTAGATGTATTTAGATGTCGTCGAATTTTTGGTTGTAGGACATGCCGGATGCTTGGAGCATATAGTAGAGAAAAACGTTTAATCAAGAATTCTCATAATTTATTTGCGGTCGGTGTAGTTCGTCTGTTTCTGCCATACCTACTTACATATTGCCCGATTCTAGCAAGGTCTCATTGATTGGTATTTTTAAGTAACTGATCTCATTGGCGCCGATTCCCTTGTTCACAAACTAAACTAAATTTAAGTTTAGTGCATCTTTTTCTTTCTATTTCAGTAAGAAAAGGACAGAAGATAAAATATTATTTTACATAACATAACATAATCAGCCTATAATGTTTCCCACTGCTGGGACACAGGTCTCCTCTCTGTGAGAGGGAGTGGGCCATAATCCACCACGCGGGCCCAGTGCGGGTTGGTGGATGTCACATGTCTTCGAATTTGTGTTTCTAGGACATGCCGGTTTCCTCACGAAGTTTTCCTTCACAGTTTTGAAAACAGTGGTGATGGAATATAATTTACACAAAGTAAAGCACCTGTCAGGGTTCGAGACCTACGACGTAACTCGTAAGTCGCGGCAATTACCACTGGGCCACCACTGCGAATGAGCATACTATGGATTAATACTTTTAACACTAAGTAAAACTATTATAACCAAATACGTTCACCAACCTACCAAGGTGGACGTTCAAAGAAAGTAAAAGTTTAATACTCAATTATAAAGACAGACACTGAATAATAGCCGACCATTATCACCTTTACTTATAGTCACATAAAATCAACAAGCAATTTTGAAATAAATTAGAATATGAATGCAGGTTTGAACCAAGATAAATCAAATAACATCAAAGGGCTGCTGGTATTTCAAGCAAATATGCTTATCTGAAAGATTTACAACGATCTTGTACATACATGGAAGAATAATGTTACCAGCAAATAATTTACTTGAATTTAAAATTCAAATCACAAATTGGATTTTTTCTCACACCAACGATAATCGTTTGGATGATGAAGATGTTGTATAAGGAAGCTGTAGGAGCATAACAGGTGTAAATTGCTATATTAAAAGAGCGCGATCAATCTTACTGTCTTCACCGACGCGGGCGCACGTCTCGCATGCATATGGATGCGTCGTTAAGCCGCGCGAAAATCTTTGCCGTTTTCGTCCTGAGAATGGTACTTTATTTTTTTTCCCAGTTTTTTCACAGATTTTTTTTTGTATTGGTCATTTTTACGATGCAGCGATACATCCAAATTATTGAAGACTTCTAGTTGTCGCAGTGGAAAATAAGTGACAATCGCTATTATATGAATAATTTGACCGGTTCCATATAACAAAGAGCTATTAGAATAATATGTACAGATAAAATAGCCAGAAGTAAGCATTAGATATTATTAATATAAACAGTAGTTTTTTTACCTCCGTAAGTTTTTATATAGTTATGACTCATGGGTCAGAGAATGGTAGGCAATATTTCACTGTCATTATTCCTATTACATTTGTAATTAATCGCATTGTTGGTGTAATTATATAGTTATATATGGTGTTGACATGATAATAAATAGCCTAATATATTCGACACATGTGTGGTTGTAATGAATTCAAATGAGCTACTGTTAACATTTTAAGGTAAAAATATATTACATCATCATCAGATGATCTGTTAGCCTCTTACTACTCTCCTGGTGGGTTACTACGTAGGTTTTTTTTCAGGTCTTTTAAAGAAGCCACTAAATGTCCCTACTATTATTTCTGGAACAAAATATTGTTCTCTATTTCAAGCAATTTCGAGCCCGATTTATTCGAAAATATTTGGCATTTTTTTCTTTATAAACGTCGCAAGTGGAACAAACCTCCGCAAGAACAACCATCCAGTTTGTAACTTTGTCCCTTCTGTCACCAATGCGACAAGTTTCAATATTTAAGTATAAGGAGAATCGCGTTTTCGGACAAACCCTGTTTGTTAGTAGCGTAATGATACCGCTGTCAGTTTGTACAAGTCTTGTATGGAAATTTTGAGACCTTTTTTCGGGTCGGAGCTCTTTGGCGCGAAAGGGATTTTAGAAAAAAGAGGTGACAGTGTGTAGTTTGGTTAAATTAGGGATTAACATACCAAGCTAAACTGTGGAATAAGAAATAAAGTTTAGGGTTATTTTGGTATACATACCTTACAAGTTTTGCAGTAAGCAAATAAACATGATGATCAATGCTTGTATCTTCTCTGTCGAAGAGTTTCCTTGCTCTGCGTAGTGATCAAGTGATATTATTTTTGGAGTTTATGCTTACAACAACGGCAAAAGAGATCAGCCATATTGAGCACAAAATGGTAGAACCTGGATGAGGCTGGCACATGGGCGTGGGGATTGATTGGCATATGAAAAGAGAGGCCTCTGCTCAACCGTGGGTGAAATCATGTGGAAGATGACGATGACGATGGGCCAAAAGGATGGGCCAGCGAAAAAAGTAGGTATGTCAGCTAAGTCGAGGAAGTCCACCCAAACATTTTCACTACGGCACCAAATCTCTACGACGCCATGTCAAGCCATGACACAAATTAGGCAGGGACCCATTAATTTGATAAACATCGGAGAACAATTCGAAAGTGCCTAAAAATAACTCTCTCATCGAATACCTAAAAATAACTCTCTCATCGAATAAGAGTAGAGAATCCCTGTGAAGAAGCAACTAAAACAGAGTAAGAAAAGATTTTCTGCACACTATAAAACCCACCCGAGTTTAATATAGTCACAACGTTACGTTACACGATACTATTAACAACTATCATCATCATCAGCCTATAGCAGTCCACTGCTGGACACAAGCCTCTCCAATTGCACGCCATCCAGCTCGATTCTCGACAACTCTCATCCAGTTGCTACCAGCCACGCTGCGGAGATCCTCGATCCACCTAGCCTGAGGGCGTCCTAGCTTACGTTTGCCGACTCGCGGTCTCCACTCAAGAACACGTCCACACCAACGGACATCGGTTCTACGGCTAATATGGCCGACCCATTGCCACAACTACATCAACAACTATGATTTGCTGTAATTCTATATGTAACCAGTTATTAGATACGGTTCTAAATGATATCCACACACCTTCTCATGGGAGAAACAGGGTAACGATATGAACGATCTGTTATTACCTACCATTTAATATCTAGTTACCTGATATTATTATATAACAACGATGCAGAGAAGTTCTATTCTGTAATTATTTCAGGTTGTGTATGAGTTCACTTTCGAATTGTCTGGGTCTGGATACTTGAATGAGTTTCCGAGTGAACTTTACAGGGTAGCACAACAGAAGACTTATTCTAAAACAATTTTTTTATATCAAAATCGGTTCAGGCGTTTGGGAAGCTACGATGGCGCAGACAGACAAGTTAAACTTTACCCTGTTTTTGTCGGGGGTTAAAAATATTACTAAACTTACACGTGATCATACTTAGTACTGTAGTGACAAAGTATGTAATAGTTATGTAATATCGATTTTAAATTCTTATATTGTTAAATAGTGTATGGGATACCATAACCTAACTATAAGACCTACTGTATCACCAAAAATCACACTAATACGTAAATACTTTGACTTTGAAAGCTACACGAGAAGGATCAAAGACGTAAAAGCTTATTTTTCGACATTAATGTGTGCATAGTATTTTCCAAAGTTGAAACAAGTAAGAATTCTGTTTATTTTTTTCTGCAGCGTTACTTCAAGAAATTTCTGCATTTAAATCACACACCTTAAACGAATCACCACCCTAAATCACCACTTAATGTGCTATCCAACCCGCACTATCAACAAAACGCAAGACTATTAATAGAATTTTCTTGTTGACCACATTATTAACTTTTCTCGACCCGTGTGGGAACCGAAACGGGTTTAAATAACTTTAAATTAACGGTTTAGTTAACCAAACATGACGTAACTCGTTAATTAATAACAATATTAACATGAATAATGGTTCGCTTGCTTGAACTTGTGCAAGAGATGTCGTTGGGACTTGTGATGCTGATTGGATCCACGGTTGATGCGCAGCAGGATAACCCAAGTCCGGTTTAGAAAGTTTTTTTAGGAGATTTTCAGTAGCTCGAAACTGCTTGGAGCATATAGTAGAGAAAAATGTCTGATCAAGATTTGCGGTCGGTGTAGTTCGTCTGTTTCCTCCATACCTACTTACATATTGCCCAATTCTAGCAAGGTCTCATTGATTGGTCTTTTTAAGTAACTGATCTCATTGGCGCCGATTCCCTTGTTCACAAACTAAACTAAATTTAAGTTCAGTGCATCTTTTTCTTTCTATTTCATTAAGAAAAGGACAGAAGATAAAATATTACTTTAGTCCTGTCAAATTAAGATACTCCATAGACAGTTTAGATGTGATTAAAAACATGGCTTCTAAAAATACGTCAGACGCTGACTAATTTGACAGAACTAAACTAATATTTATCTTCTGTCCCTTTCTTAATAAAATATATAGAAAAAGATGCACTGAACTTAAATTAAGTTTAGTTTCTGAACAAGGGAATCGGTGCCATTGTTTTTGTTAGCCTTAGTCTGTAGTGTAATACTAACATAGTTTTTAAGACCTTTGTAACTTACAATTATTATGGATGTACGGACGCCAGCACATCAAGTTACTACAATCTGTCAAATTTCTTTAATAGACTTTCAACTTTATCGTTAAAACATTAAGGTTCAAGGTTGATTGGGAAAATTTGACAGTTTCGGGTAGCTTGACCTGCTGGCGTCTGTACTAACACTAGTGTTTAAGTTGTGTATGTAATTACTAACAAAATGGATTTTATGATTTGAAAATAAATAAAATGATGATGGTGATAATATTCAGCTTTCATATCAGTATTCACTCCTTTCGTAAACTATACAGGGTGGCCCTCGAGCACTTGTCTGATAAGCTAATATAAATTGAATAAACTTTAATGTTACAAATAGAGGGTCCAAATTCGTTTGTTTTTAGGGTGGGTCAGATAATATTGACCACAGACTGTACATGTATTGTGCATTTCTATGAAACAACTGATTTTTTTTTTATAACCTTACAAAAATTTGTACGCAGTGTTCAGAATCATGTGCTGAATCCATGGTTCCTGTTTGCTTGTCGATATCCCTGCCACCCTGTATACATTTTCACACAATTCACCCATCTTTTCTTTGTTCTGTCTCTTTTCTTGCCATAACCATCTACATTTATAACACTTTTCTTGCCACACTCTCCTTATTCCTTCCCAGCTTTATCTGATCCAGAATAAGCAGGTTATATCGAAGCTATAACAATACTTCAACCAGTCTTGATTAACAAAGTGATGTAGAGCACTCATCCAGTTATGAAGCTTTGTTCATTAGTTGAACTTGAATTGAAGCCACTTATGCACTTGTGGTATGAACTACTAAACTGAAAATGTAACCGGTCAAGGTCGAAAGTCTCCATCAAGACTTCATAGTATTGGGCACAGTATTAGCTATACAATTTATACAGGGTCAAATTGAATTAGCTAGCGAAACTCCGCAGACGTGATGGGTATATTTAAACACGATAAATTAAAATGAATACATCAATTTTTTTTGGGGGCAACGACCGCTGGTTGTTGTTACTTGAAGTATAAGTTGAGAAAATCTGTTTTCTTTTGTTTAATAGTATTTAGTTATCGATACCCTTCACGTCTGTGAAGCTTACACACAAAATAAAAGATTTTTTAACTGATATTTCATTTGAAACAGTAACTACGGTCGGTGACACCACAAAAAAACATCAATTTAATTTCTTTTTTATTTTATCGTGTTAAGATATCCATTACGTCCGTGAAGTTTCGCTAGCTAATTTAACTTGACCCTAAATATTGTGTGCTGCTGTAGATACTTTGAGAACCCAAAGGATTTCACAGGCATAAGCTCATCGACAGATTCTATTCATTTCTTACGCACAACAAACCTTTTCAAAATCACACATGACATCAAAAATTCTTGCATCCAGCTCGTAAAACATTCTTAGCTCCCTAAAACAAAAGAAAATAAGCTAAACAGCGAAACCGAGAAACTGACACCATTGACCATGTATTGTTCTGCCCACACCAAGATGGCCGATTATACTCATATACCAATCGCATACGCATCTGATGACTGATTTATACGTTAAAGATGGCGCCCGACGATTCGAATTTTGAGATAGAACTTTGCTTCTGCAAGATAGCCCAGTTTAGCATATTTAGTTTTTGCGTTTTCTATACTAATATTATAAAGAGGTAAAATTTGTTTGTTTGTTTGTATGTATGTTGGGGGTAATCTCCGGAACTACCAGTCATATTTAAAAAAAATCTTATTGCATTTGATAGCACAATTCTTGAGGAATGTTAAAGGCTATCTTACATCACGCCAAGAGCCTCAGGAGCCGAGTAAAATGAAAAAGACCAGAAGAACATTCAGCGAAAATGAAGTAGTAGGACGGGCGAGCGACGGGCTGAAATTTCAGGCGGACGAAGTCGCGGGCAGAAGCTATACAAAACAAAATGGAGTAGATATTTTTAGAGACTAGTCTGGGGAGCAGTTATCTCCGCACTTGCTAAATATTGTAATACCCTACAAGTGACCCCAACATCGGGTATTAGGCAACGGTCAAAAAACCTGACCACGCCAACAAGTCATTATTGTCATACGATTGAATAAAAATAGACAAGTTTATGTGATTTAGTGTATGGATATCAGCTATTTTAATGAGCAAGTGTAGTTTTAATAAGAGAAAGATGCAGTGTGCAGAGTTAGTCACACTTTTCTATTTCATTCAGTAAGACAGTCGCTACGGGTCGTCAGAAGCCCGAAAGTTTGACAACCAATCTTACCAAGGGGTATTGTATTACCCAATAAGTGGGTTGTGGAGGTCAGATAGGCAGTTGCTCCATGTAAAATACTGGTATTTAGCAGCATCCGGTTAGACTGGAAGCCGACCCCAACATAGTTGGGAAAAGGCTAGGCAGATGATGACGACATTATCATCTAATTTCGCAAACATTTTGGCTGTACATTATTGTTAGAGAATGCACGCTGTTCCATCCAACATCTTTGATATTTGTACAGAGCACATTTATTTTGGCGTGGCGAAGGCGTGGTTATCGCATGAATTAAACCTTGAACTCCTTTGTTAAATGTAATAAAGCTGTCATCAGCTAGCTTGCCTAGACAAGGCGTAAAAAACAATCGAAAACATATGGAAGCCAGCTATGTATTATAATGTCTGTATTATTACCAATAGATGCCACGAATATACCAGTATGTCCATTACTGTTTTGGACATTATTGTAAAACTATGTTGTTTTTGCTGCGTATTGCAATGCACATGTTCGTATTTGGACTTCATTCGCACGTAATACTTCTAGACAAATGATAACAACATTCTTAAGATACAACTTTTTAGGCTTTTGCTACTGCTTTTTTATCAACGTTAGATATAGGTATTTCTTTTGTATGGTCATAGTCACATCACATGACTGTACTGCACTTGTGCGCGTAGTCAAAAGACACAGTTCTTTGATTTTATCAAATATTCATACCGCATAGTGCATACATCTGATACAGTTATTTTAGGATGACTACGTAAACAGAGTACAATTTTTTTTTTAAATCTGATTCGATTCGACGGCCTAAATTAAAACGGAGACTGTTTTAATTTAGGCCGTAGACTCAACGGATGAGCACTGTTTTATACGGGCAGCACGATAAACTAAAAATTGATCAAAAAACACATTTTGCAAAAAATTTAACCATTAGTTACTATTTTTAACAATTGTTGAGTTTAACTACGGATCAAAAATCGGCCCTAAGCATCAATCTATTACTAAACCCGGAAGGTTAAGCCAGACCGAAAACAATTAAAAGAATAATCTTCTCGTTTTTATCAAAATTATTACAATCTCTTTGAACGAAACCTCATTTTGGGATGTTGCAACCTTGTAGCCAATCGGAGCTTTGAAGTTTTAAAATTCTTTCTATTTGTTCTGTATCTACAAAATAATAGAATTAAGATCTTCGATACAATGCAATCTGTGGTACGATCGCTGCCAAATCACCTTCAATAAAGAAGTAATTGATATAATCAGAGCAGTAGATTACACGACAAGGCCTGTCCACCACCACTTTACAGTTTCACACAACTTTTCACAAATTCAGTTCATTTCCTACTTTGGTGGAGGAAATAGAGCTCATTTTAGATTGATTGGCAGTTTGGTAGCAGTAAATGTAATATGGTTTTGAGGCCATGTATAGCGGGTGTGGACTTAAATGTTGCAATCTGGGGAAATTGCTACCGGGAAGTCGAGAAAGGTAGGTTGATTTTTTTTGTTGTAATAAAAATATTTGAATGCTGTTTTGATCGCTATAAATTTTATTTAACAATCTGTTTGCACTTCATTTTGAAGATTTATTTGTGAATTTATTATTTTAATTGTTTTTTCTGAAAAACGAAAATAGTTGAAAGAATTTGAAGAATAGTACATTACGATACGCATGACTTAAGTAGTCCATTATTGTACGGCGTGAAATTAGCCGTACATTAATAGACTACTTAAGTCACACGTATTGTATATTATTTTATAGCTTGTGTGACTTAAACCCGCACTTATGTCACGCTTTTCTGTGTAAAAATAGACTTATTAAGTCACAGAGAAGCGTGACTAAGTGCGGGTTTAGATCACACAAAGCTATAAAAAAATAAAACTGAATCAACAACTCTGTGTCGTTAGCTGTCTACGGCTTTCAGAAAAAAAAGCTAGTCCTAATAATAAACTACCGGTAAAATTTGAGGCCATAAATGGTACATCCATAATTCTTTCTCACACAATATAAAGCGTGGCACACACCATTTCTTAAGAGCGAATATAAGGCATTCATCACACACGCTCCCGGATGAACAGAACGGAAGAGGCTATTCATAAAGTAATTACTAAGATTTGAGCTTTACAAAGTCGACTGTTACGGTGGTATATTTAGGAAATATTTCCTCGTTTTGAAATTCATAATTTTAAATAGAAAAAAAGAAAAGTTGTTATTGTGCGTAAACAACAGGCACATTACAAAAAAAGACAAAAATATACACATATATTTATAATATCCATAAAAAGTTGTCAGTTTTGTCCATTGCTTGATTTTATGACCTGAGACCAAAGACAACGCACATTAATTGACATTTACACACACACCTACATACACACATACCTACATTACCTTTTACTTCTTAATTACACAAGTCAATTTGTATTTTTAACAGACTTCCAAAAAAAGGAAGTTCTGTATTCGACCCGTAAGTACGTATGTTTGTATGTCCGCGATTTCCTCAAAATCTCAAAAAACTACTGACCCGATTTGGATGGGGTTTTAGTTATTTAAATGCATATTTTTTACTTCTAGGTACATTAAAGAAAAAAAAAAAGGCAAAGATCCGTTCTTAAAACAAGTTTTAAATTACTTTACAATGGTCACTTTTTGTTCTGACTGTACAGACGCCAGCACATCAAGCTACCCGAAACTGTCAAATTTTCCCAATCAACTTTGAACCTAATGCTTTAGCGATAAAGTTGAAAATCTATTAAATAAATTTGACAAATTGTAGTAGCTTGATGTGCTTGCGTCTGTACATTTATATATTTTCTAATTAATCAGTTATGTATAACAATCAGCAGGTTGATTGGCTTTGTGGCCTTTGAACAATTAAGCTATTGAATAACTAACCATTTGCTACGGTTTCGAATTTATAACAGAATGCCGTGTTTTTTATTTTTTTAATACGTCGGCGTGAAAATTCATGTTTTAATTAGTAGAATAACGGTGGTTCCGATGAGAGCCTGATTGTATATTTTAACATGGTGTTTTTAAAGACAAGACTTTGAATGGTTCTTGCTGGCGCCGAGTGTACTCACGGCTACACATCAAGCTACAAAGATCACAAAAGTAACTACTTTTTCTTTGCAATGTGGAAGATACTGATCTTACGTAAGATTAAAAAGTTTTCCAGTCTAAGTTTTTTTTTTTACTAGCAGACATTAGGCAAAATTGTCTTACGTAATAAATGAACAGCTCCTAACCAGTAAAAGCTGGCTTCCGGTTGTATGAAAAACCTATACAATGCGAGGTCAGCTTAAACTGGAAATGTATTACTTGATGTTTCGCCGTATATACCTACATCTTCAGTAAAACTTCCAAGTTGATGTTTGGCAAATAAACTGCTAGTTCGATATTTATTATACTAAATGACTGCCACGTTGAACTAGTGCTTGCAGGTCATAGGTTTGAATCCCAGGTCGGGCAAAATGTTTCTGGGTTATAAGGAATTTCTCAGTGGCAGCCCGGAGTCTGGATTTGTGCCCGATTCATGGCAATAGGCTCGCCCCCTATTACATGGGATTTAAACATAACTGTCAAAATGTGGGGTGTATATCTAAAGTACATTTAGGTACTCCTCTGCCTAACCCTTCGCGTAAACAAGGCGTGATATTATGTTAAATTATATGAAGTGGAACGTAATCAAGAAAGGTAATTTATTTTTTAAATTTATTTCGTATGCAGCAAAGCTGAAGACATTTTTACTGTAGTACTTGCTGCGCCCCGCGGTTACACCCGCATAAGTTTCGATCCCGTGGGAATATCGGGATAAAAAGTATCCTATATGTTAATCCTGGTTATAAATTAGATGTATGCCAAATTTCATTCAAATCCGTTCAGTAATTTTTGCGTGAAAGAGTAACAAACATCCATCCATCCATCCATACAAACTTTCACGTTTATAATATTAGTAGGATAGGATTTCACGGAGATCAGTTTTTGCAAGAAAAAGGTTTGATTGCGTCCGCGCATGGTCGGTATTACGTGTCGCGATGGAGATTATGCAATGGGCGAAATTCCTTTGATGTTTCTTGCTTGGCAGGATCTTTATTTAGTTTCGATTTTGGATCAAAGCCGACCGTGTTGTCATCTTTTTGCGTGAGATATTTTAAAGTTCAGTTTTAATTTATTCAAAATTGGTTTACGACGTAATTTTTGTTAATATTCCCGCCACAAATAACGGAAAACTAAGGTAATCTCCGTTAGATTACCATACAAATAAATACTTTTTGTTTAATCAAATGTATTCATGCAAACTAATCGAAACGCTTGTAATATTTTACAATCAGTCGTCTTAAAACAAGCGACCTTAATCTCGAAACCTGGTGAACACGTCACCGTCCAATCTTTACATTAATTTCACAGATCATTAATTTCGGCTCACGGGCTTGTGGCTAAGTAATAACAGCCACGGGTCGATCGATCAGGTTAAGCTATTCTAGCCGCGGTTAGTCCGTGGATGGGTGACCAACTTTACATTCCAAGACCCCTCCGTGCCTCGGAAAGCACGTTAAGCCGTTGGTCCTGGCTGTCATTTGTGGATCATTGACAGTCGTTACGGGTCGTCAGAAGCATGAAGGTGTGACAGTCTTACCAAGGGGTATTTATTGTATTAGGTACCCAGTAACTGGGTTGTCAGTCAGTGACAGTCGCTCCATGTAAAATACTGGTATTCAGCTGCGTCTGGTTAGACTGGAAGCCGACCGCAACGTAGTTGGGAAAAGGCTAGGCAGATGAAGATTAATTTCGGTTCACTTCCCTACGCATTATATTACGAAACGACACACTTATCGATAAAAACAAACAAAAAAGCATCACATACCGGAGCACTTGATAGAAACTGTCCGCTATCGAAGTACGAAATCTCCATTTAGAGTCTATAAAGTAGTTATTAGAGTTTTACGATCTCAATCTTACATCAAGTTGGACCACCACAGATAACGCTCCGGGCATTTCAAATCATCCTATTGAGTCATTATCACAATTCCGTTTAACTGATTGTGAATACCAAATATATAATTACGATCTACATTAAGAGTAATATTAACATCTACGGTGTTATTACGGAACTGTTTGAGTGTCTTTGAGGACATGTAATTAAACTGTCTCAATTATTTTCCGTTGTAAAAAATAGAGCAGTCCTGATTTATGTCATTCGTTTGAAACTGGTTCGAATTATATAACTTATGTCTAGGAGTCGTCTGGTTTGCATACAGAGTGAGTAAGATTGTGAGAGCAAAAAAAAACAGGAAAAAACCTTCCATAGATACTAATTTAGTAGCCAAGAAAAAACGTAGCTCATTTCTTGCATGTCATTCTCTGTAAATTGAGCCTATATTAACTAATGAAAGCAATAGCTTGGCTTTTTAGTCAATTCGCACGAATGTACTCGCCCGAAACGGCCGAATTGTCACTTTTAAATAATATTATTTTGTCTATAGGCGACTCGCACGAAGTTATTTATTTGTGGGCGAGTCGACAACTCCAGAAATATGTATTAGGCAATTGGCACATTTTCAATTTTATGCAATGCAGTTAAGAAAAAAGTACACGTTTTATAATAATATTTATTTATTATTCATTAAATTGACAATGACGGCACGGTTGGCGCAGTGGGTAAACGATTGACTGTTGCATTGCGTGTCGCAGGTTCGATTCCCGCACGGAACAAATATTTGTATGACCTACAAGTAGTTGTTCCGGGTCTGGCTGTTTGTGTATGTGGCAACGTTTTTTTTTAAAAAAAATAGCCAATAGCTTAGGACACGGCCGCATTGGTCAAGCTTAAGTAACAAGTACATAATAATTTTACACGTCATATTTACATTACGGCTACTGTCATAACTCGAAAATGTATTGTACATTTTACTGTTTACTATACCAGTGCGCCTGGGGCCTTAGAAGTGGTACTCGAACGATAAAAGCTAGCTACTGGCCTGTAGTTTCAAACAGTCATTGGTAATCTTTTCCTATTCAATTTCAATCATTCTATGGTATATAAGATTTTCAATGGAGCTTATAGTTTTCGTAATTCGTAGAACCATATAGGAAAAGTCAGGGGTGAAGATGGTGTGAAGATTCGAGTTTATCGTACTGAGTAATTGTTCAATGATTTATTAATTTAACATAGTAGATATTTCCCAAAAGGAATTAAATCCTACACTCTTTTGAGTTAAAGAGTTGGAAGAATGAATTGTTATGGCGGATTTGGGGACACCCATAGTCTTATTTTACGGATTGACTGTGACTAATCTATATACATACTAATAATAAAGCTAAAGAATTTGTCTGTTTGTTTGAAGGCGCTCATCTCTGGATCTACTGGTTGGATTTGAAAAATCTTTTTGCATTTGATAGCCAAATTCTTGAGGAACTTTATAGGCTATTTAACATCACGCTAGGAGCCTTAGAAGGTGAGAAAAAGAAAAGAAAAATAGAAATATTAGCGCGGGCAGGCATGCAACGGGGTGGATCGGGGGAACAAGAAATTTCACGCGGATGAAGTCGCGGGCAGATGCTAGTTTCTTATAAAACTCAGAAATATTAACACCTTATAATTTTAACTGAATCAGTTAACCCTTCAAAAGTTTAACTAACCAGTAAAGTAAAGTGATTCATTAGATATTGACGGATTATATTACGTAACTCTTTCAGTTACGATGGGAACTTCATAATTTATTTTCCGTTTATTTTAACGACATATTGTCATTCCTATACGCTGTAACATGTCTTGCGACATACTTGTAATATGTCACGCGTCGTTGGTATTTATTTTCATGCTCTTTTACGTATATGGAAGAGTTACCGTATAGGGATTAGCGTTAAAATAACCAGAAATAACATCAAATGTTATAATACTATCTGATTTGTTTAGGAAGTTACGTTTTACATACACTTTAGGTAAACTAAATTTTGTTGCAAAAATCAAACTCAAATCAAAAGCAAAAGTAATTTATACAAATTAGGCTGAAAATCAGCACTTTTAGAACGTCAAAATTACATAAGACTGTCCCCCAAAACACTCACTCTGGATCACTTCCTAGTGCTTTCGCTGGGAAGAAAAAGTGGCGCAAGAAACTCCCCAGCAGCATTCGAATTTGTTGTTGCGAATGTGTTTTAACCTAAATCCAATAGTTGTCTTCCTAAATCTAATTAATACCTGTATTTGAGTCACGAATTTTCCAACTCAGATCGGAATCGGAACTATAATTTCCGTACAATCGACAAGCCCGTGTAGTTGTTCCATACTTGTGCCAATTATTATGTCTAACTCCTTTGAAACACTACTAGACAGAACACAGCTAGACGTGATTATTGATAGTAAAAATACAAAGACTTTATGTCAAGGCTACGATTGCGTAACTTCGAGTACAGTGCCCCTCGCAGTTTTATAATCCGTTTTTAAATATTGATTACGGGCGTAAAACAATACTTTTTCTCGTGGTATAAAAATATGCGAAATATTTTACATACAAATAGTGGCTAATCTACAAAAGAATTTATAAATAAGTACAACTTTTTTATTTTTTAGAATTGGTTTTACTAATTTAATAGTTTTCTTTTCTTAATATATGAAAACGAACATTTCCATGCAACGTAGCAGGAAAGTAATGGTCGTATACAGTATGAGAAAGTGTTTGTTACTCAACAACTTAGCAACTACATAGATGGTAGGTACTCATCTTTGAGCACATCACAGAGTGATGAATAAATGGAGTACTGGCACGCAAATTGTAAATGCCAATGGCAAACGTATTCTCCTCATCTCTACCAACGTAATTATTATTCTGCTGATGACGCACAAATAAAGAATATTACTAATTACCACGCAACAATTGGTTTTTTTGCGGAAATTCGACCAGGCGATAATGTTATGTGCACGTACAAATTCGCGGAGCAAATAGATATAAAAGTATTCAGTGAAGCAAAAAGAATAAAAAATTCAATTGATATAATTGGGAGCACTGTCAATGTACCGCTGTGATCTCGATAGTTAGTGCCGATCGGTTATGGACCAAAAAACCTTGAGGCACAAGATTTAGGTGTTGTGAAATAGCCTATAGTGTAATGTAACTGTAGGAAGCCGAGCTAAGTGCAAAAAGTTGCCTGAAAGCAGACTTCACTATCTGGCTTTAGATTGTGTGGTTTATTCTAACATTTATGTAGTTTGTTACAGATATAGAGGCAGGAAAAACGATTAATAACCTGAGATCTGACAACGTATTTTTATGGTGTTTCTGGTTAAAACTGCTGGTAAGAAATTTCTACTGACAAGTCCGAAAGGCATTTTCAAAAACAATTTTATGATTTGATTGGTGCAGTCACAGATGTATCTGCTCCATAAAACGCTAATATAGTCCCTGCTGATCAAATATAAAGGCAAGAAAGAGTACTCACTGTAAACGCTGTTGTAATCTGTGGTGCCGTTGACTGTGCCATCCGGCAGCAGCTGCAGATAGCGATTCTTGAGGAACATCTGTATGGTGCGGGAGGTGCCAGTTATGTGGCTCAGGTTTGCGGAACGCTGCGCGCGCGGCTCGGGCGCGGGGGCCGCGGCACAGGACGCGAGCGCGAGCGCCGCCAGGAGCAGCCGCAGCGGGCGCGTGCGCGAGCGCATGGCGCGCCGCGCCCATGGCAGCCGCCCGGACGCCGTCACTGCACAACACCGCTTCTCATACCTCGCTCAACCCTCCACTACTTCCACCACCCAGTTTGATTGATTTTCCTTCTTTATTTATAACTCAGTTCGGTTGACTCTCACACGCATCATACCCAACACCCTCATATTACTTTTATTGCACCATATTATTGACAGCTTCTCGGTTTACAAGCGCCGCAAGCCGGGTTGTTCACACGATCTGAAACAAAATAATTTTGTGTTTAATAATAGAGTGTGGTGGACAAATTGGTAACTGATACACCGCGTCGTCACGTGAACAATTGTTTAATACAGTCATAGCAAATAGACTTGAGTTAACAATGTCTAGACGTTTCGTGGTAAAGGATTTTACAAATAACTTTGGTATCAGTGAAACTCTACCGCAAGACTTCATCGCTCGTCACCTGTGATATGTATTTTAGGAATAAAAGCAAAATATACGCATTGCTGAGACATGTTTAACCTAAATGACGACTGTCATTATGTCTGTTGGCGATACAGCGTACGAAACGATGTCTCTTGCAACGACGTGCGAAAATCAAACAGCTATTGAATAAATACAATGTGTTCAAACAAGAGACCAATACGATTTAGAGAATACAATGAATCAGCTAGTTATTGTAAATATGTATTAATCCTAGTTAAAGACAAATCACTATAATAATGATGACAAAAATACTCCATTTGAAGGTTGGAGTGTCTCTAGCAGTACCCGAAATATAATATGAACAAATCAGTGTCCAAAACCTGGGGGTCTACTCCGAAGTGGTATCGGCCGAATGTTCGGCCGTTTCCTGCTACGAGGTTACTATTTGGTTCGGTCGGTCCCGATCCTACACTCCTACACTCTTTCGAATATTGACTATGGTCCCGACCCAACTGAGCCGATCCGAACATTTTTCGCATTTTTCAATAATATTCGGTTCGGCCATGTGTCGGTACGATCCGATCATTCGCACTTTGCACTTCGTAGTAGGCTCTCTGATAAACGGAATCAGTATTTAACTAGTTCCGTCGATAGTGACATGCTCAGTGATATTTATTTTATTATAAACGAACGTCAAGGTATAATAGTATCACTTTAGCAAATACTCTGTGTATTCATGTGACATTACAAGATTTAAAAAAAAACCACTGCAGAAACAAACGTAGATTATTAGATATTTATAACAAGCCAGTGAAAACATTTAAAAACAAACATTTTGAGGTTGGACGAAAATAAAAAAGAAATACTTTAAAATACAATTTATTCGGTGATCGTTGCCAAGGAAAGTCGATAACGTATAGCTACCGATCGGTAAAATTGTAGGTCGACAATCTGTCCGACTTTCAACATTTACATGCGATCGCATCGCCGTTGAGGCAGTCGACCACTCAATGATAAGGAGCCAGTAACTGTCTTTATTTGTGGACCAACTTTGGTTCTAACTCCTAACGAAGCTATCTTAGTTTTAGTATTGGACTTAGTCACTTTCGAACACTCGCCATTACTTCGGTTGGGAAGAAAACATCTGCAACGCTACAGCTGTTTCTTTTTTATTTCATCTTGCTTTCAAAATTCAATCATGGTACTAGTCCAATTAATCACAGGTCTTTTTCTCAATGTTTCCAAAAATTCTTCATACGGTTCGTTGCTCTTTTTCAAGAAAGCGACCAATCACAACTCTCACTTGCTGATAACCTTTTAAATTGGCTTTAATGTTGAATTTTATATACATTAACGGGTTTTATATAAACAGGTGTTTTAGTAGCCGAATTTGGGTCTACCTGTACTTTAAACATTTCAAATCAATTATCATCTTGGCATTAGTCTAGTAGTAGTATTAAATGTTTATTTAAAACTTTTCCGTGCAAGTTTGTTACAATATTGTCACTCTACAAGTTTATAATGTTTCTGTTCCACATACTCAATTATTTGACGATTTTATTGATTCATACCACTTAAGTTTTTGACGTGATCGAATCGTGTAGAGTAATGATTGAATCTGATTGTTAATGTCCATGATTCCAATGTATCTAAGTAGACCGGGTCATCGTTTTGTCTCCTACGTTTCAGTATTGATATATTGAAAACCTCATTCAGTAAATCAATTGATTTAGAATATTTATTAACATTGTTAAAGGCTTCTCAATGGATAGTCTATCTTCTTCGTATGTAAATTATACCAAAAAGTAGCCTGTATATTCAAAATGGTTCTGATCCACCTTAGATTCCGGATACCATTGCTCTGCTATCTTCAAATACTTAAATAAAGTCTTCTTAACTATAATAGCTTTCTACTCTGGTGATAGTATCAGGCAATCCAGTAACACAATCTGGTCTCAATTTGTCAACCTGTTTCATGTAATTGAATGGAGCGAGAAACTCGCCGACAATGGATTGAGATTGCAAATGGTGCAAATTCTATTCCTTATTTTATCAACTTACTCTAATTGGTTGCATGGAACTCTGAGCTAAACAATTTTAGATTGTGTTCTGATAAATGTAATGTTGTTCTAGATTCGTGTACTTTCCAACGATAAAAATACTTTTAGAAGAACGGTAATTTTTTTTACAACGTGAAAATTATCATCTATGTAACCTTGCTCATTAACCACTGACTTCTATTTGTCAATAGATGAATAAGATACAGAACGTATGAAGATTATTAAGGTCTATAACATTCAACACTTGACAACCGAAATATAAGATAAAAGCGAATCCCGTCAATAGATTAACGACCGTATCTTCAAACCATTGCAATCGCTTTAATGTCTTTTCAAACGAACTTCCACCATATCAATATACGATCAGTTGTTTTAAGTAGTTAATCATCATAGTTTTTGTCATATATTACTGTATCATCTATGAATATCAGATTATCATTTTCTACTTCTGTTGCTGTCAATCATCTTTTATCATCGTATCATGCTTCAGTTGTGATGACGTTAATACGGGTACGTGAACATGACAGATTGATATTGTTCGAAGTCTCTTTGTTTTCTACCTTTGGTTATTTATGATGGTTAAAAAATTGCAAGAGTGGCACGACTGCCTCACTGGCTTTTTATAGTTTCAATTCGGTACGTCAATGTTTCGACGATTATAAGATCTTATTATTTTGGCTGTTCTCTACAACAGGAAAACTTAGATAATCTTTACAGTTACATGTCAAATGTCATTATTTCTGCATCATGGTTTTCAAAAGTAGATCTTTAACCGAGACTGTGAAAAAAAACGTGACTGTAACTAGTGCTTTCACCGAAAATCAATTGCTTATCATCATAAGCTTATATTTTACGCTCTTTCTACAGAATGATTGCGCAAAGCCTCTCAGCACTAATTTTGCATTAAATGACCCGGAACAACGTTTGATCCACGACTTTTCATAGTTCGAAACTTATTATACAAATTATTCTGAGGCACTGTTTAAGTGGAGTAAGCAAAGTACTAATATTTTTAACTACAAATATATTCTTAACTTCATTGACACGTTCGTCTACGTTGAAGGTACTCATTTCAAGAAATCACTTTCCTATTATCTCAACTTATTCAAGTCGCTATTGCGTCAACAAACGCGTTAAGATTAGAAAAGATTCATGCGATACATTCGATTACAATGCAGCTTTCTATGCATCTGAATTGTAATTTGCTAGAGTTCCTTAGACTTTGATGTTTAGCACTCATCCACGAAACTGCTGATAACACAAAACTGGTGACTGAAGCGGACAATGTTGGAACTGAAAACACATTAACTATTCATACATTTACAAAGTTTGTTTTGAGTATTTCTATGAAGAAAAAGTCATGATTACTAAATGGTACTATCTCAGAGATGCTGTAGCCAATCTATCTGACAGTTTTTAGTGACCCATTATTCTCTCAGGCTAAGACGCAGTAGCTAGCTTTTCCAAATTATGTTGGGGCGGGGTTCCAATCTCACAAGATGTAGCAGAATACCAGTATTTTACACGTATCGACTCCCGTCTGACCTCTGCGACCTAACTACTTGCACCGGTAAATTCCATCGACATAAATCGATGTACGGAACCATTAAAGCTTTTCTACACACCTTTACCCGTATTCCCGTTCTTATCTCGAGATAGAGTGCGGTCCAACTGAGCAATCTATCTTTATTGATGTGTAATCTATTGATCGGCATTATAATTGTTTGATTTTAACTCCGGAGTCAATATTACAACACATTTCTTTTGAGAGCGGCTGTAGTCTAAGTCATTTGCTAATTAGTTAATGATGTAAAGAGCCGATTATGTTTTGTTTTGTTCGTTGTCTATTCAAATCTTAAGTTCAGTTTTATGTTGTGATGGATTAAACTCTTATCTTCTTATTCATTTTTCTTTTGCCTTTGCTGGCTCATTGCCAGAGTCTGCACTGCTTGAACACATATCGGCCATTAGTAAGAAATGATAGCTTCATTTATACGGTTGGTGATGGCTTGGCGTGAAACGTCACCCGGCAAAATTCTACTCTAAAAATCGAAATTGTTAGATCTTTAAAAGTGGCTATTTCTCATCATAATCCACCAGTCATTTTCGATTATTTTCAATGTTAGGGTCGGCGTCCTATTTAAACAGATGCGGCTATATATCAGAAGCTTACATGTAGCAACTGGCTTCTGACCTCGAAACAGAACATCAATTTAAATAGGAAAGCTCATAGTAAGTTTCAAGTTTATTTTCGCGATACCATTGGTATCAGATTTGTTGCAAGGCGCATAGAAACGTACGAGTAAACAATATAATGGAAGCTAAAAGTAAGATGTCACAAAATTTTTTCACAACCCAAAGTTCAATGAACTTGCAATATAATTTCTTATTCGAAGAATTAATCTTACATTTCAATCGAATACTCATTCGAATAATCTAAGAAAGAGCATTAGCATACGATTAATAATGTCAAAAGCCCCGACTGGTTCCATATGGCTAATTTAATATTATTTGAATGACCTTGACATGCATACAAATGAAATATTTAAGGTCATAAAGATTCGTAATCGAGAATTAAATCAAGATAATGCTGGATTATTTAAAGTTTCTTTATCGATAAGAATCAGGGAAGTGTCAAAATCAATTTGCTGGTCAATCTGGGTGGTCGCAGTTTGGTGCGGATGCGTTTTTGAATACAGTTAATCAACAGCAATGATAGGATAGGCAAACATAAAGCAAAAACTTTTATTACCTCATAATAAAAGTTTTGAGGTAAGATAATAAAACCGTCTAAGTTTAAAGTGCTAAAAGACGACCAATTTGATGATTTTCAAAGCATATGTATGTATATAGACGATTCTCTAATTCTGGTTACAAAACCAATAACAGTATTAAACATCACAGAGTTATTTCGTAATCAATCAGATATAAAAACAGAAAAGAAAAAGAAAGACGCACCTTTAACAGATGTTATTCACAACACACGAACTAATAAGATGTTTCTAATAAGCTACGTTGACATTGATAAAAAGGAGAGTGTGAATGAAAGAAAAAATACCAATATAGCACAGACATATACGATAAGCAATAAGAATGAATTCAATAAGCGCGGTATTATCTCCGGAGAGGTGTCAGTTGACAATGACAGGCGACAGATAAACTATGACATTATTGAATAATTGCCACGCGCCCTTCTTGGCTGCGAATACAGGGAGATTTCGAAATAACTTTCGTTTAATGCAACTGCTATTGTGGGTGAAAGATGATAGAAGTAATATGGCTAGGGAGGAATGTACTGAACTGTGAGATGACGACTACTAGAGATTTTTAAACAAAAAGACGTGCTTGCACATTGGGAAAAGGGCATGAGGATAATGATGAGAATGCTACTTCAAATTAATCACACACTGTTCTAAAATAGAGTCATTTGAAATGAGAAGTGTCACTTGAATTGATAAAGAAACTTCCTTATTGCAGATTCGCATGCAGAAATAAAAATAACTTGCATAAAAGACTATGTGATGTTGGAGGTTTTGAATAAGCCGAGAAACAATCAATTTAGTTGCAAGTGACTTGTTCCAAGTTTAATCGCCAGTAGGAGGGAGATAGATATAAACATCGGTTGTTTTATTTAGGTTGCGAAGAAGATAAGAAAAGTTTTTGGAGTCATTGATTTTAAATGAACTTGAAATGTAATATTAACACAGCGAGAAAACCAATTTGAAATCTAAAACCACCCACCATGTTAGCGAGTTTAATATAAATTTTGATAAAATTGAAACTTACCACATATAACTTGGTATACCTGGAAACGATTACTCCTAAAATCTCAAGCTTACAGGAAAAAGAGGTGTTAATACCAACGCAAACATATTTGTTAAATTTTATTTCAATTTTATAGAGGGTTACAGCTTCAATATATTGTTATTGGCTTTTAAGCCTTTTAGTTGATGGGGTATATTTGTGAATGAGCAGTGTTAGAAGCTTTATTTGAATACAATTGGAAGCTAATAGATAATAATTCACTTCGAAAAGTATATAGAGGCATGAGGAACAGGGTGTAAAGTTCACTCATCCTCAATAGAAAAGGGAGGATCCTCCGACAAGACGGGTGTTGTGTCTGGCGGGCAATTGCCCAACGACTGATGTCGGGAAATTTGTATGTATGCTAATTGCGCGGTAAACTCTGCTTGCGAGATGCAGGATTTGCTTCTTGACATCAGTATGACGCGTTGTTCGCAAGTGGCGTTGTAGATACCGCTACATGGAACACGCAGTATTTGAACATTGGTGTAGTTTGTTCACAAGCGCTACTGCTGAGCATGAGGTCTTCGGTTCGATTCCCAAGTCGCACAAATTGTTATTGGGTTTTACCGTCAGGAATTTCTCAGTAGCAGCCCGAAGTCTGGATTCGTAGCTGGTTATTGGTAATAGACTCGCCCCCTATTACACGAGACGTAAACATAAGTGGCGAAATACGAGGGGAATATACGTACACCTCCCCCTAACCCTTCGGGGAAAACAGGTGTGATGGTATGTTTCAAAGATAGTAAAAAAAAGCTACATAGAAGAATCTTATAGATAATCTTAGGCGAATAATTAGGATTATCTATAAGATTCTTCTATGTAGCTTTTTTTTACTATTTTTATTAGGCGAATAATTATCAGCGGGATTGTCCGAAAGGGTTACCGCTACCCCGGAACATAAAGGGCGAAGGAAGGAACATGGGTGGGTTTTAGTCAGTAAGAGTCTGACACTACCTTCCGCCCCACCCAGAGCGGGAGGGTCATTTAATAATTTCCCAACAGGAAAAAAAAAAAAAGGCGAATAATTAACAAATAGTAGCTATTACAAAATCACGAAGAATCACAGTCCTACATAAAGTTGTTTTAAATAGTTCTATACGCATAAAGTGTTTTCAAACACCCTGTAGTCCGTTACAAGTTAACATATTTTCCGAACATTGAAAAGGGCATCGCATATTGTTTCATACTACATTTAACTAGCAAACAGTTCGAAATACTATACATACAACTGTTGGGTTAAAATTACGATCTTCTTAAATGACGTAGGTACAAACCGGACTACTGAGATAGAGCCGTGTTCGGAACTAGTCGGTACTTACGAAAAAATGCACGAGCGAAAACCCGAAAATTCTCCTGCACGAGTTTCACCCACAGACATCATTATTTTGGTACTACCGTAAGGCTACCGTGACTGTACCCACAAGAAGATGCAGATCCAACATAGCATATACAACATAATCAACCCATAATGTAATAAAGATATAGGATATATTTTGACGGCACGGTTGGCGCAGTGGTTAAGCGATTGACTGCTGCGCTGCGTGTCGCGGGTTCGATTCCCGCACGGAACAAATATTTGTATGACCTACATGTATTTGTTCCGAGTCTGGGTGTTTTTCTATCCATAATATGTATGTATTTACAAAAAAAAAAAAATTGTATATAAGTAGTTTATCAGCCATCTTGTTACCATAACACAAGCATTAGGTTGCTTAGCTTGAGACAAATGGTGTTGTGTGAAATGTCCAGGGATTTATTTATTTATTTAATGTTCCCACTGCTGGGACGCAGGCCTCTTCTCTATGAGAGGGATATATAATCCACCACGCGGGCCCAGTGCGGGTTGCTAGATGTCACATGACCCACCGTGGCCGCTATCACTGGGCCACCACTGCTCCAAACCATGCACGAGAGAAAACCCTAAAATTCTCCTATACGAATTTTCACACAGAAGTAATTATTTTGAGACCGAGACTGTACCCACACGAAGATGATAATCATCGCACATAAGAGTACACAACGCACTAATCTTATTTGTTGAAAAGTCAACAAAAAGTCGAGCCAGTATTACTTTCTTGTTAACATGTGTTACTGTACTGCTCACGAGCCGGTTAAACTGGGTCATTGGAGTTTCACGGCACAAAAGGTGCATAATGATGCCCATTAGAATATTTTACTGTCAAATAGGGATGCTTGAAGAAAAATAGACCACGTCATTACTATTATGATACAATAACACAACAACAACATGCCGATATGCCAGGTTAAACAAGGCAAATGCCGGGATTAAACCGGAACGTGGATCCACGCGAGACACAATGACTTTTTAATCGTTTTTGTAATTACGGCATTCAACCAGTTAGGGGAGTGAAGAATTCATAAAATGGGACCAACTTTATATGAAAAATATATTACAAAAGAATCTTCTAGAAGGTGACAAACAACATCCTTCTTTCGCCAACGTTCCTTGATTTTCAAAAGTTTTCCTTATGGCCCAGATACAGGCAGAAAATACCTATAAAAATACATAAGACTTCCCTGAAGAGACTCCTTAATGTGCGCAGACAGATTATTAATAAACTAATTTGCCTCCGTTGAATCATGCGTCTCGCTTGGTATGATTGGCAGGTAGCCCTGATGTCTCCAACGGTTTTTCTTTTTGCTATTGGGCCATTAAATTGACAGACGAGTATTGGCTGAGGAGTTACGGCTGAATGAAGATCGCCATACGTTCCAACTATTTAAGCCCTTACAATAACGAAAACCAATAAAAAGAAGAGCAGTTTCTATTTCAAAACATAAGTTTCCAATGAAGAAGAAAACGCAAAAAACTCTATAGTCTCTCTTTTATAAACTCGCAACCAAAATGATCATAAGAAAAGTAATAACAGTAAGGTTCTGGCATAGATCAAAAACCCAGACAGGCGCTTTACTTTGTGTAAATAATTTCATCACCACTGCTCTCAAAACGGTGAAGGAAAACATCGTGAAGCAACAAAAATTTGAAGACATGTGACATCACCCAACCCACACTGAGCCTGCGTGGTAGATTAAAGCCCACTCCTTCTCGAAGAGAGGAGGCCTGTGTCTTAGCAGCGGGAACATTAAAGGCTGATTATGCATAGATCAAAAACGGAACGAAGACTGATAAGAAACTCCTTGGAAGAGACAAACGTAAGACTGAACCAGAGTCACCAAAATCAGGAGCGCAAACTATTTTGAGTAACAGAAGTAGCTATGTAAACCACAAAATAAAGTTATTGAACCGAAACGTGAAGGCAAATCGTAAAATTTATCGCGAATGCCGATTTGTGGCCATTTGTGAGTTGGCGACGTTTAAGAGGCACGCGTATGGTTTAACTGCCTTACGCTCCGGTGACGGTGTAAATGTATTCAGCTATTCGTTTCTCGTAACTTGGCTTGCGTTAATTGTGAAAGATGTTATATTTCGGTCTTAAGAATGTAATCTGAAGGCTAATTCTCGAACATACAAAACGTTCAAATTCAAGTCGCAATCTTATATCAACGACAATAAACGAAAAAAACTTGTCAAAAATGTACGTAAATTAGAGGTTTTTTGACTCAGATTAGAATGAAAACTTTCTTAAAAATACGGGAATTGCCCCTGGGATGGTATGGCGAAATGTTTGATGACCTAACCGAAATCTCAAGTGTCCTAACGTAACTAAACATAACATTTCCTCAAATCGAAACAGCATCGCGGAACAACAGAAATGTCGGGCCATGTCAATAGATCAAAGCTAGTCGACCATCTATAACGGGCACTGCGCAGCTGCCAAAAGTTTTGCTAAAAAATGAGGGACACAAATAGTACACACTTCTAATTACCGAAGTTTAGCTTCCCTCCGCTTATTTCTGGCTAAGACGTCACCGGGTCAGTGAACTTGCGTTATCTTGAGTATTGGGAAAGGTTTTCATGTTTCTTGGAAAATGAGAAAATGTGCTTTCCGATAACTACAACCTTAGAGTCTACCTGTTGTGACTCTGAGTAAAATGGTACTCTTTGACAAGCATAATTCATTATTGGTAGCCACCACCACCAACCATCAAGCCAAATACCAAGTAACCAACAAGTAACCAACCAAGTAACCATCAAGTTAGGTCGTGGACGAAAGCAAGATATATAGAATTTTGGAAAACTTCGAGTTCGTAACATCATAATAGATATAGAGGCAGAAGGAGTGAGATAAATAGTGACCGATTACGGTAGGAACTGAATAAATTATGACTGTTGAGAAGAGTAAAGAGTTTAAAATTGAGTCCATACCATAATTGACCATGGCATTGCCATGACCTAGTAGAGTTATTCGTATTAGTTTGTATAGTTATTTGGTGTCCGCACATAAAGGGGCAATGTCATATAATATATACTGCACACCTAATTATAGCTTATTAAGTATCTATAAGATTTATTTTTTTGATTACAGAAAAAAGAAGGCCATGGAAAAAATCATTGGTTCAGCAATAAAGGTTTGTTAACTATTAATGGTGCAAAAATACATTGGATCTACCCATATTTCAAGGAGCTTCGAAAAAGCAAAAAAAAATAATGATTCCAACAGCATACTTGGCTCATACAGAAGATGAGAAGACCCAATTCCAAATCCTACCAATAAAATTACAATGTAATAAATAATACTCAAAGATGCTCAAAAACAGGTTACGAATTAAAATAGCCGGCGAACGTTAGACCGAAAACCAGAAGTAGTAGCGACAACGGACAATGCATAACTTCGGTCTGTGTACAGAATTAGCATCGATATTTTGCGAGCGCGCAGCATCGGAACCACAAACATTTGAAGAACAGAAGACTCATTCTTCACAACATAGAATAATGAACTTGGAAACACACAGATGGCATAGTATAGAAAAATCAGAGTACTCACGCCGCATATCGTGAGATGTTACACACCATTCCCTGTCTTTCGTGCTTGGACGTGGGTTGTTGATCAGATGGGTCTACTGTTATTTATTATCCTGTGATCGGAACTATTCTAGAGTAGATCATGAGTTCACCCTCTCCCGGTTCGGTTCATTGAGTAAAACATTTTGTTACGTAAGTTTTAGCGCCTGTATAGTACCGAACACTGGCGGAATTTTTAGTATCGGTCAGGTTTTTTGATTAGCTATTAACGTTTTGAGGATGGATTCAAGTTTTTTTGACTTGTTTTTTATGTTAGCTAGCTGTTTCCACGTTTGCTTTTAGTCTGCTATTAAGTTTTTTCTTTCTAATTCATCTAGTTTGATGTTTTGTTCTGTGCTAGTTTTCAAGGACGATGGTAGGAATAGTTTTAATGTTTATATTCAGTTGTTGTTTTAACAAGATTAATGGGTTATTCTTGTTTTCTGTATCTATGTTAATATGTGTGACTTTACCGCTTAAAGCGCTTTTTGTTTCATGTTTTGGCATATATTTATTTATTTAAACTTTTCGCACACAGAAAAGGTACAAAGGCAGACTTAATGCCTTAGGCGTTCTCTACCAGTCAACCAAGGGTGGTGAAGAGATTCGATGGCAGATATATTGCCATCATTCACAAATTCCAGCTTATTATCACTTTTGGGTGGTATAATGCAAGTAATGATTTTTTTACTGTCATTATTCTTTATATCAGTTGAAAGCTAGTGCTAGTAACAAAAATAATGCTGTTCTCTTTGTGGGCGGTGATCTAGTCTTTACACGTGTTTTAAATAAATAGATACACCATTCCAAAAGTAAAACTGAAATTCAGAAATTACACTGTATTGTCTAGGCTTAAAATAATTGGCATCTAGAATTGTGGTGGATCATCGAACTGAATCTGTTAAATAGTTTTACATTTTGTTGTAAGTTTTGAGTTTTTTTTTATTGAATCACCTTCTCTTCAGCTTTCTTGGAGAAGCGACCACTCATTATTTGTATGTTTGGCCAAACAAGGCTGCCTTTACGCTTACCTATAAGGAAGGATGAAAATTTTTATTCTGTGTAACAACCAATTATGCGTGTTGTTTATGTACTTAGTATGAACATTATTTATTTATTTTATTATTTATCTACACACAGTAAAATATATAAGGATATGACATAATTATAATCTGAGTACAAAGGTACTGTTTATTTCTTAAGAAATTTCTTCCAGCAGACCTGCGAAAAGAGAAGTAAAAGAGAAATGTAGACAATAGTGTGTGAGAAATAAGAAGAGAAAAAAAGGAAT
This sequence comes from Apamea monoglypha, assembly GCA_911387795.2. Lineage (NCBI taxonomy): Eukaryota > Metazoa > Arthropoda > Insecta > Lepidoptera > Noctuidae > Apamea > Apamea monoglypha. The sequence goes on from OU426936.1 coordinate 13,586,760, forward strand.
GTGTGAAGTCTAAAACTAAAATGATTAAATATACCCACACATATTATGCAAAAAAATTACATAAGTATACTTAAATAAATACATAATACTAAAATATATAAACATATATATATACAAATACTCACAGTATCAGCTCTTTTAATCGACATTTAAATCGATAGATAAATAGTATTTTGTATTATCGTAGCTAGTTCAATCTTAATAATGAAATGTTAAAACAACAGTACTTCAATACAGATTCAAATTTAATTAGCTAGCAAAACTGGATAGACCTGATGGGTTGATATCTAAACATAACACAACAAAAAATAAAATTATTTGATGATTTTTTTGGAGGTCAACGACATACGAGCTCTACACTGCTTTCAAAATGGTGAAGGAAAACATTGTGAGGAAACTGGTATATCCTAGAACCAAAAATTCGAAGTCATGTGACACCTAGCATCCCGCACTGGGCCTGCATGGTAGATTACAGCCCATTCCCCTCTCGAAGAGAGGAAGCCTGAGTCCCAGCAGTGGGAACATTATGGGCTGATTATACTACCCATCACGTCTGCTGATTTAATTTGACTCTATATAAAGTTTCATATATTTTGCTTTACATTAGACGGCACGGTTGGTGCAGTGGTTAAGCGATTGACTGCTGCGCTGCGTGTCGCGGGTTCGATTCCCGCACGGAACAAATATTTGTATGACCTATAAGTAGTTGTTCCGGGTCTGGCTGTTTGTGTATGTGAGTTTAAATGTTTGTAAACGCACCCACGATACAGGAGAAATTCCTAGTGAGGGGCAACGTTTAAAAAAAAAAAAACAAACAAAAAAAACAAACATTAATTACGTCACTACCATTGTAGAAATTCTATTTTCCTTAACAAAACTAAAACTCTAAGACATAGTTTTAAGGTTTGTTATCATACCTCGTCAAACTGTACCACATTTCACGCAGATTGCAACTGCAAACAACCCTGACAGGTGCATCTATCATCTTCATCAGATAAACCGTTTCCCACACTCTATGAGATAAGGAAATAATTTATACATGTAATCAAAATCTTTACACCTATTAAGGTGTTATTGTGGCATGATAATTAAAGTTTGTCATTTTGATTTTGAATTACCTACTTAACTGTTTTTTATCAGTTTATTTATCTCTTGTTAAATACAATATACAATCTAAGACTAAAAATATTTGTTATGTTTTTTCACTACACTACATATATTTTTGATTTAATAAAAAAAAATAATATTTTATTATGAAAAAACATTTTTATATAATCAAATATTTATACCATTTAGGGCTGATTTTTCCAACGCCAGATAACTTTACCGGAGGAATAATTTTAAATTTTTTACATTTCTTTAATACAAAGATTGTCAGACGTCAATTTTATTCCACGAATAAAAATTATCGGTCGATTGAAAAATCAGCCCTTAATCTTCCATAGCAATCAATGTATATAATCTTTGTGATAATGTTTCGTAGAATTTAGGTTTAATGCACTATTATTATGTTTATAAAGATTATTTGTGTCAAAAATAACAACGATGCTTGCTTAAATCTGGAAAACTTAAGGCGGTTTTTTAAAACAAAGAAAGTACTCGTAGATACGAGTATACTTCAATCGATCATTAAAAAATGCAAGTGTCTCTCAACAATAATATGTTGCTAAAAATAAAAGAAGCTTGAATGATATTTAATACACATCTAGAATGCTAAACAATACACTCAGGCTAGCTGGCTAGAACGGACCTAGATTTTTTGCCTAGATTTTGCGAGGTTATAGACCCTGTCGACATACCTACTCAGTTGATTTTGCTTGATCATTGAAGACATAGTAGTAAATACTACGAGTTATATTACTGTTGGAATAGGTGAGTAATGCAGTTGTGCTTTTAAGTGTTAAATCTGGTTTTTAACGTTGCTAGCAGGAAAAGCGCGCTTTAAGACGCAAAACATATAATTGAATTTAAAACAAATTGTGATGAGAAAAGTATGGTTTTTACTATCCACTTAGATACTGCAGTGTCCCTAAAAAAATCTCTGGATAAGCCCCACTGCTGGGTAAAGCCTCCTCCAAGTCCTTCCAGGAACTCTTTTCCCGCGCCACCTCGAACCAGCCCTCCCGGTACGCGTCCATGTCATCTCGCCAACGCTTTCTTTAAGTTATAGATGAAAAAATAACAACAGCCGACTTGAAACTTAAGGCTTGTGCTTAATAGTAAGAAAGTATTCAAAGGCGCAGAAGACAAATGGCAACATGTGATCCTTGTGACGCCAACTTTCGTTTCACAATCATATTTATAGTAAGAGGTAAAGCTAACCGTTGAAGAATTTCGTACTTGGATGGCCATGATCCAAGCAGGTGTAAACTAAAACAAACAGTACAGGAACGCAAAACAAACACTATCGCCAATAAAAATAATCTTTAAACTACGAGTAAAAGCATTATGTTACTAGACGGTTCTCTACGCAATCGTCTTAAAATAAAAATATTAATATTGTATATATAGGTTCAAGAAAAGGTAATTGGCCTCGTAATAGGCAAATCAATATCAATAATAATAACATCATGTTCATGCTAATATATTCTGAAGAACCGAATTATTTACCAAAATCTCTCTGTCTAGCCTTTTCCAACTATTTTAAACAACCAAATCTTGAAACTAGACACATTACTTACTTGAATGTATTTCTTCTTAGAGTTATTTTTGGGACATTTCCGTTATTACGCAAATACTCTAAAATAGCTGCGTTAGGAATCTAAATAGTATATATATATAGTGTCTACATAGTTGTCTGCTTACTGTCTGTCATTGCTAGACGGAGCAACGCACAATACTAAATTGGAGCACGCGGTTTTAATACTGGGGAAATCTGTAGTCTCATCTTCATTACTCCTCAAATTGTTTTAATAAACTTCTATAGAACTTGTCACTTTTTTGATAAATGTAATTGTAGTTTATAAGTGCGTTGCACTAGATCAAAATTATAACTAATAGTTCTAATTTTGCCAATTGAATGCATGGTCAAGTGTTTCAAACGTGTTAGTAAAAACTTTTTAAGATTTTCACTTAACTTGATGTTTCTAGTAACTACCTATATAAGATAGTATTTATTTGTTAAGAATATTTCTAGTTGGTTGTAGTAGTACTAGTTGCTCCAATGAAACTCGAACCGTCTGAATCCCACGAGAATTAGCTTCCTCTTGGTTCATTGGTGTCACCTTTCAGTCTCCATTATGTCTTCTTGATATGTAGTTCATTGTCATGTCTTAAGGAGGTTGTAACTCACAATTTGAATAGTATTTCTTTGATATTAAGTTAGTTTAGTTAACGATCAACATTGACCAACCTTTCTAACTTTCTTTACATTTCCATTTCTTTTACACATAAGACATGTCTTCTGTCTTCAAATGCAATAAAATCTAAAATTATGGATTTAGACAGATTAAAACTGTAATATTCCGAAAGTCTTCCGGATTCGTAACATTCCCGTGAAACATAGCTAACCGAAGATATATATTTACGTTATCTTATATTTTACGAACTGTAGAGTTAAATAATACTTACGTTAAAATGTACAAAAATAACTACGAATTCTAAAGGTCAATGGAATAACACTTTCGACGGTCATTATAGTGGCTGAAAGACTAATCATGAATATTAAGCAGCAGTATTTAAATTTACTTTCTCATTGATGAAAAGTAATTCAACCATTTTGGAATGGTGTTTTACTTACGTAATAAAGGTATTGTGCAGTTATTGAATGAAACATTCATCTATTAGTCTGTCTTGTAGACTTTAGAATGAGTGATAAATATTATCTTTTCATATAAATTACTACAGATTAGTGATTGCAGTATGTGATTATTATTATTAAAAATGTTATCAATGCGTAATATCATTCAATATACAAATAATCTATTTTAATTAGCATCCTGAACTTTACCGGCTTCTAAATCCGTCTTAACAGCTCTCAAATTAAAATTTTTATTAACTACGTTTGAAATGTCACTGTCAGAAACTGTCGGCTGCAGGCAGTTTATAGCATTCTTTATTTGGTCGCTTGGGAAAAGATAAATTGGATTGTAAAGTTCTTTAGAAAAGCTTGCATTATTTAGATATCATAATAAATCTTCCGGAAGAAAACTAGCGACGGCGAACTTCACTCTGCACTCAAACGTCCAATGAAATACGTTCATCTATAAATTCTAATTCATCTTAGTGAAAGAAAATCGCTGTCGATTTAAGTGTTACTCAAATAAGCTGACATATAACAAGTTTTTATTGAAATGCTTTTAGTATTTTATTTGTTTTATTGTTATACAAATATTGTATCACACGTTATAATTGGATAGTTAATGCCGAATAGGTACTTTGATGAGCCGCTATGGAAATAGCTGTTTTTGTTTCCATGGCAGTCATATTTTTTAATTGTTCTTGAATTATCAGCAGCTTTTGTTTGCTCAAAGTAGTTTGCGTGGAATTACCTACCTTTGTTTTTTTTTTGTTTTCCGGGAGAAACCTTTAAAAGGCGCCCGACCTCCGGGGAGTGAGGTCGGGGAGTGTGGGATTTTTACCTCACTAAAACCACCCCGGTGATCACCATCCGCACATAGGGGTGGTCCCGGTTCCTCTTAAAAGACCAATTCCGGAACCACCCCTGCGCAACGCCTGTAAGGCACATCCCTGGGGGGAATTACCTTCCTACTTTAATCTCTAGAAAAAATTTGGCCAGCGATGTTTTTTTTTATTTGCTTTCTAGCACATTGTCAAACAAAACCCCTAGTAGCGTACAAACCCCGTAAAATCAAAACCTAGTAATCAAAATACTTCTATCAAAACTGTACAAAATGAAATAACATAATTTACCAAGAAATTCCTTCGCTTGTATCATTGAACAGTATCATAAAACTATACAAATAAAGTCATCTCGTATTTACCAGTTTGTATTTATCTGGCCATCCCTAATGCAAGCTATACGAGAGCAGTTTATTCTGCAAATAGATACTTGGGAGTTTTCAGATGCCGGGGCCTAACAGGGTTGTCACTACTTATATTTTGACTGGTACTGTATAATCATTTTAAAAGAGTAACGGTGGAGTTTCTTGCCCATTCTTCTCCATACGAAAATTACCTTTTGGAAGGGGCGACTAGAATCAATTCTATTTTATTGTAATTTTTGCCGTTCAAATGTGCCTTTTATGTGCCTATTTGAAATAAATACTTTGACTTTGACTTTATAAAAAAAACTAACTTTACGGTGAAATGTGCAAGATAGAAAAGGTAAAATAGCCTTATCTTTATTCGCATACATTTTTTGTTATTGTAGATCATGCGTTTGCGTCGCGGATTTTGGAGCAGACAATAAACCTACATTAAATATTACAGTCTGATAAGAAAGATTTGTATCATTGTTGTTCAAAGAAATTATCTTTCTTTATCCTGGGAATCAACTTTACAACAAACGCAGGTATTAGTAGTATGACTAATACTGAATACAAACTGCATTAACACGAAAATAATCTATTTATTCTCTACAAATACCTGATCTAGATCCAGAGTGCTCATCGTCATCTTTTTCTCAACTATGTTGGGGTCGGCTTCCAGTCTAACCGGATGCAGCGAATTCCAGTATCTTACATGGAGCGACTCTCTATCTGACCTCCACAACCCAGTTACTGGATAATACGATACCCCTTGGTAAAACTGGTTCGTCCGGGCTTTGACTACCCGTAACGACTGTCAAAGATCCACGAATGACAGCCGGAACCAACGGCTTAACGTACTTTCCGAGGCACGGAGGGGTCTTAGTATGTAAAGATGGTCACCCATCCACAGACCAACCGTGGCAAGCGAAGCTTAACCTGATCGATCGACCTGCGCGGCTGTTATTATTGAGCCCATGCAGGAACATACTTCACAAAATGATATTGTATACTACAAACTTTGACGCTGGACCACCTACAGAAGATAGCGAGGATGACCTGGAAAAAAAACAGCTGTTCCCTACATTTATGTTCGTCTAACTCGTCAAAATGTAGGGAACAGCTGATTTTTTTTTCGCGATTTATGGTTTGGTCCCATAGTAAAAGTTGTTCATAATGAAGAGTACAATGACCTCTTAAGAGGTTGTTGGTGTTTTACCAATAACCCTGTATAAATTTTAATGTGCCAGTCGTAACACTTCTTTTTAATTTCTTTTAAAATATCATTTAATCACCAAACAAAACTACTAAATCATTAATCTATTATTCCACAATAAATCAAATCCCGTTACCTTTCACTAGTTCCTACTTTAAACTGCTAATAAAATGCTTAATGTTTATTGCCGGACCAGCCCTAGCCAAGCGTTGAAACGCATCTTCACTTAGCTAAGCGTAACCATTAACATCAGATTCTGTTTTACGAGTAACGAGTGACATCGTAACTATAAACGAATAGTTTACTATGTGAGACACTGAAAACAATAAAAACAGTGACAAACGCCTTTTGAATTAAATGTGTGTCGCTTACTATACTGAGCAGCGTTTATTGTAATGATAGTTACTTTGAAATTGTTATTGGATATTTAGTGTTGTGTAGTTCACATACAAAATGTATTCGCTGATTTGCTGGATTCGTTTTCTCCTCTACCGATCTTTTTTCCACCTGACAGTTCATTTTGTTTATACGTATGTTTCTATCTATGTTTATCTATGCCTCGGAAAGCACGTTAAGCCGTTGGTCCCGGCTGTCATTCAAGGATCTATGATAGTCGTTACGGGTCGTCAGAAGCCCGAAAGTCTGACAACCTGTCTTGCCAAGGGGTATCGTATTACCCAGTAACTGGGTTGTGGAGGTCTGATAGGCAGTCGCTCCATGTAAAATGCTGGTATTCAGCTGCATCCGGTTAGACTGGAAGCCGACCCCAACTTAGTTGGGAAAAGGCTAGGCAGATGATAATGATCTATCTCATCATCATCTGCCTAGCCTTTTCCCAACTATGATGATCTATCTATGTAGTAGTATTTATTCTTGTATTTTAGTCATCTCCTAGCTATTTATCCTGTATGTTGCACCTGCCATGTTTTGTCTCTGCATCACCCTAAGGTTGACTGGTAGAAAATGCCTCAGGCATGAAGTCCGCCTTTGTACAGTATTCTTTATACTTGTGCATAAAGTTTTAATAAATAAAATGTACTAATTAGTTCTAGAGACTTTGACAAATAATAATAATCACACCTGCATTGTCATCCCTTTCCTTTGTCCTCTCAACTCGATATTGAGCCAATATGACAAGTAAACTTAAAAGTTATTTGCTAGTCTTTATCTTTGTTTGTCATATAAAGCAGAAGTAAATTTTTCTGTGACAGTTTTATGAACATTAGATAGAACAGTCATTAGGTTTGGGCAGAGTAAATATTTAAAATTAGGGGAAATGGTTTACCTTGAAGTACAATACAAAAAACATAGTAGGTACCTGCCGTCGTTAAGGAATCAGTTAACAATTCCGCATTATATTATTAACATTCAATGAAAAACTTTGTGAACAAATGAACTACGAACTTAAAATTAACCATAGTGAACTAAAAGTGTAGGTGAGTAAATTATTTCATCACCACCGCTCTCAAAACGGTAAAGGAAAACATCGTGAGGAAACCGGCATGTTCTAGAACAAAAAATTCGAAGACATGTGACATCTACCAACCCGCACGTGGATCACGGCCCACCCCCTCTCACAGAGAGGAAACCTGTGTCAAAGTGATAGTAATAGTAGATGAATCTTTAGTAAGCATGTTTCATTTCATAATAAAGAGCATTACGGCAGATTGGTTAAAGATTCCGTTTTACCACTACACAGTTAGAAATGTCATAATATATATTTAGTAATTGTGTGTAATAAAATAACTACGCTGGATGTTGTAAAACAAAATTCCGGCACGTATGTATGTTTGAACTTAACTTACGTGCAGGTCCATATTTTAGTTATAATTGGTTGTGAACTAGTTATAACGACTTTAGATCGAAAATATGCATTACGCTTCCAAAACGGAGATGAGAGTTGCCTCGTAAACAACCAAAAGTTATAAGAATTCGAATTCCAAAGAGTGAAATTTTTCGACGGTTATTAACATTTTTTTTCTATGTTACTCTACATATTTACGGTTTTTGGTATTTTTATTTAAAAGAAAGCATCCTTTGCTGCTTGAAGACCTTAGTTTTTAGGCTCTGTGGAATACGCGACGAGAATTTTCAAAGCCGACTGGTAGTTCCAGAGATGAGCGCGTTCAAACTAACGAAGATTAGAATATAGTAATAAATTTAGGTTATTGTGAAGCTAATTTGAGAGATGTAAAAATAAGATACAATTTCTCTCCATTCCGCTTTGTAGAAAACTGAGTTTAATGAAAAACAAATGAACAGCGCTATAATCAAAAGTTGATACAAAAACAATCGAGTGTCTACCAAAGGGACATCCTTAAACAAAACAAATAAAACGCTATAAATATCTTGTAAAGTACCCTACAGGACACTTTGTATGCACAGTAGTACACCACACGAGGTGTCAAGTACATCAATCAATAACAAAATTAGCTGATAGTAGAATGCAGTAATAAAACAATTACGTTAGGGTCTAAGACACGTCGGGCATTCCAATTAGTTGTCAGACACGTTATATTGATGATAACGCACTTGACATGTGGGAAAGGGCTCCTATTGTACTCTGGAATATTGTGTACATTACATACAAATGAATTAATACATCTCGGCAGTAAGTGACACTGAAAGTGGTCCTTGTTGATGTAACATTTTCGTTGAATTTTTTGGCTCTGTCGGAAATAGAGGTTCATCATCTGCCTACCCTTTTCCAAACTATGTTGGGGGGCTTCCAGTTTAACCAGATAAAATATATACCTCCACATGTTTAGAATAAATTGAGATACGTCAATTAGAAGTCAACATCATTATCATCATTTCAGTCGAAAGACGTCCACTGCTGGACATAAACCTCCCCCAAGCAGGTGCTTGGGGGAGGTTCACTACTTCTAATTGTGGGTAGGTACCCACAATTAGAAGTAGGTATGATCTAATAATAATCTCTTAAAACGGGAAAGGAAACCGGCATGTCCTAGAACCAAAAAAATGACATTGAAAGACATGTGACTTCTACCAACCCGCACTGGGTCGCGTGGATCTACCACGCGACCCAGCCCACTTCCTGTTGAAGAGAAAAGGCCTGTGTCTCAGCAGTGGGAACATTATAGACTATGCAAAGATTTAATAATGGCGGAAGGCTTGTACCCAGAAGTTTAAACAAAAAGGTATTAGATAGAAAATTTAATTTATATTCCCATTTAAAATCCCATAAAATCCTCATTTACATCGTAATAAATAAAAGCCCACATATATAATTACTAATTTACACACAATTGCAGACGTATAAAGTTGCAGTTCGGATATTTACTTAAATAAAATAACCATTTAGCATTCGGATTTAATTGACATCCAGTAGATTTATTGTGGTAAGATTTTATCAATATAATATACAAGGTGTATGCAAACGAGTTTTAGAACACCATGTTATATAGCATTGGTAAAACAACAGAGATTTAATTATATATCTTGAAGCAAAATCTAAACGCTCGGTTTCTGGAACAGTGTCAACAGATTTTAATGTAGATGGTTTTAATAAACCTGAAGTAGTGTGAGACAAATTGATACTGTATAACAGGAATCATAAGTCACTCAATAAGGATCCAAATGAAATAACAGTATGCTGGAAGAAAACGTCATTGGCTTAGTAACACCTGAAAGTGAAACCTGTAATAGCCTGAACTTCACAAGCACAAAGCTTGTGCTTTATAACAGGACAGTGTTAACGAAGAACAAAACAAATTGTTTTAACCGTAAGTATCAAATACAAGTCATTTGACATCTATCTTCCATTAGTAAATATCAATAAATGCAGTAACTAGCGTGTCGTAAATTTCAAAACGTGTATAAATATATCTGCTCTGCACAATTTACTGCCATTTATATAGCGACGACAAAGTTTTACACAATATACTATTAAACATTTTATTAATTACTTTATCTCCAATCAAGTCCATAAAGGAATTAATTAACAAGTAATTAAGAAAACAAACATTTCAATTAGCGACATGGGGCCTCGAGCAATTTCATAATGCTTAACCCAAACTTACCTATCTTAGAAATCTGTGAGACATACATAGATTGTGATCAATAGTTGTCTACAAGTCTTAAAATTATGGTCGATTAAACTAAAATTATTAACTTGTCTGTTGTTCTAGCGTATAAATAGGAAAATGTTTAAATGGGTATACAACTTCCACTTATACTATCCGACTACTGTACAACTTATACACACGGCTACACATCAAGCTATACATTTCCAGTTTTAGTTGACCTCGCATTGTATAGGTTTTTCTTACAATCAGAAGTCAGCTTATACTGGTTATGTATAGCTTGATGTGTAGCCGTGCGTACAAGGTGTCGTTTTGCATCCTCGTCAAATTCAAGGAGGTAACTATGCTACTAATTTTCGACACGAATCATTAATAAAATAAGTAGGTATATTTTTTTTTTCAAATTTTCGGAAATCGGCATTTATATGGGACTCGCATTGTAAAACGCGGCCTGTATGAAACCGCACTGTAACTGCCCTTTTACACACACATAAAAACGCGGCCGCTTATACGATACCATAACGCGATTCTGTTCTTTGAAAGTGGTGTATTCTGAAATACTGTCAAACTTAAATAACTAAAAAAACAAGTATGTATTCATTATTTACCAGGGATCGTAATTTAATTTGATTATTTATGTCTTTCGTAACAGCCTCCTGAAATTTGACGGTTGCAAAACAACAGCTTGTATAGGGTCAATTATATTATCTGGCAAAACTTCAGAGACGTCATGTTTCGATATCGATACGCATCACATGTATGAAGTTTCGCCAGCTACATTGACCCGGTATAATAGGCCTAGAAAAGTAAAGTACTCGATGAAAACGAAAGTATGAGAATATAGACGAAAACTCGAATTTATTTCAATTAAACCATTAACAGGTACTTTTGGATTGTCAAAGGAATCGATAGTTCAGAAAGATGGAAGCCAAATGCCAATTTCAAAGCGTAGTAGGTTCCTATGGAGATGAACGGACTAGAAACTCCATGGACACTCTTTTAAAAGATATTGTTACAGCGTTATAAAACGTGAAGAAACTGATTATATACAATTCCTACAAGAGTAGGGCCACATTTAAAGCAATCGAAACAGCTAAAGCAAATAAGTAGAAAATAAAATCATTGTGGTCTTCGATAATTAAAAATATTGATGCTAAACATAATGGTGATCTACAATCGCATCTTACCACTTATGGTATTGGCATGAGCAATAGCCAATTAAAATTGAGAACGCAGAAAAAATATTCAAGTACACTAACCGTTTAGTGAGTTAGCGAAGAATGTTTTCCGGTCCATATATCGATAATTAAATAATAACAGCATTTGTAATTAGTTATCCAACGCTTTCTAATAAATAAGTTTTAACAAGAGAAACGACTAGGAACCAGGCAAATAGGTCAAGAGATTAACGAGCTTTTGTTGAAGTTAGTTTAGGTTTGAACAACTCATTCTAGGCAGAACTGATAACGAACTAGAAACGCCTTGAAAATGTTGTTGTAATTGCGCTCTTCAACATTCCAGACATTTCATGGAATATTGATTTGAAAATGAATAGATTTATGATCAAGAAATATATAAACGAACCATGGATGAAGACAAACACAAACTTTTACATCTTACAGCTAGAGAAGACAAAATGGACAAACTATTACAAATTATCGTTTCCTAAATAAATTATAATTGAAAACCCTTTCATGAGGCGGTTTGTGAGAAAAACGTCAAGCAGTAAAAGTCATGTTGCTGAAGAATTATGATGAAATTGAAGTCACATAATTTGCTATTGTGAAGACATTTAAGTCCAATACAATCCCACAAACAAAATTATCTTGTAAGTATCTTTGTAATTAAATGATTTATAGACATATATTAAAAAAAACAATTTTCCAGTTTTATAACGGTGATGGGGGCCTTTCTACAATAATTGGAGACATGTTTTCACGATCATTATGTTTGACACAGATAAAGTTTAATATCCCAAATAATTTTGTTAGTAAGAAATGTTATGTGACAAGAAACTCAAACAGCGCTTTGCTATCTTGCGAAGTTCTCTCAAACAACTATTAAGTTTAACATGAGATCCATTAAACCATAAACCAGTTCTATCGTTCCTTATAGGTTTCGATAAACCTGGTACTATTTGGGGCTTAGCATTCCAAAGATTCAACTTTTGAATTTGACTATGTTATCATCATAACATAATACGATTATCATTTTGCTTTCATTGGTAACCTAGGTCAAGGTCCCAAGCTTCGAAGCCCCAAATAGTCATGGACTTGAAATTGCACCCCAAATTGTCACAGACTTTGCCTAATGAAGTATTATACTGTTGTCAATATGCTGGATGACCAGTGTCATTTTAACGACCAGTAGTATTCCCGTAGTCAGCTGTGTTTTAGACTTAGGTATAAACGATGTTATAAACGATGTTACCGACACAGCTTGCAGAGTAAGCAACCTGAAGTGGCAGTGGGCTGGCCATGTTTGTCGAAGGACCGATGGCCGGTGGAGCAGACGAGTCCTGGAGTGGAGACCGCGTATCGGCAAGCATAGTGTGGGACGCCCCCAAGCTAGATGGACGGACAACCTAAAGAAGGTTGCTGGGACGGACTGGATGCGGAAGGCGGAGGACTGGGTGTTGTAGCGCAGCCTGGGAGAGGCCTATGTCCAGCAGTGAACTGCGATAGGCTGATGTGATAAACGATGACATTGTCACACGTAAGAATGCACTAGGAAGCACTAGGAAGTGGTGAAGGGCGGGCGTTTTTGACGTTCTAAAAGTGCTGATTCTCAGCCTAATTTGAATATTTTGATTTTGAATTTCAATCGATTTTTGCCATACAAACATACATAAACTCACGCCTTCAGAGGGCAGAAACAACAGAACACCACCGGCTACGATATTTGCATACTCCTTTTGCTTCGTTTACATTCATAAATCTGGTCATACACGCACGCCGGTTGAGAGTATTACGCCCCTGACCTTTCTGAAGAACGTCACCAAAGAGGTCACCATGTATTCGAAACTTTTGCCGTGTTAAGCGATAATTTCACACACACTATCCTAAGTAACGGATTTCTCAAAATCTACTTCCCTATGCCAAAATGAGAAACCGGTTATACCAATAAATCGTCGTCTTCGGCCGTTACTCTCATCTCGTCTGCCGTATGTCTACAGAACGTGAAAATTTACATATGTCATATACATTGCTGTTTTAAATCGAGATGTCACTTTTGTGCCCCAAAAAAACTAGGCGTGTATTGTAAACCTGTTTGGTATACCAATAGTGACGTGGTCGGGTGTTCAGGCACAGGTTAGCTGTTTGTGATGTGATTTTCGACTATTGCCTACTTGAACTTTGATAAAGATAAAGATTTTTGGTAATTTTTTAAACACAATGGAAGCTTTTCACTTAGCAGTGTCACTGGTTATTTGTACTATAGTGATAATGTTGTTGTACGTTTCACACGTTATCCATAGTTTAATAATTATTATTCAATTGATTAGCACGGACTAGTACAGTTCAGGGTTGACAGCTGTCTACCCTCCCTTTGCTTCATTGACTACGTTAAGTTGCGACTTATTTAAATTTAACCGTCATTCATTGTGGTCCTTGAACAGTTTGTTAACCATAATATGTATTGAATAGTAACCAAAGTATTGGGCAATTATTTATCTATTTGTCCATTTTAACCTTTCCTTTGTCTAATGTCAATGTCTGTTTTGCTAATCATTATTTAATTTTGCAATTGCTTATGCATCGATTTTTAGATCATGTATTATTCTGAAGGCAACACGAGAGTTCTATAATCTATCCATCCATATTATATATTCGGAAGTAACTCTGTCTGTATATTGCCTTTTTTACGCCTGAACCACTTAAGGATTTCGATAATATTTGGCAAGGAGATGGATGGCATCCTGGAAAATGACATAGGCTTTTTGTCCCGGTAGCACGTTCCCCGTTCCTGTTGGGATAATTTCCAACATCCACACGGGCGAAACCGCGGGCAGAACTGAGTACATATGCTATATTTTAATTATTCTAATTACTGATGGAACTGACTCACCTAATGTAACGCAGTAACATCTGCCTATCACAACTGCAAAATGCCTTAGGTCAAGTCCAAATAGCTTTCTTTTTTTTAATTAACACGTCTTAGGCAGCTATTCGATAATTGGACGAGTCCTATAGCTATTCGATGATTGGAAGTCCTAGTGTTTATGATGTTCAAAGAGGTTTTAATTGAGAGTGAAATTTCAAGGACGCGTCACGTTTAGACACATTTCGTTACATGAGAGAAAAGAAAGATATAACTCTCACTGTTACTCACACTAAATCTCTCTTATTCGTAATTTTTTAAGAAGTTTCACTTTTTGATAACATTTATTTATTATTTATTTATTTAATACTTCAAGCACATAAATTTACAGAGGCGGACTTAATGCCATAGACATTTTCTACCAGTCAACCTTTTGGTGATGCAGAGACAAACAGTGGTAGATGCAATCATAAAATTTGAGGAATATATATTTTTTTTTTATTTGAGTTCACCTGACACTAATGAGATACAATTACTTACTTTTCCTATTGCTACCGAACTTAATAAGTTACCTAACAGACAAAGTGTTTTATCAATCTAACATCGTTCAGTATTGATTGTAGAAAGTGACACTGTCTAGGTTAGAATGGACACTCTGTGTCTCGGCTATGTCCACAGTGTTACGTCAGGTTCGTTACTCAGCCGTTGGCAATTAGCCGTGGCACAACCGTCTGATTACTATTTTTGTTTGCTGTAAACATGCATACACATAGACAGCTAGGTGGAGTCTGGCTGGTTGTGAGAGAATCCTAAAAGAAATGTCGTGGGAAAAAACTGATTTAGACTTGTGATTGAATTTTTGGTTTACATCTGACTGTCAAGGCTGTAACAGCTTTTAATGAAGAATTACCTATGACAGTTTACCACCTACGGCTGTCTACTTAAGCTTTAGTTAGCTTTAGCTTTAGCTTAAGCTTTTTGCTTTCTGCTTGTTCTGTAAGATGAGTGCTATAGGTTTTTATAACACCACCCTTCACAACCATACAAATATTACTGTACGAGTATTACATAATTTACTGCTTCGTCGGTCTAGTGGTCGCAAGCGCTACTGGTGAACATGAGGTCCTGGATTCGATTCGCAAAGTGCTATTGGGTTTTTTAATTAGGAAGCCCGGATTCTGAATTTGTGCCCGGTTGATGGTTATAGGCTTGCCCCCCATTTATAGGAAATTAAACATCGAATGGCGAAATGTGGGTGTACTATAGGACTGCCCAGCCCTTCGGGGATTACGGGCGTGATATTCCTACCCATAGATCAAGGTAACTTTCATAGAATTTCTGCTACATAAGTTTTTATACCGCTACTCTACAGAACCATTCGGATATAAGGCTCGTTGTTCACAGCATGGTTTCTTTACGGTACGGCGGTTACATAATTATTTAGTTTTCTAGCATTTTTGTCACTCAGTAGTAAGGAAAAAGACGCAAAGAAAATAAAAGAAAGGAGATATAGTGGGGAGCGCCAGCTATAGTTTTTAGAAAGCTAATTCGCACTAATAAAAGTAATTCTAATTAGAACAATGAAACACTAAGAAAGACGCAACAAAATATGTAGGCCGTTTTACTATACGTTTTTTATTATACCATAGATAATTTAATGATATCTCATTAAATTATCTATGGTATAATAAATGCTGTCGGCATTCAGTCGCCGGTTCAGCGACAGTTAAAATAGAGTAGTATCTTGATTAGAGAAACTCGATGAAAGATTTGCAACTGGCCTCTACATTCTCTATGACATCTTTTTTTTTTATAGTTATGGCTGACTGAAGCTTAATTTTTAATGCGCCATATGTACTTGTTAATTAGTCAGTTAGAAACGGTATGTTATGTTGCCATAAAAAAAACTTTTAAGTTAATGTTTGCAGAATCAATAGTAAAACTTTTCGTCACACCTCTAATTAAAGAGTAACTAACATTTTCCATTAGAGGCCGAATGATGAAGATAACATTACACATAATATCACGCCTGTATTTGTAATAAAGGTTAGGCAGAGGTATACAGACGCCAGCACATCAAGCTACTACAATCTGTCAAATTTCTTTACCTAATAGATTTTCAACTTTATCGCTAAAGCATTAAGGTTCAAGGTTGATTGGGAAAATGTGACAGTCTTGACCTGCTGGCGTCTGTACCCTAGTGCACCCTATTTTCGCCAGTTAAGTCCCATATAATAGGCATCGAGCCTATTGGCATCATAAGCATATCAGCCTATAATGTTCCCACTGTTGGCACACAGGCCTCCTCTCAGTGAGAGGGAGTGGGCCGTAATCCACACCGCGGGCCCAGTGTGGGTTAGAAGATGTCACCGAATGTCACGTCTTTGATTTTTGGTTCCAGCCGATTGATTCTGTAAAAATCTCACCGCGAGAAGTTAGGCGAAGTGAGCTTAGAGTGAGCTGTCAATAGTGTCAATCCCTAGCATTAGTTGGAACGACAGCTTACTCCACGTTCACTTCACCTAAGTTTTCACGGTGAGATGGTTACAGATTTTGCCATCAACAAGGCACAAATCCTGCTTCGGTCGCTGCTCCGAAGATGTCCGAAGATTTATGACAAAGCAGACATTCGCAATTTTAATTTTAAAATCTAATTTTTCTAGTGTTTGTTTTACTAGTGCAATGTGCAATGTAGCATTCAGCCTTGCCTTCCGACAGCCAGCAGATTCTTTTTTTGAATTTGGCATTAGATATGTCTGTCCGGGGTTCCTATTGGCCATCGTCTAGTCAGGAAATGAGGGTCATTATTTCATGCAGAATGTTTGGCATTGACCGAAAAATGCTGTTGAAAAGTAAGTTTTTTTTTAAACAACACATATTATATTTTCTTTTACACTGTTTCATAAAAACAAGAAGTGAGTTTCCTTGCATTCTACAATTTTGTCATTAATCTTTGTTAGAACGTTGACAATCAGACATTTAGTTGAATTGTAAGAATGAAATAATATTATTACGTAATTTTAAGAGCAGCTCCAATATTACGAAGCTACCTTAAGGAACTCTAATGTATAGTGGACCTCGTAACTGAATTTACTCCACGTCACGTAAAAACGCCACACAAGCGACATGCATCAACGGCAGCCGTTGACACCCGTCGGCGGGCCGTCTGCCGTATTTGAGTACAGTGCTAACTGCTCATGTGACATGAGCGTCATTCTGTCGGTAGCCGCCGACGCGTCGACGGATGCAGTTGCGTCTGTCGTTGACGCGTGTCGCTCGTGTGTATGCACACGAACTGTCACATTGGTCTTGAAGCCAAAATAGACCTTGAAGATTCAATGATTGACAATACTACCATGGGGTTGTATAGTAATTACTAGGTCGAATATACCTATAAAAAGGCTGTAAAACTGTTTAAGACTTCTCTCAAGTCATCTTAATCAAAGAGAAGAAAATAAGTTGAATAAGAGTCGATTTCTCAATCGACAGATAATTTTTATTCGTGGAATAAAATTGTCGGCTGACAGATTTTGTATGGAACAACTGTCAAAAATTTTAAATTATCTCGCGTTGGAAAAATCAGCCTTAAATAAAAAAGCTATTAATTTATTTATTAATTGGATTCGCCGTGTTAATGATTCAAAAAATTAATTATCCATAAATTAATTTAAATATTTTTCATTCATAATTAACATATTTTTGTGTACCTAGTAAAAAATAAAACGAAAAATCTCAAAATTCATTTTTGGTAGAACTTGAACTCTATAGTATCTTAAGCTAGACCATACACTCTGCTTTCTTAATCATCATCATCATCATCATCATTTCAGCCGATAGACGCTTTCTTAATAAACTTATTTAAACACATTGGAACCTAATCCTACTAAAATTATAAACGCGAAAGTTTATATGGATGGATGGTTGGATGATTGTTACGCTTTCACGCCAAAACGAATAGACGGATTTGGATGAAATTTGGCACACAGACAGTTTATAACCATGATTAACACATAGGATACTTTTTATCCCGATATTCCCACGGGATCGAAACTTATGCGCGTGAAACCGCGGGGCGCAGCTACATAGTTACTAGATATAACAAACACTTTTCGGTACCTACACATCATCTCGTTGAGATTTTAATCGTCTGTATTTACTTCTATAGGACTGTAATTTTTTTTTTTTTTTCCGGATGGGGATCATCAAACGACCCCTCCCGCTCTGGGTGGAGCGGAAGGGAGTGTCAGACTCTTACTGACTAAAACCCACCCATGTTCCTTCCTTTGCCCTTTATGTTCCGGGGTAGCGGTAACCCTTTCGGTCAATCCCGCTGATATAGGACTGTAATTAGATTATTATTTGGCTCATTTAGAATTCATCATATCATAATCAACATTCTCATCATCTTTTTCATTTTTTATTTCTTTTTGTTACTTTTTTTTTTAAGTAAGTTGCTTTTTTTTATTGTGTTTAGTTTAGTTTTATAATCTTCCTGTACGAGTCGCAATAAATACTTTTTCTTTCTTTCTTTCTTTCATTATAAGTAGGCTGATTTTGCTACGTTTTGCTATATCATAATCAGCCTATAACGTTCCCACTGCTGGGACACAGGCCTCCTCTCGGTGAGAGGAAGTGGGCCGTAATCCGCGAAATCCATCACGCGTGCCCAGTACCACATGTCACATGTCTTCTCAGCTTCAGTAAAACATCATAAGGAAACCGGCATGTCCTAGAACCAAAAATTCAAAGACATGCGACATCTACAAACCCGCACTGGGCCCGCGTGGTGGTTTACGGCCCACTCCCTTTCCTCGAGAGCCTGTGTCCCAGGAGTTGGAACATCATAAGCTGATCATGATGCTTATGACCAAGTTTTTACTCAGTGTTATTAAACTTTCACCGCACCCTGCTACAGCAAAACCTGACCCAACCTCGATAAAAGTCTCAAGAATGATACGTCTGCTTACCCCCAATAAGAAACAACACTTCAACAAGTGCCACAAAGTTCAAAGGTTCTCAAAAAACATGGCCGAATCGACCCCTAAGTGCGTAGACTATAAAATAGAAATGAAATCCGTGTCGACATGTGTAGAGTCGGTCTCTTAGACCATTAGATAGTTGTTACCGTCTCGATATTGTCTGGGTGTGGTCCAGTGTGCCCGCTAACTTAACGATATGTGATCGAAACTGGTAGCAGTATCCTGCTGATATAGTTGAAAATGTTGTTTGTTTTTGATATTCAATCGTATCTGACTGATGTGTATCCATGAAATAGCTGGGATATTGTTGTGGAGTTACGACTTTTATCGATGTTCTATTCATACATATTCTCGCCAACATATTTAGAGTTTGAGAAGTTTGTTCTTTAGCTACTACGATTTGTCATAATCATCCAACTGCTCTGGTCCTAATATGTTTTAGGTCAATTATTAGGTAATTATTGTACCTACACACACTCACTCACACACACCCCTCCACTCTATTTACGATCATCTCGCATGTATGCGATCTTTATTTTAGCTAAACTGTAACCATGACCCACCATGTGATTACGGCCCACTCCCTCACACAGAGTGGAGGTCTGTGTCCCAGCAGTGGGAACATTATAGGCTGAGTATGTGTGTGTGTGTGTGTGTAACCACGTCATAGTTAAGTCTGGAACAATGTTTCGTATTTTTAGTCAAGCGTTGATAGGTGCGACACAGTTTTTAACTTTTTTAGCTCTATTCGTTTCCATTGTATTACGTCAATTTGTATTTGTTTCCAAAACAAAAAAAAATACTTAATTTTTACCACATAAAAAGCGAAGAAGCGAAGCCACAACGCGAAAGTTTGTAAGGCTAGATGGATGGATGGATGTTTGTTACTCTTTCACGCAAAAATTACTGAACGGTTTTGGATGAAATTTGGCACACAGATAGTTTATAACCATGATTAACACATAGAATAAAACTTTTTAACCCGATATTTCCACGGAATCGAAACCTATGCGGGTGAAACCGCGGGGCGCTGCTAGTAATCTATAAATAAACAGGTTAGACTATTATACATGGCTATCGAAAAATAAAGAAACAAGCGAATCGCAGCAGGAAACAAAATTGAGCAGGAATGGAATGCAGAAAAAAGGGGTGCCAAGAACGCAGGACGTATCTTAAATTGACACAATTTGCAAATTACAAGGGGGACTCTATAAATCGCAATTTAGAAATCAGGTTCAACGCATTTAGAATCTAACTACATCTCACTGTCACTGCACTATATCGAATGTTAAGAAAAACAAATTATACGAGCATATAATAAGCACCATAATTGCGTAACACACTATCATCACGACCTGAATCATTTTGAAAGACATTGCTTCACATGTTCGAAACATCTGTCTGGTCAACAACGTAAAAAACGCAATGAATTTTGCGGAACTGTCAAAATGAAAGCCATTGCTACTGTTAGTATGATACGCAATTACTCCGCAGTTTCATCAATCTCACATGTTTAAGATATGTCAAATACAGACCAACAATAGTAACGTCTCAATTATCGTCTCCAACACTTGCTTGCCTTTATTTCCAGTACTGTCTCAGACTACTAGCCTTAAAACTGACTAATTGCACTCGCCTGTCGCACTCGCTTATTTCTAACTTGCGCTTAACCGATTAAACGATATTGATGTTAGATCAAACGGGACCGGTCCAACGCCTGTCTCGTTACAGACTCTTTGTTAAGATATATCACTAAATAGTTTCCGAGCTAGAATATAAATATGTAGGACAAAAATAAATTGTGCAGGCTACTAGTGACTAGTGTGCCTGGAATTATATTTGCACGTAGAGACATGACGCGGAACCACGTGGGTTTCGGAATGTATCTTTAAGTATTGACGATTTTTTTTTAAGTATTTATCTTCGTTTTCAGTTGAGTAGTGGTGGCCCAGTGGTATCGATCCCGACTATCGAGTTGTAAGGTCGTGAATTCGAACCCAGGCAGACACTTCACTTTGTGTATTTATTCTCATCATCACTGCTCCCAAAACGGCAAAGGAAAATATCGTGAGGAAACCGGCATGTCCTAGAACTAACAATTCGAAGACATGTGTCATCTACCAATCCGCACTGGGCTCGCGTGGTGGATTACGGCCCACTCCCTCTCACAGAGAGGAGGCCTGTGTCCCAGCAGTGGGGACGTTAGAGGCTAATGTCGTATGTATGCAGCTGAGTTTTATTTTCAAGTCTACAGTGTAGAGTGCTAGTCTTTGGTAAGTTGTATCGTGTAAACAATTAGTTTTAGTAAGTAACTTTGATGTTGCGTGGCTCAATATTTTAGTAACTAAAAACTAGCACAGATTTTGGTTTATATGTAGACTAGGTTCTGCCCGCGAGTTCGCCCGCGCTATTACTTCGATTTCGCTTAGCGGTCTTTCTTTCTTCGTTTTTTTTCTTTTGGCCGGCTCCTAAGTGTTCTAGCCTGATGCTAAATAGCCATAACCTTCCTCAAGTATTGGGCTATCAAGTAGTTTCAGAAATTAGAGCGTTCAAACAAACAAACTCTTCAGCTCTTATAAGTATACAGCCACGGCCACGGCACAGGAACATACGTTCATTTTCCTTAAGTTTGCCGTATGTCATTACTTCCCAGAATTTGATCCTTATTGGGGACACTATCGAATGGTGTAATAATATAGTGTGTGTTTTTTTTAATCAAAATCAATGGGTTCGATTCCTGGTTAGAAATATTGATTTTTCAAAAATCCAATGATGCAGTTTTAGTTCTTATCTAAATCGAGTCCGAGACACCTTTGAGTACTTTTCGCTATTCCTAATAGTTTGGCCACCACGCCCACTTGAAAAATTCACCCTGTACACTTACCTAGATATAGTCTACTGAAGATGTGTACTATTCTAGACATTGAAAACATTTAAATCAGGCTTAAATCAAAGGTAATTCTACGAATTCTATACTATTCAGGATTTATGGCTAACGTAACGTGTGTAAGACACTAGATTTGAGAACTATGCAGTTACTCGTAAATCTGTGTACTGCAGTTAAATCGCTTAGTTTTAATTTAAGGTGCCAACGTGTGGAACGGTAATCTATTAGACATTTATGTGCACAAACCTAACTAGATTAATTTTGCAAGAAAATTGGTAAATAAGACACTTACTGCAGATAAAAATTAAAAAATGAAATGTCGACGTGTGTACACACACCCCCCAGCTAGATCGTGTTTAATGTGGAGGGACTTAGGGCAGACCCACCCCCAGTACTACTTCACTGCGTAGAAACGGACTATAGGCTGATGCCTATAGCAGTCGACTGCTGGATATAGGCCTCTCCTATTGCACGCCATTCAACTTGATTTTCGGCAACTCTCATCCAGCTGCTACCAGCCATCCTGCGAAGATCGTCGCTCCACCTAGCCCGAGGCCGTCCCACCTTACGTTCGGTCATCCGTTCTACGGCTAATATGGCCGGCCCATTGCCACTTCAGCTTGCTTATTCTGTCAGCTATGTCGTAAAATAGATAAGTGGTTCAAATATTGTCTACAGTCGTTTGTTTTTTTGTATTACAAGAACCCAGACGGAATATTTATTCGGATTCAAAACTTTCCCATGAATAATTTATGAAAACATTCTGTATGTATCTGAATTGTGATTTACATTGTATTATTGTGGTTCACGCCTGACATTGCCTTGAATTTTCAATGTTCATTTCTTATAATCTAGACGGTTGAATCTTTTGGAAACATACGGCAGTGTTTTATGTGCGTGCCTGCCGCGATTTGAGCTATTGTTTTCGAATGTTTACAATGTGTTACGCCAAAAATTATGTTTCTATACCGAAATGATATAATCTACTGTCGTAATGGGAATCATTTTGTTCAGAGTTGAAAAATTATATAAGATGCTTACTAAAAATGTACAGCCGCAACAATAAATTGCAATCGGTATTTCACTAATTACTTCCAATAATAAAAGAAAAAGTATCGTCATTTGTTAAATAAAGTACAAAATAAACGTTTATAACAAGCGAAAACAATATCCATTGAGTAAACAAAAGCTCTTTCATAATCCGCTACCGATTCAAATCTAAACTACCGACAAAAACAATCGTAAAACAAAGACATAAACGTCTCGAGGCACCTCTTCATAATAAATAGTGCGTCAAACTTTGTCCGTTAGTCTATTATCTAAGGTAATGCAACATACAGTTATATGTTATGTGTTTTTTGACTGGGCGACGCGGCGGGCGCTCGAGTTTGGCTGCCGTATGCCAAACAGGCCAGTGGCCGACCGCGGTTAGGGTTGGTATTCATAAAAGTATTTTATTAATATAGTTTTTTTTTTAATTATGTCCAATAAAAGTATAGAAATCGAATTACGTAGATTATTGTTGTCGGGCATTAAAATAACAATCAATAAGATCAGTCTCCCGTCCTAATCCAAATCAATGTCGGCGCAACATGTCTTTTTCTTTCATACTTCTCTATTAGTCTTTTTACTTCGATGGTCCTAGTTTATCATTTGTGACTTCAAGTGACAGTTATGTGAACAGAACCCAGCAATGCATAAATATGTCAACTGTCACGCCCTTTGTGCCTGGATGCTTTTATTTAGGTAGTAAGTTTTTATTTACATTTTTATTTTAATTAATTATTTTTTAGCTTGAGTACGTATAGTTTTTTATTATATTTGTTGGGATATTGGCGTGGCTAGCTGACATATGGCAAATAATTTAATTTTATGTTCTGTGTTTTCTAATGTTAATTACTTAACATAGGTTCCTAGTATTGTATACAATCAATTTTCTAACTCAACAGACAGCTGTGCTGCTGGGGAGTTTGTTGCGCCACTTCTTCTTCCCAGCGATAGCACTAGGCAGTGGTGAAGGGCGAGCGTTTTTGGGGGACTGTCTTTTGTAATTTTGACGTTCGAAAAGAACGCCAGATTCGGCAGATTCTCAGCCTAATTTGAATAAATGACTTTTGATTTTGATTTTGAAGTCGTCATCTCGGTAGTCACCGCCTTTCTAACCATATCATCATTTACACAGTCCATCCATAGTATCTTTGGTCTTCCTCTACTCTTACAGCCATCGACATTCATACTCAATACAACAAGTAAAAAATATAGTTTTGCTTTGACATATTTTTTACGTTCTTAACAAAAGCGGTATTTTCGTCGCTTGCTGACCAAAAAATCACTTAGACAGTAAGCCTTTTTTTACAGCTATAATAAGTATTTAGGTCAAAATTCTGTCTGATCCACAGCCACCAAAAAACACCTGTTCGCGTTAAACGGTTATTTGGGAAAAAAAAGGTGTAATACCGGAACTACTTGATCCGAAATATTCCGTTTCATCGCTCGTTAGAATAACTGTCGCGCTTGTTAAAATTATTGCTGTTGCTAATAGAAAAAAAATGTGCTTGTGATAAAGGAAGAAGATGCTTTATGTCATTATTATATGTATGTCTTATGATTTGTAGTGGGTTCTTAGATATTATAATGTTTTAGTAAAGCTAAAACATTTAAGCAAAAATCTGAGATGATGATTTAGCTATTTATAACAAAAAATAAAATCAATAAACTCTCACTCTCATCGTCCGATTGGATGGGACAGCAATCCCACACGACCGGAGATCAGGCGCAGGACCAACAGCGTTGTGTGGTCTACAATAAAGTATATGTCTTATGTAATTTTAACGTTCGCAAAGTGCTCATTCTCAGCCTAATTCGAATAAATGGATTTTGATATAAATACGATGAAGAAAAAAAAAACAGACTTTATTTTATTTGCACCCGAGAAAACCCTTTAAAAGCCTAATTGGCAGCCCTAATGACAAGTTTAGAATGTCCTACCGTTCTCTAGTCACATGTGAATATGGTCTAGTATACTAACAACGAAATATCTAGATACCGTGACGTAAGACACTTTGCAAAGATAAGCGAAAGGTTTTTAGGCCAAACGTTTAGGTTCAGAAATGTTCCACGATTTGGAACTGATTTACAATGTGTTTGTTGACCAAATCTTAAAAGATAACTAATTCTATTAATTTCCATCGGATGAGCGTCCTTGAAATGAAGAGATCCGCAGGAGAACCAAGTTAACAGACATAGCCTGAAGAATTTCCAAACTTAAGTGGCAGTGGGCAGGGCACATTGCTCGCAGAACCGATGGCCGATGGGGCTGAAAGGTTCTGGAGTGGCGACCGCGTACCGGAAGACGTGGCGTTGGAAGGTTTCCCACAAGGTGGACCGACGACCTTGTGAAGGCCGCAAGATCCTGGTGGATGCGAGAAGCACAGAGCCGGTCGAAGTGGAGGTGCTTGGTAGAGGCCTATGTCCAACAATAGACGTCTTTCGGCTGAAAAATGATGAGCGTCCTTGCTGGTCCTGCTTCGGAGGCAGCCAGGATGTTGTACAGGCTCGTAAACATTGGTATTAATAGTAGAGGTAGTGTAAGACATTTTTTAGTTGTGTGAGAAGCCGATTTGTAACGATGAGGGTGTCATGGTCTGTCTAGATTAAAACCCTTTTTAGAAAAATAAACAACAATTTTCCTATTTTTTTATTTTTAATCTGGTGTATATTTGTGACTTGAAGGCAATGGAGACACAGTGGCAACGGCCCCGACTTAGGTTTCATAGGTCGCGGATACAATCTCAGGCAGGCAATTAACTTTGTTCGTAATTTTTTCATCACCACTGCTCTCAAAACGGTGAAGGAAAACATCGTGAAGAAACCGGCATGCCCTAGAACCAAAAATTCGAAGACATTTGACATCTACCAACCCGCACCGGGCCCGCGTGGTGGATTACAGTCCACTCCCTCTCACAGACAGCAGTCGCAACATTATAGGCTGATTATGCGATTATGATATTTCAGAGTTAATGCCATTTTCCTAAAGTAAATCCCTCGTTTAACCTAACATGCTGTATTATGGTACAGACGCCAGCAGGTCAAGCTACCCGAAACTGTCAAATTTTCCCAATGAACCTTGAACCTTAATGCTTTAGCGATAAAGTTGAAAATCTATTAAAGAAATTTGACAGATTGTAGTAGCTTGATGTGCTGGCGTCTGTACATACGAGAGATCAAGACACATTGAAATCTGACGAAGATTACTTCAAGAAAATGGGCAGCATCCTCCTCTCTGCTAAAAACAACACACGATCACCAATCCATCATGCGCAGTGATTCAATAATGGGAATAATATATCCTCGTAACCTTTTATAGCAGCGTTCGTTGAGAGACAACGTGAACAAAACAATGTTTACTTTATAAAGTAATGAGCTAACACTAGGTAACAACTAGGCACTAAATGCTTTGCGAAATTCGACTTCACCTGCGGCCAATGCACCTTTTTATCTCAAAACATATGCCTAAATAAACAATACTCGGTAAATTTTATCATGTATCTTATATAACCTAACAGTTTTTATTTTTTTCCTGCCGTTTCGTTACTCCCGTAAATCTGGGAAACTCGAGGCCCTTTGTACACGGCACGGTTTCTTTACGGCACGGCGTATAGACCGCGCCGTAGAAAAATCGCGTTCGTCAACAAGCTTCCATACAACACTGCCGACAAGGCGAATAAATCGTAGTTTTTCACGGCAAGAAAAACGTGTGTGTACAAAGGGCCGTACGACGGGTCAAAATTACCCTCATTGTGGGTCTCTCCGCACTCGGGTAATAATTACACATCAGTGCGTCGAAATCATAAAAGAGGGTAATTTTGACCTCCAAAAATATTTTGACCGTATCAACTGATGTGTGTACTGAATTATAGAATACTTCGTCCTTGAAATATGTAAGTTTACATTGTTTTAGAGCAAAGTCATACTAAGGTTTATCTGGGAGCCTTAGTTAGCGGATCTAGTAGGTAAGTCGTGACTGACAGCGATTTTTGTCTTTTATTTTATTAATAAAATAATATGTAACCGCTATAATATAATAATTATGTATAATATAATATACCCGGCTGTTATTTTCTTTTATTGTGTTTAGGGTTGCTCACAGCTTAGGTACTATACAAAAGTATGAGTGAGGTAATCCACGACGAGCCAATTAGTTTATTATAATAAATAATAATAATAATGCTATGTAGATATAAAACTTAGGCTGAAACTTAGCCCAAATCAAAAAAGTTTTTTTTTTAATCTTAGGGAAGCCCTTATTTTCTATAATAAATGATAGAAGCAAGACTAACAAGGCTGTTTACAGGTATTTAGTTCTAATTTTATCCATAAGTTTCATTTTGATAAATACCTATTTTGCCGTTTGTTTTTTCGGGTTGATTTCCCACTAGTGCACTACTGGAATAGTGTAAGTACGAGTTCCAGACCTTCAATTTTTATTTAAAGATAAGGTTTTTTTTTTTCAGTTCTCACTAACAAAATATAATTCTGAAATAAATTATTATTATTGTTTCAAATTTTTTTTGTCGTAGTAATGTATGGTAACGGAAACTCCATGTAAGTGGAAGTAATAAATTATAACTTTTCTTTTCCCCGCTCATCTCTCCGCTCGCCGCTCGCACTGCGCCAGCGGCGGCCCCACGGCACTTGCAGTCCGATTCGATTTTAGGTCGTCGCCTTACATAACAATTGAATAATGGCGCACACGCATACCGTCCGGTCGCTAACACAAACTACACACAGCTGCACTTGTGATACAAGTTTATGTATTTACTCATTATCCCCAGTAAACCAGGTACAACGACTTTACTACGAGAAGCATTTTGTTAGATATATTAAAAGTCTATTTAAAGAATATTTAGAGTCCCGGAAGATGTGAACGGGACTTAATCGGATGTTTGCTAGAGAAAAGCCTCTTTTGTGTCTTCAATATTTATAACTAGCTGCGCATCGTGGTTTTACCAGCATAGGTATCGATCCCGTAGGAATATCGGGATGAAAAGTCTGCTATGTCCTAATCCGGGGCATGTTCTACCCATGTGCCAAATGTCATCCAAAACCGTTCAGCCGTTTTAGCGTGAAAGCGTAACAAATAAACATAGTTTTTTTTCTCTTAATTATAATATGTATTAGGTTAGTTAGTGCCCATGTAATATTGACTCTTCAAGTCCAATTCTAAGGCGATAAAAAGGCTTTTTCTCACAAATAAGAGGCCACCTCAGAATTAAAAATTGAATGGTCATTTCTAATAAGAGAAAAGGGATGTAAGGAACATTGCCAAATGGCTAGCAGAACCAACATACCGTCAACGAAACAAGATCACTAATCTGTCTTCCAACCATGGTTATTATGGCAAAACCGTCCTACGTACCATAATTGGGACACCCATGACCACCAAACGGCGAGACGGTGCCTACACATGGCTTATACACCGCGCCGTAGAAAAAACGTGTTCGTGTACAAGCTTCCATATGATAGTAATCCATACAATACTATCGAGCCATGCCTACACACGGTGAATAAACCGTAGTTTTTCACGTCAAGAAAAACGTGTATGTACAAAGGGCCTAAAGATCCGATATAAGACGTGATCTTTTAAGGAAAATGTACAATATATATCTGAGAACGGGACCGGAAATTAGCAACATCCTAATGTTATCCAATGTATTGGCCTCGCCAAGTGGGTCTTTTAGTGCATTAATCTTTGTAAGCAAGAAGATTTACTGCAGTTGTATATGAGACATTGCCAAGCGAGGTGGTTATAGCAACACCCCGAAACCGTTTGATATTCGTAAGCTCATAATTAAGAGGTCTTAGGAAAGCTATTATACGAAGAGAGATACGAAGTGTTCAAGAGTCCCCTCTGAGCCTGCAAGCCATACACTTGATCAATGTTCAAGAACGAACGAACGATCAATCCGACATGTTATGCTGGCATAACATGTCGGATTGATATCAGACCAGTTATGCTGGTCTTTGAGACAGCAAAAAAATCCGCTGTTTCATAGAAAAGTGCTACACGGTCAAAATGTATGGAATACTCGTAGCTATTTTTTTTTTTTAATAACTGACACAAAGTTCAACGCAGAGGGTTCTGAAGCAGGTACTGAATCCATGGTGATAGGTTGCGCGTCGATGTCAATGTAAAAAGAAAGAAAGAAAAATATTTTATTCTGCACAAACACGCGCGCGTATGTGCAAACGTTTTATTATCAACGTTACACAAGACAACGGTGTAGGTAATATGAAAACCCGGGTGTCCCGTACAAGAAATTTAAGCGCTGGATTTCACTCTTATCATCATGTGCAGTTGAAAATCAGCGGCAGGCACTAGTTGTCTGGTATTTTTGCTGAACTGGGCCTTTTTGGCGCAGCCGTGAGGCACACTTTCCTGCAAATTTCTTACATCAGACTTTACACTTTTTATTTTCTCTTTATTTTTTTGTTTTTATCTGATGTATGTATCTGGTCTATTATGTGTCTTTTAGTCTGTGCCAAATAAATGTATTTTCTTTCTTATTAAAAGTTTCAATTAAGTTAAAAAGCTCATACACTTTCCCAACTGTCTTGATACATAGTGTAGATATGCCAAAACTCACCTCGCACACTCACTTAGCACAAACCCGTCAAGCATCAACATGGCGCTTCCCGCAATAATCTCCTACCGTGCAGGGTCAAGCCATGCAAACCCATAAATTTCCCATTCAATACTCACGTCTACAAAGCTGTCCCCGCTCGGCTACACTTGTTCCCATAACCTATGGCTTGTACATATATACGCCATAGAAAGTCCATTCAATTCAATGTACCACAGGACAGATGCATGTGTTTAGTGGTGCCGTTACTTAGATATTGTCTGACAAATCGTGGAGTAAAGATCATGGGAAACATGTTCAGTCCTGGAGACAACTTCACTTGTCATGTTTAGCATTGTAGTCGATAAATTATGTTCGAGAGCTTGTAAGAGAATGGGAGGTGTTTGTCGCTGTGAGATTGAGTTAGAAACTTTCGATAGCAGTTTGTCTTGTTGCGAATGTTTCAGCTGGATGTATTCATGAGAGAAATCTGGTGGGAGATTTAGTTGTGGGGTCCATTGATAAGGCATCTGTGGAATTTGATGTGTTCTTTTTGTTGTTAAATTAAGTAGAAGTTTTCATTTATCTAGTTGTAGTTCTACCAACTTGTTGTAACTTCATCCTAATTCTAAAGTGAAAGTGAAAGTACCCCGCTATTCGAGAATTATCCAAGTTATCCTAGCCACCCACGGGCGTCCGAGGAGGCCCGCGGTGGCGGGGCGGCACCAGGCGGGGTTGCGGAAGGGTCGTACGTTCCCGCGACCCCCAGCGTAGGTGTGAGATGGAACAACGGGGTGGTTTTCAGTCAGTAAGAGTCTGACAGACCCCGCCGCCCCCCTTAGGACGGCGGACATCCATGAGGATTTTCCAACCCGGAAAAAAAGGCACCCACGGGCGTGCGTTTCCCGCGGAGATTTTTTTTCGTGCACTGTATTTTCAACGCACTGTTCAGCGCCTAAAAATCCAGCCGCGATATTTTTAATTCTGTGTGAACATGGGCACTTTTGTCTCTATTGATTCGTTTGTAATGCGTTTATCGGTCTGTCAGTTCACTCTGTCTTATTTTAGGGACTGACATGAAATTATGTCATTAGTTGACAGTATTTCATTAAATAATTTTATCACGACGAGATCATTTGATTTTGATAGCAGAAATTTCAATTTACACGATAACGCACTCTGCAGTTTGCATACCGGTCCTAAGAAAACATATTTGTTTTACGTTATGTCGTATTACGTGTGTGCGTTTTAATATTATAGTTGTTGTGATAATTATTTTATCTTATCGTAGTTGTGTTTTGTTTTGTTCCCGGTTATTCCCGGTTAATAATAAGTAGGTAATAGGTAGTAATTTAATCTTGCACACGAGCGACACGTTATCGACGGCTGCAGTTGCCTTGCCGTTGACGCATGTCGCTCATGTGTTCGAGTACTTACTCGCAATTTCATTTAATAAAAAAGTTCCATCCGGTTCACCCAAAATCGTAATCATTCAGATTTCTTTAAAGAGTTTTTCTTATTTATTATGCTAGGTACACATGCAGCTACCTTCAGCGAAAAAACTCACAGATTTTGACATCGCTAGCGACAAATGAACTGTCAAAAACTGTGTGGAGACGTGAAATATTGAAATCGCCAGAGAGCCGCGATCCGAGATGTCGTCAATTATATGTAATATAAGACTCTTCGATATGAACATGACGATATTAAAATATTAATTGATTTAATATTTTAAAGCTTATTTATGAGTTCTTATTACACGAACTACCGTTACAACCGAATTATGACGACAACAGCTGAACGCGACGTAATCTACATATATTACTACTAGAGTTGTCATAAAATACGGTTTCCTAGTTAAAATTTTAATCGTAAAATTAACCAAAGTTTTTGATAATTGAAGTTGTAAGCTCGGTTGTAAATTAACTAATTACGATTTAGTGTCTTTGAAATGATTTTACTTTGACTGCGGTGTGTTTGAAGGAGATTTCATATACATAGTGGTAGCTGACATTTGAAAATCCAGGACATTATTGTATTAATTAAAATTTGCTGTAGGTAAGGCTTTGGCAAATTGTCGACACTTCGTCACCCATACAATCTATGGATAAGTGTGCAGAAGCAACCGAACAAACAAAGCAAAGAAAGGATTTTATAAAAAAACTAAGGTCAACAAAATCAATCAAAAGTAATTTATTAAATCTAGGCTCTGAAAATCAGCCCTTATCGAACGTCAAGATTAGGTACAGACGCCAGCACATCAAGCTACTACAATCTGTCAAATTTCTTTAATAGATTTTCAACTTTATCGCTGCAGCATTAGGTTCAAGGTTGATTGGGTAAATCTGACAGTTTCGGGTAGCTTGATCTGCTGGTCTCTGTACATAAGACAGTCCCCCAAAACGCCCGCCTTTAACCACTTCCTAGTGCTTTAACTGGGAAAAAGAAGTAGCGAAAATCCCTCCAGCAGCACAGAAAAAAAAAATATAAGTAGAAGAAAGAAATAAAAAAAAAGAAGAAAATATTTTATCTAGTGGTTTTACTAAATGCGTGATGAATATAAGCCAAAGCTACTGTTAATTCTTGTATCTTAAGTTCAGAACCATTCATATTACAACAACTAGTGCAGTGAAAGGGGCGGCCATGCCTATCCCCAACAACACAGGCACGATAAACGGCAACGCTATACATCTCTACTATGATATATTGAAAGTGATAGTGATTAGTGGAGCAATCAGACGGACTATTTACAGCCAGTTATAAATACCCGCCACTGTGATCTGTTGTCACTAGTTAAACACGATGGTCGATTGAGAGCGATGTTGTAAGTAACCTTGTGTACCAAAATGACTTGCTTGCAAAACAAACAGAAAAAATCGACACATTTTTGATGGTCTAAAAATAGAGATGCGAATTTACGATGACGTTCCATTTTCGATTCGGTTTTTTTTTCGCAAAATTATTTATTATTACTGGCTGTCAATTTATCGAACACCCGGGTAATTCCCGTAATTTTAAAAACGTTCACAGTCTGATCTCAGTGTCAAACTGTTAAAAACTTTTTTGCAAAAAAACAACTGACTTCCAAAAAAGACACTACAAAGTGAAAAATAACTTTAATTTCGGAAGTCGGTGTCGTTGGGTCCGCATTTTCGATTTTTGCCACCGACTTCCGAAGTTAAAGTTATTTTTCACATTGTAGTGTCTTTTTTGGAAGTCAGTTGTTTTTTTTTTTTGCAAAAAGTTTTTAATTTTCACTTTTAAGTTGTAATTTTACCAGTATTTTAGGTGTAAAAGCCAAACTACTAAACCATTTTTGATGAAATTTCTATGGGACAAATCTGAAAGTATATCCTTACAAATAAAAAAAGAATTTTGCAAATCGGCTTATAAATAACGGAGTTCTGAGGTAACAAACATAAAAATAAAATAAAATACAGTCGAATAAAGAACCTCCTCCTTTTTTGAAGTTGGTTAAAAATATCTCTAATTTCTCTACATTTATGACAAGTTTTTGACATTGATTGTCGCTGAGATGAGATTACTTCTAGATTTTGAACGTTTTTAATCACGGGAAATGGTCTTCAGTTTAAATATCGAATCCAGTTCAAACTCTTTACCAAAGATAATTTTTGTCGGACAAAATACCGTTTTCGACGACACTTACGCAATATTGAAATCAAAAAATGTCAGCCTTCGGTAACGAGATCTCATTTTAGGGGTCAACTTGTGACGAGAATTACGCGAAATTCAAACCGGAACATGTGCAGGAGCCGGTCCGGCAGGTTGGTGCTCGACTTTTTAAAATATTTGGACTGCGACTTTTTTCATTCATTTAATGACTTACGCATGTATTTAGTGTGCAAAGGAGATTTGTTGCAACGTCTCAATAAAAGGCAGAGAACAAAGGACCTGCTTTTAGGCGAATATTTGATAAGGTTAAGGTTACTTACTCGCAATTTGCAGAATCATAATGAGACAGTGAGTCTAGCCGCTGATGGGTCAATAATTTAACCAATCCACCTCCTTGGCCATAACCCTGTTCATTTATTACGTATGATAATTTTGACCATTTTCTGACCCCCTTTCTCCCTACGTAAGAACAAGTAAGACTTAAGAACCCCCTCCGCCCTTTTCAATCTTACGTAAGATCAGTATCTGCTAAAATTGTAAAGAAAAATTAGGAAAAAAATAATTTTTGCTTTCTTTTGTGACCTTAGCCAAGCACAATCTAGACCCCTCCCACCCTACGTAAGAAAAAATAAGACTTGTTTGGACCCCCTCCCCTCTCAAATCATCTTACGCAATAAATGAACAGCCCCTAACTCCGTAAGCTTCATCGCCATTGTCCTTTTTATTTTAACGTGAATTTAAATTTTCAGCAATGTAAAAGACAAGAACAAGATATTTAAACTTACTGCAACGCAAGCAACTTTATGGTTTTACAATTTAATGGAAGGCTCAGTAGCCTTCCATTAAATTGTAAAACAATAAAGTTCACAACAATTTATTCGCCTGAAGGCAAAATACACGAAAACCGAAGCCGAATTCACGAAATGTTTCGGCTTATCGGCAAAATGTATCGTGAGCACACCGCACCGCACTTGATGTTGCGAGACTTTTTAAATTTTTATATGAATTCAATGGACACATTATTTTTATCGATATTTTAGGCTGACTTATTTTAATATGGAATAAGTTAAATATGTATTGTTTTTATTTTACACTTTCACGCGTTTATATTTTTCGTTACGGGTCGTCAGTAGCCCGAAAGTCTGACAACCAGTCTTACCAAGGGGTATCGTATTACCCAATAACTGAGTTGTGGAGGTCAGACAGGCATTCGCTCCATGTCAAATACTGGTATTCAGCTGCATCCGGTTAGACTGGAAGCAAACCCCAAAATAGTTGGGAAAAGGCTAGGCAGATCATGGTGATCTTGAATTATTTTTATGTGGATTTTCTCTTTATGTGGACAATTTATTTTAACATATGATTTTTCCTTCTTATTTCGGGATCTTGCTGTAAATCCTAGTTGGGTACATTTGCAAGAAGTTCCTTATTTTCAATTTTTCAGGGCTAGGCTGTTGTAGATCACAAAAAGTACATTACGAGGGCGCTAAACGCCATGCATTATATCCGGCAATCCTGCGGCAGATATATTGTTACCTTTTGAGTGTTTGTTTTTGTCTGTACTTGTTATTTATTTATTACAGCATGGAAGACTTACAGCTAAAAAAACAAACAAAAAAAAAAAAGTAAACAATCAAAGTAATTATCCTATCTGTATCCAAAAGGATACCTAAAAATGTATCTGTTTGTATATGTTACTTGAATTAAACTAATTTTATTTTATTTAACTTAAGGCACACGTATCGTATACTATTTTGTAGCTTGCGTGACTTAAACTCGCACTTACTTAAGTCACGCTTCTGTGCAAAAATGGACTACTTAAGTCACAGATAAGCGTGCCTTAAGTGCGGGATTAGGTCGCACAGTACGATAAAAGACATATTTTACACTCAGTAGTATCAACCTAGTATGGGTACCTACTTATTTATATTAGTATAAAATCTTAAAATACCAGAAACCAAAAGATGCAGACAGTTTCTGTTAGATAATCGAAATATTGGTATTTCGAATACCTTATCAGCAGTATCAGTTGATATGTTAAATATTTTATGATAACGGTACTCAATCTTACTACAAGATAAATTACAGCTGATTAACTAAATTTATTCAAGAATCTATTCGTTGAACTACATTTTTAAAGGAAAACAGAACGAAAACAAGTTCTTTCCAATCAATTGAAGGCGCGACTACGTTATAACTCATTGAAAAAGTGCCATTAATTATATTGTAGGTATATGTATCACAAAAAAGCGCATACAGTTTTTTTTTTTGTAAGCAGAACGAATCTTTTATGGAAACAAGCCATTATTTCTGTCACTGACAGCTGAACTAGTGATAACATGGCTAATCAATGTACAATTTAGTATTTCAATGTAGTATTTCAAGTTACAATTTAAGAATCTTATGACTACTTATGTCACAATACAGCAAAGAAATTGACTTTTAAATAACATCCTACTATAATGGATGGATGGATGTTTGTTACTCTTTCACGCAAAAACTACTGAATGGATTTGAATGAAATTTGGCATACAGATAGTTTATAACCAGGATTAACACATAGAACTTTTTATCGCGATATTCCCATGGGATCGAGACTTATGCGGGTGAAACCGCGGGGCGCTGCTAAGTCGTAATTAAATACTTTTATGACTATGTAAGTAACACAAACGTTGGATAACAGAATTATTATTAAAACTACAAATTCAAATAGAATATATCTATTTCGAAAGCATAATAAATTGATTTGTTCTACTTTGTACCGTGAAGCACGTGTCACACGAAAAAATTCCGAAAAATCATTAAATTATACAGTGTATTCGGAGCCCTTCATCGGGTCCGGTTATTTGGTATAAACGAGTAACAGTGATTTGTGTAAGTTTCCTACATTTTTATCTCGACTTTCCGAGTTTCGGATGCATGAGCGCATTCTACAGCTTTCTGGCGGCTAAAATGTTGCTGCGCGAATCGTACTTCGTAGAACTACTGAAAAAAAAATGGGAACGGAATTATTTTTATTTCGATTTTTTTTTAATTTATGTTTATTTTTTTAACGTAACGTATTATTTTATTAGTACTTTTATAATTTATTAAAAAATTACGTACAAGTACTTATGTAACTTTTTAATTATATAAAAGCTTGTGTAATTAAGAAATTAATTATATACGCATTTGTAATAAAATGTAAAATTGACCTAGTAAATGTCGATAAAATAGAGCTAAAAATGGACTTGAAAGATATTGAAGCAAATTGCCAACCTTGAGACATTTCATGGCCAGTTGTTACCGCACATGTTATTTATGAATATACACACATCAAGCATTTCTTTTAACCATAAGCAAATCTAGAAAATAATAAAAACGTTTAGTTAACCGTAGGGAAAATCATGAAATATATCTTCGATTTTTTTGCGATATGGGCTAGCTCCTGACTTCGAGGGGCCCGGGGCCAAATAATAACAGCCGCACGGGTCGATCGATCAGGTCATGTTAGGCTTGCCGCGGTTGGTCTGTGGATGGGTGACCATCTTTACATACCGAGACCACTCCGTGCCTCGGAAAGCACGTTAAGCGGTTGGTCCTGGCTGTCATTCGAGGATCTTTGACAGTCGTTATGGGTAGTCAGAAGCCCGAAAGCCTGACAACCAGTCTTACCAAGGGGTACCCAGTAACTGGGTTGTGGAGGTCAGATAGGCAGTCGCTCCATGTAAAATACTAGTATTCAACTGCATCCGGTTAGACTGGAAGCCGACCCCAACATAATTGGGAAAAGGCTTGGCAGATAATGATGATGGCCAGCTCCTGGCTTCGATCTCGCCTGGAGAAAAGCGATGGATGACGACTATGATGGATTGGGCAAGCCCAGAAGTATACGTGATAATTTAGCAAGTCATTAATTGGTTTATTTTTACCAAGCAATCGTATAAAAACAGCCCACAAAAATGTACCAGCAGCGTTAACCGATACGCATAAATATTTCAGTCCTCCTTAAAAGGGAGTTAATGTGTGAGAAAACATACTTCATATAAAATGTCCTACTCTATGTCAATAAAAATAAAATACCTGTCTATATAGGTACGTGAATAAAGCCGTAAACGTTTTTACGATAATCTCATATTTTTCTTAACGCCTGGTACAAGATAAACATACAAGGATCAGTTGCTAATCCCACGCAAGCCATTTTAAACTAAGGGAAATGTTTACTGTTGTTGTAAGTATAAAGATAAAGACGAGAAGTGTTTCTACCATGTTAGATTTTATCTATTTTAACTATCATCGACATGCCAAGTTTGAAGGAAAAGTAACTCCTTTACAACCCATGTATTTTTCACTAGCTGCACCCCGCGGTTTCACCCGCATAAGTTTCGATCCCGTGGGAATATCGGGATAAAAATATCTTATATGTTAATCCTGGTTATAAACCATCTGTATGCCAAATTTCATCCAAATCGGTTCAGTAGTTTTTGCGTGAAAGAGTAACAAACATCCATCCATTCATCAATACAACCTTTCACGTTTATAATATTATTAGTAGGATTTAAATACGTTGCACGTCCGAGTTCCGAGTTGTAGGTCGTGAGTTCGAACCCAGGCAGGCACTTTACTTAGTGTAAATTATTTCATCGTCACTGTTCTCAAAACGGTGAAAGAATCATCGTGAGGAAACGTTTATGTCCTAGAACCAAAAATTCGGAGACATGTGACATCTACCAAGCCGCACTGGGCCAGCATGGTAGATTACGGCCCACCCCCTCTCTTTCAGAAAAGAGGCCTGTGTCGCAGTGGTGGGAACATTATAGGTTGGTTACAATTATGTATGTACGTTCCAGGCTTAAATGATTCAGACTATCGTCGTGTTTTGCCTCATTGAAGATGTCTAAATTTCTCATTCAAAATTCATCATTATAATAATGTCCATACAAAAATAGAGTCCTTAAAAGCTGGAAAAGAGCTTAGAAACGCACGTGCTCTGAAAAAAAAAGGTTACGCAAATGAGTACTTTTAGTACGTGTTAGTGCTAATGACATCCATGAACTCGGAAGCCATTTACTATTTTTAGTGACGTTTGAGCCATTTGACACTTTCGTAACCAGTTTCCCAAAGTATGCGCAATGAAATGGTGTTATTGGGTTCAATCATTTTATCAACGCCGAATAGTGGCCTCTGGTGATCTGAGGGGCAATTCTCGTAATTTTAAGAACGTTCACAGTCTGATCTCAGTCTCAATCTATCAAAAAATACTTCTAATTTCCCTACATTTTGACAAGTTTTTGACATTTGTTTGTCGCCGAGAGCAGACTGCGACTAGATTTTGAACGTTTTAAAGTACCAGAATTGACCTTCTCATTTACTTACAGGTATTCCACCAGCCTCTTACGAACTAGTATCACGTAGTTTTAAGCTTGTTTAAATTACATTATAGGTACTGTTTGTGAAGAAAAAATAAATGACAAGAATTTGAAAAACAAGTCTTATTTTAATTTCGCTTACAAGCTTTCTTCCGCACGTCACCAAAGTTCAGCGTCATTTTAGCTGCCTTCCAAAATTAAGGTTAATTGACTTTTCGTATAGCGTTATTGATTTTAGGACTGTCTATTTGTTTGTTAAAATAGCCGAATAGCTTATTAATAGCGATTGGGCGATGGTTCTCACACATTAACTATACGACTTCGAG
This sequence comes from Apamea monoglypha, assembly GCA_911387795.2. NCBI lineage: Eukaryota > Metazoa > Arthropoda > Insecta > Lepidoptera > Noctuidae > Apamea > Apamea monoglypha. The sequence continues at coordinate 13,625,786 of OU426936.1, forward strand.
TAGATACCGTGTCGTGTGTACCAATCACTTTATAACGATTGAATCTTAGTTTCGAGTAAAACGCGATGCGGTTCTTCAAGCTACTAAAATTCCGCATAGTGACATTAAGCGTATGCAAATGACATGAAAAATAAATTTATATTATTTGTTTTGTTTTTTATTGCATTTATGTTTATTTTGTGAATTTGGCGCCGATTCCATCATGGCCGAATACCAGTATTTGACATGGAGCGGCTGCCTATCTGACCTCTACAACCCAGTTACTAGATAACACGATAAGACTGGTTGTCAGACTTTTGGGCTACCCATAACGACTGTCAAAGATCTACGAATGACAGCCGGGACCTATAGCTTAACCTTCTCTCAGATGCAGGGAATGGTCTCGGTATGTAATGGACGGTCACCCATCCACGGACCAACCTCGGCAAGCGTTGCTTAACCTTGAAGATGGACCCATGCGGCAGTTATTATTTATCCTAAAATCGAAGCATAGTCGTCTTGCAAAACCAGTAAGTACGAAAGAGAAACACGAATTGTATTTTATGCAAAACCAATAAGTACGAAAGAGAAACACGAATTGTATTTTATGAACAAGATTTATCCTAGGACAATATCATTGACCCATATTTCTTCTGTTGACTTACTACCGACCGATACGAAGCTGATAGATAGTTTTCCATTCATTATTAACTGTCTTGTAATATATTGTAGTCTAGCGTTCCTGTGTCTTATGAATAAGAATAAGAAGGGTAAGGGTAAGAATTGGTCACCCTCCCCCCTTTTAAGCATAAGTAGTAAATGCAAAATATGGTTAATATTATTTTCCTTTATTTCATTTAAATGCTTATAAATTACATTTTTAGATATTTATAAACAATATATTAATATTATAATAATTATATAATATATATATCATTTTATACATTTTTTAAAGTTTTCTTTTTTTATCTTTTTGTTTATAAAAATATTTAAAAATATAAATTATAAGTATTTAAATGAAATAAAGGATATAATAGTTATTAATATTATAGTTATCATTTATAATTGAAAAGCGTTTTGGTTAAACTTTAATCGTGTAACGTATTTTTTTTTTTAATAAATTAATACGGATACTAAGACAAGTCTTGTATACTCGATTTTTACTTGTAACTCCACATAGTGTGAAAACTTAACTGATGCTGTACATTAAATATGTACTATTTTTTGGGTTCCGTACCTCAAAAGGAAAAGCGGAACCCATGGAGGATCACTTCGCTGTCCGTCTGTCTGTCCGTCTATCAAGACGGTTGGTTTTTTTTATTGTGGAATTGTCCTGCTCTTGACCTCGATCACGCCTGATGGAAAGCGATGAATGAGGTCTATGATGGAACGAGCGTGCCCAGAAAATGCCTTTTCACTGTTGCTTTGAAGGCAGACAGGTTAAATGTGGGAGGTGTATTATGTATAATTTGCTTGAAATGAGACGCTCACCTGTAGAAATTGTAGGTAGGTACTATATATATATATAGGGCTTGAAGCGCCCTCTGAGGTAACGGGTGGAATCAAACAACTATAAGACTCCTTTAAGATTATATTGTAAGCACGTCTTTACATGTTCTAGACCAAATTACCACTCACTGTTATAAACAAAAATCCTAATAGAAGAAATATGACGTTAGCTTGAACGTTCGAATGTAACCCGTTCTAAATTATCTCCGGCCTGTACTAAGTGAGGTTGCCCTCATGCAGATAAACCTCTACAGTACCTGCTCATTTTCCAGACGAAGATTTTCATTCTACAGTTCTTCTGACCACACTGTGTCAACTCCTAGTATTATTGTCATTTCAAAACTAACATCGCATTGTCAAGGTTTACTGAATATTCTGCGAACCATTTTCTACGTCATTTCTTGATACCTGCACCGAAATTGCGTAACACACTATCAATCACTATCTGAATCATTTTAGCGGTTAATCCATTGCTTCATATGTTCGAAAAAATTGTCTGCTCAGTAACGTAAATAACGCAATGAATGTTGTTGAACTGTCAAAATGAAAGCTACTACTGTTAGTGTGTTACGCAATTACCCCGCAGGACTGCATAGTTTAGGCTTAAGTACTTTACGTCACTTGAGACAGATATTTGTGAGCATGCGTGACGGTTCGTTGGCGCGGTCCCTGGTAACCCTGAACTGTAGCAAGTTTTATATAAATAAAATTATTATACAATTTATCCTAACATCAAACGAGAAAGTGGTCAAGGGCGAATCGCGTCACAATAGAGTTCCACAACCGCCAGAGATTCAACAAGTCGCCCAGTGAGCAAACTGACAAAAAATTTAGAAAAAAAAAAACATTTTAATTTTTTTTATCCCGGAATCTCGGCGAGCCTTTTGAGTAATCAATCATACCCAACAACGACTACCGCCACATTTTCGGTACAGATAACACGAAACGGGGCAATAGATAAGTAATTTATATCGCATCCACTATCGCGCATTGTGTACTTTCTTCGGTTTATCGTCGTAATCAAATCAGTGCCAGATACCGGTAGGCGTAAAGGAGATAGCGAAACTAAAAATTCCGTGCGATTCTAAACTTTGTGACAAAAAGTCATCATGGCCGACTATTTTTAGTTCTGAAGAAAATTTTCATTACGAGGTCATCGTTTTACAGACGTCGCAGGCGCTGTTTTGTCTCGTACACAAATGAATAACTATACTAATATACCTCATATAGTGTACCTCTTTATATAATTATAATAGTATAATAATTATATTTTTAAATGTTTTTATACTTTTTATATTCTAATATTTAAAAATATAATTTATATGTATTTATATTGAAATAAAGGGAATAAAGAGGTACTTATAATTTATTTGTTTGTATGTAGGGGCTAATCTCAGGAACTACCAGTCGGATTTCAAAAATTATTTTTGAATTTGATAGCCCAATTCTTGAAGAAGGCTATTTAACATCACGTTACGACCCTTAGGAGCTGAGCAGAAAGAAAAAAAAGTCAGAAGGAACGCTAAGCAAAAACGAAGTGATAGCGCGGGCAGGCGATGCGATGCGACAAAAATCCACGCGGACAAATTCGCGGGCAAAAGATAGTAATGCTTAAATGGCGGTTGCATAATTTGTTATTGTTATTACTGATTTTTTTTATAAATTGCCTCGTAACACTGTGTGTAAACTCGGATATTGTTTTAATCTTTCAACGTATTGTAAGTTTAATATTCGCGTGTACAGACGTCAAGCTATTACAATCAGACAAATTTCTTTAATAGATTTTCAACTTCATCGCTAAAGCATTAAGGTTCAAGGTTGATTGCGTAAATTTGACCATTTCGGGTAGCTTGACCTGCTGGCGGCTGTACAATTCATACGTGTTATCTCATTATGCAGATTTTAAGTAGAATGTTGAAATTGTGTGCTTAAGCCTGAATTAGTTAGTGTTTAGCTGATATAACACAAATAGTGAACTCTCCGACAACATATCTATATTTTTAGGGCTGTATCTCATGAACCGTAATATGTAGGTTGACCGTTGAAATTTTCATAGAATTTTTATTTCTATTGCCGCTGTAGCAACAAATAATAAAAATAAAATAAAGTTAAAAAAAATGAAAGGGGGATTCCATACCAGAAACGTGGTTTGTTTTCGTCGCTTTTTGCCTTGTGGTACGGAACTCGGTTTTTTAAAACTCTTGTTTTAACAAACGTTAATGAATGAAGGAATTTAAAAAAAGTTTTTCTTTCAAAGAATTAGTCTAAGCCTACTCTAAATTCACCGATACCGCTTGCCATTAACACCTTTTTTTTCTTTCTACCCGGAAGCAGGAAGATACGATAAAAACCCGCACGTCTTCGGTATCTTATCGATATCCACCCACGATAAGTCGCACATCGTTAGTCTTCAATAATCTTAATCTGCAACATTGTTTAGTTACAACGTATAAGATTTGGCTTATTAATCGATTCCATAGATACAACATTTGTTTTTTTACATTTCTATGGTCGATTCGCACGAATTTATTCGCCTAAAGTAAAGTAAAGTATAGAAAAAGGGACACTAGAGCATAGAATAAAATAAATAAAAATAATAATTTAATAAAATTAATTGCATAAAATTCAAAATGTGCCAATTCGTGCAAGACAAAAATATTATTTAAAAGTGACGATTTGCCCGTTTCGGGCGAGTAAATTCGTGCGAATCGACTAATAAGCCTAAGATTTAGCCAAAACATCTAAATCCTATAAATATTATTATACAACCGCTGCTGCCGACCGTTGCTGCTTAGTCAAAAGGATTATGCAAATATGTTAAGTGGGTGCAAATAAGCTATTAGAATAAGATTATATTTTTCTTGTAGATAATAAAATAAACCGGACTCATTGTGGCTGGTTTTAGATAGAAAAAAAAACTGTCTACGATTCCATCTTTGGCCCGTAATAAAGTTTTTTTTTACCTGATTGAGACAAAGGTGAAGATTGGTGGCCAAATTTTTATGGAGAAAAGTATGTTAGAGAATGCAGGGTGGCAGGAACATCGACGTGCAAACTATAACCATGAATTCTGCACATGATTCTAGAAGTGTAGAAATATAAAGTCGGTTAACAAAAAAAAAAGGAGGGTTTCACAGAAAAGTGTAGGTCCTGTACCTAGCGGTCAAAATGTACTGAACAGCAATATTTTTTTATCAACTGTTCAGAATCATGTACTGAATCCATTGTAAAAGGCTTTTGGTCTGATTTGGGCAGGTAGAGCGTTATTGGAGATTTCGCAGCTGGCATTCTAGATTTGTTTAATCAAGATTTGCATAGCCTATATGCACTTCTCGACGTAACCTTAGTAGTCTTTCAAATAAAAACATTTTTACAAAAAAAAAAACAACCGACTTAATTACTTTAATTTTGGAAGTCGGTGTCGTTGGTTCCGCATTTTCGTTTTTTGCTACCGACTTTCGAAACTAAAGTTATTTTTGACTTAATAGTGATTTTTTTTAAAGTCGGTGTTATTTTATTTGTAATAATTTTTTTTCACTTTTTTTAATACCTACCCCACACAATTTCAACACTACTTACTATGTAAATATCACTGACAGGAACTTATTAAAACATCATCAATATAAACTAGGTGGAAAAAATCGTATTATTGAAGCTAACACAAAAATTACCCAAGCAAAGTTAATCAAATTTATATGGAACCACCCCTGACTATTTTTTTAATGAAAAAGGTATGTCACTTAATTCATTAAAAAGAGAATTACCGAAATCGATTCACAATATTGCCGGAGATATCGCGTAACATATCTCCCCCTTTTTGCAGTCGGTTAAAAATAAGACTTATAATTGGCGAAATTGGGAAACACAAGCGTTAAAAAAAGAAAATCTTTGACCAACAAATCGATAAAACCTTACTGCGCTAACGTATGAACTGATGGATTTCAATGGCGCTTGCTCTACAATCATTGAACTCAGGCGATATCTACCATGACAGGCTGTTGGCCCAACGCCTACTACAATCATTAGGTATATTTGTTTTGAGTAAATAAATTTTATTATTATTATTATATAATCAGCATCCTAATTGCGTAACACACAATCAATCGGGATCTGAATAATTTTGAAACAAATTTCTAATCCATTGCTTCACATGTTTGAAAAATTTGTCTGCTCAACACGTAAATAACGCAATGAATGTTGTTGAACTGTCAAAATGAAACCGATTCCGATTAATAATGTGTTACGCAATTGCCCTGCGGGTCTACTACGAAGTACAGATGCCAGCACATCAAGCTATTACAATCTGTCAAATTTCTTTAATAGATTTTCAACTTTATCGCTTTTCGGGTAGCTTGACCTGCTGGCGTCTGTACAAAGTGCGAATGATCGGATCGGACCGACACATGGCCGAACCGAATATTATTGAAAAATGCGAAAAAAGTTCGGATCGGCTCAGTTGGGTCGGGACCATAGTCAATATTCGAAAGAGTGTAGGAGTGTAGGATCGGGACCGACCGAATCAAATAGTAATTTCGTAGTAGGAACTAGGAAACGTCCGACAATTCGGCAGATACCACTTCGGAGTAAACCCCCTGCAGTTTCCTTCAGACACTAAATGAGACGATTAATAACAACTAAATTCCTTTTTTCCTCGCCAGTAAATCACAAAATTGTGGATTCTTAGAAATCTGTTGCTATCCCTAATAGTTGTCTAAGCATTAAGCATCGGCGAATCGGTGTCGAAACTTTAGTCATAACCTAAAGTTTTAGTTAAGTTAAGTTGAAAAAACAGGCATTAATTCTAGTAGATGTTAGTTAGTTTTACCTTGTATAAAAAGTACTGCAATCCTACATAGCCAACTAGTATGTATTTTCATTGCAAGCAGTTTAAAACGAAAGTGAAATTACTTCTCGGGTAAGAGGAAAAGTGTTTATTAATTTTTGTATATGTATACTTAGTTATATTTGTAGCTGTATATTGTAAAACTGAGATCTCTCTCTTTTTTTTGCAGTTTCTTCACGTGACCAGAGGGTTGCACTGGCCAAAGAATCAGCTTTGCCATGCAACGTGGCAATACTGCCAGCCTTTTGGGCACTTTTCCTATTGTCAGCGATGCGGACGAATTTTTTAATGCCCCTTGATTATTTCCCTTCCTTTTTATATAGGTACTTGCCCATATTATTATTTTAAGACGATTTTAAATTATGTTTATAGGTAGGTACTTAGATAAGAATAATTAAATAAATAAATACTAAGTTGAGTGGGTAAGTGGTAAGTTCTCACCCAAAAAAAAACTGCTTCACGAAAAATATTATTAATATTCGGTTTTACTGTCATGGGTAAAAAGAAATATTTTGCCAGAACAACATTAATTCAATATTTTTTTCTCTTTCCGGGATTTCAACCCACGACCCTCAGCACAAAAACCGTATATGTGTCAAATAAAAATTACTCCCTAAGTTACTCCTTATAACATCAAAAGGTCAATTCTCGTAATTTAAAACGATCAAAATCTAGTCGCAGTCTCATCTCGGCGACAAAAAAATATCAAAAACTTGTAAAAATGTAGGGAAATTAGACGTATTTTTGACAGATTGAGACTGAGGTCAGACTGTGAACCCTCTTAAAATTACGAGAATTGCCCCTCTGCTATCTACCAGTGAAATTCCCGTCCAAATCGGTCCAGCCGTTTCGGAGATTAGCCGGAAAAGACAGACAGACAAAAAAAATTAAATGTTTTTTTTGTTGTAAGTACCGTATATACTTTCATATGCATTTAGTAAACAGCTGTTATTTTGACATTACAAACAGACAATTCAATTTAATTTACGTATATAGAGATTTTCTTTTTATGTATTAATTACTCAGCCACGCTGCTGGTGCTCTGATACATTGGTCTTTAAAGAGGCCATTTTTTTGTAAATAAGTAACAATATTTATTTTTTCTAGGTAAAAAGGTCAATCCCACTACGCTCAAACTAGGACAAAATATTTCTGCAAAATAATTTATCCTCCTTATTTATTTAATATTATTATGAAAAAACTTAGGTAATTAAAAAATAAATTCATTATTTTTTTTATTTCACATGGAGTAAGTAAATCCCTATACTCATTCTTCTTCAATCTCTGCCGCCACGTATAGCTCTGCCGTGAACATACGAACTAGAATGTGTATTCGTATGAACACGTGCCATTAGGTTTGCTGTGAAATGTCTGTCTAGTAGTGCCAGTAGTGGACTATTTCTAAAATAACACCTAGTGTACCTTTAGTGCTAGCTGTTGATGATACAACGTCGTTTATAAGCTATGCACCTACTATAAATACTAACAGATTAATATTACTAAGTGCGACGACTGATGCACTCACAAACTCACTTTCTCTAATTCTTCACTCACACTATTTTTCTCAAAATAACCATTTTATGACTTACGTCAGTTTGCCGGAGCCTACAACACTTATGAACCGCTAAAAAAATTTATACGAAACTATTTTTATTTTTATTGCTCTCTATTTGAGCGAGCCCCGAAATGGACAGTACAAGTCATAAAATAAAAAATTCACTACAATAAATTATGAAATCATTAATGAGAAGAAAACTCACCTGTTCAAATGTCTACACACAGCCGAAGACAGATGTTGCACATTAAAAATTTTGGAACCAATAAACTGATACACTTTCAATTTTTCTCCTGAAACCGAAGTCACACTTTCGAAATACGTTAGTTCACACAAATGGATGTTTTTCAAAACCGCGTGAGTTTCCCAACGCCGTGTCACTTTCGTACAGTTTCCGAACAGATCGTGTTCACTTGTGGTTATTGTAATTCTAACTCGAATAACTCAACACTCGTATTATTGGTGCAAATAGACATCACACAGGGAAGGTAATTGATACTAGTAATATTTCCCACCGACGTTTCTCTGCGAACTGAAAATCACGCACATTATTAGCAACACATGAACCACTTAAAAATACACTTTTGTAATTTCGGCACTAAAATATCATAGAGTAATAAAAACGCCAGTAGCGTCACGCGGAGAAAAATAAACAAATTAAAAATAACCCCACACTGTCAATAAGAAAATTAAAACAATCGATAAAGGACGTGATAAAACGTATAAGTCTGCAAATGTTTACTTAAATAATTGGTGCGCTGACGCCGTTTACAACGTATGTTGAGGCGCAAACTTACAGTGCACCTTCGTGCCAAAAGAGATTTTGTCAAGCAATTAGCAGATAACTGTCGTCAGATGAAACGAAAAAAAGTCTTTTTTTCGGTAAGAAACTGTTCGCCCCGAGCGTTTCGTAACAGGCAAGCAAGCGCACAAGTCGTTACACTGAAATCGTCCCAAATCAGTGATCACGTACGCACGCCGCGTGGAAACAGACCACCTAGGCACTAAACACTAATTTTCACCTGTGCGAAATGATAAAATCAACTTTTCCATGCGGTCCGGCCTTCGCTGCATTGTTATGCAATTGCAAAACGCCGGACCGGCTGCCAAATCGCGAAACTAAGGTTTTCGAACGCGCGAAGTTGTTCGGAAAAACGTTAACCGGAAAAATCCTAACCTCAAATAGTGAAAGCGGCGGAAAGTTTTTGGTGATACTTTGGGGGTTATTACTCTATGGTATTTTGCGTTTGCCGATCACATGTTGGTCAATTACCGGCTGCGATTTTTCGTGAGCGTGTTCGGGAGCGCTCGGCCGACTTCGTCGAGCGGCATAACGTGACCGGCGCGGGCGGTAACTCGCGCGATACTGAGGCGTCGCGCTCAACTGCTATCTGGACTCCGCGTCCCGATACACTTTACGTCTTCTAAAAAGCTCGACCTAACGTGCTAGCGGTACCGTCAGCCACGAAAACTGGTATACGAATGTACGGTCATAAAAAACGTGGACCTCGTGTTTTGGCCATGTAGTATAATGGAACATGACGACACGTATAGTTCGGGGAACCGATGCATCATCAATGACAAAGTTGTAAAGAGATTTTTTTTCCTGAATTCAACATATTAATTTAGAGATACCAACAAAGATTAATTACTTAAACGCGTTATCTAAGTATGCACTTAATAATAGTTATCAGACGGTAAGGAAAAAAAAATATTTACATAAAATTGTTATTTTATGACTTACCTACTTTGTGTATGGGTCAATGAATAAAGTGATATTTTTATACATTTTTTTATCAATTAGCGTGTTAAGTTTATTGATCACGAGAATAATGACCACATAATATTGTGTTAGTGTAAAAAATTACTGACTTCTTGACCTATAGATAAATACATTATGAAGATATTAAAACAGGAAACCCCTCATTTTACAAGAATAAAAATTACGGTAGCGACTTAGGGCGGGTTGTTTCACGTCCACTTGACTCAACCGTCAAAAATGGCGCTAACTATCGTCAAACCCAAAAAGCGTTATTTCAAGTTATAATTACAAAATTATAGTCTTGACGGGCGTCAAATAATTACGATTACGTAATCGTTATTATTTGACGTACGTATGTTACGTTAACCAACCGTTTGAAATAACCGGCCCTAAGTCAAATCCTTTGATTGGTGCCAAATGTGCCAATATTGATATTTGTATAAGCGCTTCATTGCAAAAACCGAAAATACTTTTCCAGACACATTAAGAGCTGATTTAAACCAAAGTCAGGCCAATTCTCGTAATTAAAAAAGTTCAAATCTAGTCGCAATCTCATCTTAACGACAATCAATGTCAAATATTTAGGGAAATTAGAAGTATTTTTGACAGATTGAGATCGAGATCAGACTGTGAACGTTCTTAAAATTACGAGAATTGCCCCTCAGTTTTCTTTTACGTGGAATAAAATTGACGTCTAGTTCTAGTATGGAAAAACCGTCAAAAATTCAAAATTTATTCTAAGGATAAGGTTTATTCTAGGCATAAATGTTTGGTGTAATTCGTAGAATCCAAATTAAACGAAGGTGATATCAGGGGAGCGGCCAGGCTACTTTTCACTTTAATGATGTGGTGGCCCCTACTCTCCAGAAACCCTTTCTGCCCTGGAGAGTAAACATCCGGCGCCTGCGAATGGTCTCACCTTTCCCGACCCCTCCCTCCCTCTCGATCCGGATTCAACGCCTTTTAATATCACTGCCCCCCAGCTGATTGCAGCCGTGAGCTCCTTCCGAAGTGGTTCCGCCAGCGGCCTCGACGGCCTGACTCCTCAGCATTTAAAATATTTATTGAGTTCAGGCGCCGGGGAAGCTGGTGAGTCGCTTTTGAAGGAGCTTGCGGCTCTAATTAACCTGATGCTCAGCGGCGGTGTGAATGATGCCATCGTCGATGTCTTGTACGGGGCCAATTTATGTGCCCTGCGCAAGAGGGACGGCGGCATTCGTCCCATTGCCGTTGGGTGCACCTACAGACGTACGGCAGCCAAAATATGTTGCAAATTTTACGGCAACATTCTGTCCAACAAGTTCCAGCCCCTACAGCTTGGCTATGGTTCCAAAGGGGGCTGCGAGGCTGCCGTACATATATATCTATCTCGTTTTTTAAATCCCAGTAAAGGTGAGGTCCTCAAGGTTGACGTTAAGAACGCCTTCAACTCTGTTAACAGGGATACTTTGTTGGCTGAAGTAATAAAGAAGTTACCAGAAAGAAGAAGTAGCAAAAATGCCCCACTTTCGACTGCAAAGATAAGTATCTCAAAAAATCGCTAAAAATTAGTATAAAAAAACGATATACTTCCGGTGATCATCCTTACTGGCTGGCACATAAAAAAATTGCTCTAAATATTAATTCAGGGGCAGAATACCTGTAATATACTAACTTTTGATTTTAGTTTTACAATGGGATTTAAAAGCAATTAAACACTGTAATAGCTCATTTTGATAATAGATATTATACTAGGTTAATAATATTAACATATTTAAAAAGTATTTTTTTTTAAAGTAACTCCTTACTGACTATATTATTATGATCTATTTATTTTATAAAATAATTTCGGGTATTACACACGGAGAGCTACTCTTAAAAATATCCCGGCGTCACTGTTGTACATGTATACATGGGCGCAGGACACTGGGAGTCTGCGCCCATGTAATGACTATTTTGTATTGTCTTGGTTGGGCGAGGTATGAAGATGTTTTTAGCCACCCAGTGCATTTTTTAGATAATATTTTGCTAGATGTAGAAGAGGAATAAATAAGTTTTATTTATTTTATTTTTTTCTTTACACCTTCCTTGTAACAATAAAGCAAATGAATTTAGAATGTCACAGATGTTCATTTGTTTAATCTTTATGTCATCTTTATTCCACTTTTTTATGATCGTTAGAGTAGTAGGTATTGCATGATTGAAAGTAAAATATTTTTAAGATATGTAATACTGTGCCTGAAATAATATTTGGAGCAATTTCTAAGTATGATAGCCAGTAAGGAGTAATGAGTATTAATAAATTGCACCTCCGATTGTCAAATCGGAGGTGCAATTTATTAATACTCATTTTTATCTATTTTTTGAGATATTTTTCTCAGCTGTCGGACGTGGGGTAATTTTCTATGGAAGTTGCAACTTCTTCTTTACGGTTTTATGTGGCAGTGCTACAGGCACCCATCAAAGTTATTATATAAAGAGAATGTTTTAGAATCTGCAGTCGGATGCCAACAAGGTGATCCTCTCGGGCCAGTCATTTTCAGTTTAGCTATCCATCCCATAGTACAACAACTAAATTCAAAATTCAATGTGTAGTATTTAGATGACGGAACACTAGGAGGTGACGTAGACACCGTTCTAAAAGATCTTCAATTCCTAAAGCAGCAGTTCCAATCCATCGGCCCGACCTCAACAGCTCAAAATGTGAAATTTACATTTGTGACAATACTGACTAATCGACTATACTGAAATTTAATTTAGTAGCCCCAGGCATCAAAGTTTTGGAAAAAAGTTCATTGCACCTCTTAGGTTCTCCAATTTTAGAAGACAGTTTTTCACCATTCGACGACGGAAAAAATTAAACATTTTAACGATATTTCGGATAGACTTTCTAAAATTAATTTAAATTCGGCATTCACCCTAATCAGATATTGTTGTTTCGATCCAAATTGTATGTATTTTCTCCGCTCTTCCTCTTTATGGAAGCATCCACACCTTTTGGACAAAATCGATCGTGTTATTCGCAGTACTCTTAGATCCATTTTTAATGTGACTTTGGACGACCGCGCGTGGCTGTAAGCCACACTACCCATTCGTTTTGGCAGGCTCGGCGTCCGCAAAATCTCTAGTGTAAGCCTACCGGCGTTCCTATCCTCGGTCCACAGCACCGAAAAGTTAACCACACGAATCTTGGTTCCTGCTCAGGTTGACTCTGAAGTTCAGTGTTTGACCGACGCGGTGAACGCCTGGAACGTGGCTTGCCCGGACACGGTTCAGCCCGAGAACCCGTCTTCCCAGAGACAATGGGATGAGCCGCTCTGCAGGTTGGTACGGAATAAACTTATTAATACGTCCACCAATACTGATGAGCGTGCCCGCCTGCTGGCTGTGGGTGGATGGGAGTCGGCCTCTGGCTTCAGGTGCTACCGTCACCCAATATAGGCATAGTTGCTGGGTGACACCACATTCCGGCTCGCTACATGTTTGTGTCTGGGCGCTCCTTGCGGAGCTCCACATCCCCGTCAATGCGGTGAAGCAGTCGACTGCCTCGGACACCATGGCCTATCCTGCTGTAAGAGCGCTGAACAGATGGCAAGGCACGCCAGCATTAACTCCATCATCCTTCCGGCTCTTGTCTCCGCCGGGGTGCCAGCTGTTTTAGAACCCAATGGCTTGGCACGCGACGATGGAAAGAGGCCCGATGGAATGACAATAATGCTTTGGAAGTTGGGTAGGCCTTTGGTGTGGGATGCAACCTGTGTCGACACCCTCGCGCCATCCCATCTTCCTAGCACGGTAGGCTGTGCTGGGGCGGCTGCTGCAGCAGCAGAAAACCTCAAACGGCGCAAATATAACAACCTTATTGGGAGCTATATGTTTGAGCCGTTTGGGGTTGAAACACTATTGTGGAGGTCTTGGGGTCCGAGTGCTCATCGAATTTTTCGGGACATCGCCAAGCGGTTGATTGACTCTTCACGTGACCGCATTGCCATCCAACGTGGTAATGCTGCTAGCCTTTTGGGCACTTATCGCTTGGCGCTGGTATTCTGATCTACTGACTACCCGTAACGACTGTCAAAGATCTACGAGAAAGAATGACAGCCGGAAACAACGGCTTTATCTTCTTTCAGAGCGGTCTCGGAATGTTTTGGATGGCCACCCATCAGCGTTATGTTCTTTCTCCAGAATTAGCTTACTGACAGGTTATTGTTATTAGTATTAACTTATTTATTTATTTTACTTCAATAGTCCTAGTTTATCATTTGTGACTTTTTTTTTTTTTCGGGTGGGAAATCATCAAATGACCCCTCCCGCTCTGGGTGGAGCGGAAGGGAGTGTCAGACTCTTACTGACTAAAACCCACCCATGTTCGTTCCTTCGCCCTTTATGTTCCGGGGTAGCGGTAACCCTTTCGGACAATCCCGCTGACATACTAGGTACCTCCGCTAAGTAATTAACATTACAAGACACAGAACATAACATTAAATTATTTGCCATATGTCAGTTAGCCACGCCAATATACAAACAAATATAATAAAAACTATACGCCTAAAGCTAAAAAAAAAATAATTAAAATAAAAATGTAAATAAAAACTTACTACCTAAATAAAAGGAACATAAAGGGCAAAGGAAGGAACATGGGTGGGTTTTAGTCAGTAACAGTCTGACACTCCCTTCTGTTCCACCCAGAGCGGGAGGGTTCATTTGATGATTTCCCATCCGGAAAAAAAAAAGGTACCTAGTATTGTATACAATCAAGTATTTTCTAACTGAACAGACAGCTGTGCTGCTGAGGAGTTTGTTGCCCCACTTCTTCTTTCCAGCGATAGCACTAGGAAGTGGCGAAGGGCGGGCGTTTTTGGGGGACTGTCTTTTGTAATTTCGACGTTCGAAAAGTGCTGATTCTCAGCCTAATTTGAATAAATGACTTTTGATTTTGAACGAACCTATAGCAGCTAGCATAGCTTTTAACCTTCAATCGATCCGTACGGCTATAATTATTTAGCCACAAGCCCTCTCCATAAATATGCAGATGACTAAATCAACAGCCTGTAAATATTTTTAAATATATTTCAATACAGAATACCTCAGACATGCCTGAAAATGAAAGTTTTGCGAGTATGAACATGGTGTATGGGAATCGTAACAAAAACATAAATCAGGGGATTAAAAAAAACATAGGTAGATCTGCAGTATAGCAGATAAAAGTAGAGACATACTTTAAGGAAGTGTGGTACTCAGGAAAATGTACAACTTTTATTAAGTGACCAATACCGAAATATGAAGAAAAATGCTGTCCCAAACCAACGTGAAACATTAGCATAATCAGCCTATAATGTTCCCACTGCTGGGACACAGGCCTTCTCTCTGTGAGAGGGACTGGGCCGTAATCCACCATGCGGGCCCAGTGCGGGTTGGTACATGTCACGTCTTCGAATTTTTGTTTCTAGGAGATGCCGGTTTTCTCACGATGTTTTCCGTCACCGTTTTGAGAGCAGTGGTTATGTAATTATTTACACAAAGTAAAACGCCTGGCTGAGTTAAAACCTACGACCCACAACTCGTAAGTCGGGGCTACAACAACGCGGCGGCTATAACGCGTAAGTGAAATATTAACAAGACTAAAATATATGGAACAGCTGATTTTTTCAGGGTTTGTCTTAATCAATACTTACACTTGTTATAAAAATAGTATTTTTGGCATTTTCAATCTAAAATAGCAGCTGCGGGGTTAATAGTAGAGTTTCACTGTTATAGTCAAAAATGCTCAAGATGTTATTTTCCATAAGAAACCAGGGGGTCTACTCCGAAGTGTTGTCGGCCGAATATTCGGCCTTCCTGCTACGAAGTTACTACTTTGTTCGGTCGGTCCCGATCCTACACTCCCACACTCTTTCGAATATTGACTATAGTCCCGACCCAACTGAGCCGATCCGAACTTTTTTCGCATTTTTCAATAATATTCGGTTCGGCCATGTGTCGGTCCGATCCGATCATTCGCACTTTGCACTTCGTAGTATTTTTTAACAATTATTTTTTTTTTCTGGCCCACTTTAATTTTTGGCTATAAAAATCTTCGACACTTAAATGATGTCCTTTGTAACAGTACCTAACACACAAGTAACCAACACACAAACCGCTGGAAAATTCTGTACTTCCTATCTGTTTGTAGCTTCCCCTGGTAACATAAGGCCTATTTAGCTTTTAGTTTAATATGCTACGTTTGATTGGAGGGGCTTGTAGTAGTTATAGCTAAGTAATAACAGCCGCACGGGTCGATAAAACAGGTTAAGCTACGCTTACCGCGGTTGTTCCGTGAATGGGTGACCATTTTTATATAACAAGACCCCTCTGTGCGTCGGAAAGCACGTTAAGCCGTTGGTCCCGGCTGTCATTCATGGATCTTTCGTTACGGGTCGTCAGAACTCCGAAAGTCTGACAAACAGTCTTACCAAGAGGTAACGTATTACCCAGTAAGTGGGTTGTGGAGGTCAGATAGGCAGTCGACCCATCAAAAATACTGGTACTCAGCTGCATCCGGTTAGACTGGAAGCTGACCCTAACATAGTTGGGAAAAAGTTATGCTACGTTTAGTTAACAAAACATAATACTAACGTTATGTTCGTGATTCGTGAACGGGCGCCGTCGGTTGAGACTGGTCATCTCTTAGCTAACATGGCTTATTTTTAATCTTATATTTGGAATTGTTTCTTCATTTTTTTATATTTTTACATTGATCTCACATGTAGAAGCCACAAAAATAATGTACCCAGGATTTTGTAATATCTTGATTTAAAAGAGTGTCCTTGGAGTTCCTTGCCCGTTCTTCTCCATAGAGATCTATGTCTTGGAATGGGCAACTAGCTTCAACTTTCTGACTTAATGACCGAGTCTTCGACCGAAAAGTGCCTGTAAATTGTTTAATTGAAATAAATGAGAAAATAAAATAATAGAGCCAGACCAAGAGAGATACAGAAACCCGCAGGGCAGCATGTGGCGAGCTGTTGGGCAGTAGCGACCCCACGGACCCTATCTCCCGGGAGAAGTCTTGTTCCTCACCTCTGGCTTACCTTTATTTGCCGGCTGAAGTGAACAATGACGAGGAACAGACCTCTTCCTTGTCTTTATTGGCCGGGGGCCGTTTTCGGGGGCCCATTATTGAGTGGGTAAGTCACCCCCTGCCATTATATCTGTGTAATTTATATAGAACATTGATCAGGCAGGGACTATAGTTTTTCCATATATAATAACCAGTTCACTTTAGCCACCCAAACCCATTACCCAGTATCTTTGTTTCCATATCTTGCAATAGTCCTACACCAACCGGGGGTTGACCTTGGGTGCACTTGCACAGTGCGAACAGGGATAATCGTCGGTTGGTGCCTCGTTTAATTGAAAACGTCTAACGGGCCTCTGCGAGTTGGCTTCGGCCCCTCGTACGCCTTCCAAAGATCCCGAGATAAAAAAATAAAAAAATTAAGATTGAGTTTGATAATTATTTATTTTTGGGCGTAGAAACTGGGTGAAAATGACTACGTGGCGTCGCGTCAGTAAGCTTCTCAAGCCGCCCTGTGACAGACAGACGGAAGGATGGCTAGTGGAGCCTTAGTAATAGGGTTCCTTTAGCACCCTTTGGGTCATTCCTAGGGGGGGTTTGCCATAATCCCCACGCTTGGCAGGCGAGTTGGCAATCGCAGTAGGGTGGTAAAATGATAGAGAACGCTGCTGCCCATTCTCCGGTACGTCTCTTGGTCGCCTTTTACGACACCCACGGGAAGTAGGGTGGTGCTAGTCTTTAAGTCTGGCACCACACGGACGACCACGTACCCTTTGGGTACGGAACCCTTAAAAAACGTGTCGTGAAAATAATAATTATGTAAAAATCTCTTTGGATTTTTCAGATTAGACAGTTTTTTGGAATATTAGATGCTTTACCAGTATCGCACTCATAGCATAACATAATCAGCCTATAACGTTCCCACTGCTGGGACAAAGGACTCCTCTCTAGGAGAGGGAGTGGGCCATAAATCCACCATGCGAGCCCAGTGCGGATTGATAGATGTCGCATATCTTCGAATTTTTTGGTTCTAGGACATGCCGGTTTCCTTACGATGTTTTCCTTCACCATTTTGAGAGCAGTGGTGATGAAATAAATTACACAAAGTAAAGCGCCTGACTGGGTTTGAACCCACGACCTACAACTCTTTAGTCGGGGACGCTACCACTGGGCCACCGCTGCTTCCCACACATTGGTATACTATAGATTATAGAGTATAGACTAACTTAGCTTTAAATACAGGTTTAACCAGGTTTGATCTTTCAGCGGTCATCATAATAGATAATGATGATAATGACTGCCCCGTTGGACTCGTAGTCGCAATAGAGACTGCTGAGCGAAGGGTCCTGGGTTGGAGTCAACAGCCGACTCCCGGCCACCGTAGTCGCGGGCTTGCGGACGGAGAGCAATGGGCAGCTCGCCGCCCGGCAAGGACTAGCCCCGGCTCGATGGCGCGTTGTGTTCTACGCGCGCCTCAAAGAGATGTCAGCACGAACTGACGGGTCCGCTAGGGCCGATGACTGCCAGGAACGCGTGTTGTTCGAAAGAGATACAGGCACAGGAAGGAACACGGGTGGGTCCCCCAGAGCGGGAGCAGTAATAGCATGATATCCCACAAAAACACAAAAAAACAGGTTCCGGGTTTGATTTCCGGATCGGGCAAAGTGTTATTGGGTTATTCTATTCTACTTCTTCTTTTCGTGTCGTGTGTTTTTCTATTGGGATTTTTTTAGTAACTCAGCCAGCCGTTCAGCCAATTTGAACTATTTGAATATTGATGATTTTAATGATTTACTAAAAACATATTTTCTTACGAGAATTTTTTTTATTACCATACAACCTGATATCATCTGCCTATATAGCCTTTTCGGCGATTGCCTATCAGACCTCCACAACCCAGTTACTAGATAACATGATACCCCTTGGCAAGTCTGTTTGTCAGACTTTCGGGCTTCTGACGACCCGTAACGACGGTCAATGATCCACGAATGACAGCCAGGACCCGTTGGTCCTGGCTGTCAGTCGGCCCTCCGTTCCTCAGAAAGCACGTTAAGCCGTTGCTTAACGTGCTTTCTGTGGAACGGAGGGGTCTTGTTTAGTAATCTCTATTGCCTTGAAATTAACAATGTACCAACTTACCTGATTCCCGATCTCGTTTCTGCTCTTTGACTGCTACATAGCATAGAATGCTCTTTATTATGTACAGACGCCAGCACATCAAGCTACTACAATCTGTCGAAATTCTTTAATATCTTTTTAACCTTATCGTTAAAGCATTAGCTAATTCTCGTAATTTAAAACGTTCAAATTCTAGTCGCAGTCTAATCTCGGCTACAAACAAATGTCAAAAACTTGTCAAAATGTAGGGAAATCAAACGTATTTTTTTGACAGATTGAGACTGAGATCAGACTGTGAACGTTCTTAAAATTACGAGAATATTGGCCCTGAGGTTCATGGTTGATTGGGAAAATTTGACAGTTTCGGGTAGCTTTATGTGCTGACGTCTGTACACCATATAAATTACAGACAAAAATAAAAAAAATTACATATCGTTTGAACAACGTCCGATCCGCATCCAATAACTCAAATCAACATTCCCAATGTCGCAATATCAAAGTGTTCGCGAGCTGTCATTTTCAAACACTTCTGTGGTCCGCCCTTTCATAGATTAAAGATGGCAAACTCAATCGATGGAGTGGTAGCGTAGAGTCATCTCAACACCTCTCTCCCTTGATTTTGTATACATATAGGTATATATATATATAATATGTAAGTATATATTATAGTAATAGCATGTATGTGTACGTAACCTATTTATGTACCTAGTTTATTTATGTACCTAGTTTATTTGTGTACCTAGTTTTAAAAGTTTTTTTTGTCTTATCATTGTCCCTCTCAACCAAAGCACCTGCCATCTAATCTCTTCACCTTGTTTGACTGGTAGAGAATGCCTAAAAAATGTCAATGTGAAGCATTTCAAGATCAGCCGATCTATTCTGTAAAATCCTACCGTGAAAACTTGGGTGAAGTGAGCTGTCATTCCACCAGCAGCGCGATTCTGTAACCATCTCACCGTGAAAACTTAGGTGAAGTGAGCGTGGAGTGAGCTGTCACTCCAACTAATGCTTGGGATTGACACTATTGACAGTTCACTCTATGCTCACTTCACCTAAATAAATAAATAAATAAATAAATAATAAATAATAAATCCCTGGACATTTCACACAGCACCATTTGTCCCAAGCTAAGCAACCTAATGCTTGTGTTATGGTAACAAGATGGCTGATAAACTACTTATATACAATTTTTTTTTTTTTGTAAATACATACATATTATAGATAGAAAAACACCCAGACTCGGAACAAATACATGTAGGTCATACAAATATTTGTTCCGTGCGGGAATCGAACCCCCCTAAGGTTTCACGGTAGGATTTTACAGAATATATTTATTTACTTCTATACTAATAAATACAAGTATCTATACTAACAATAAAGCTGAAGAGCATTTGATAGACCAATCCTTTTTTTTTTATTATTTATTCCGATTACATGCACAACATTACAGAATTGAATTCCAAGACGTTATACAGAGCCAATTACAAACTAAAAAGTTACACAAAAACATATTTAAGTAGGCTAGGTAAAATACAATTTTAAAAAATGTATACACAAGAAAATGAACAAACAAAACCACACACACTTGTAAAGTAAACAAAATATAATCAAGTGACAAAAAGTCTTGAGGAACGCTATAGGCTATTTAACATCACGCTAGATCCCTTTGAAGCTGAGCAAAAAGGAGAAAGGTCAGAAAGAACGCTAAGCGAAAAAGTAGTAATAGCACGCCCAGACGATGCGATGCGACGCGGTGGGTGTCAGCACAAACTGACGGGGTCCGCTAGGGCCGATGCCTGCCAGGGCCGCGGGTTGTTCGAAAGAGATACCGTGGTCCCTGGCATAGGCAACTGAAGGAACACGGGTGGGTTTTAGTCAATAAAAGTCTGACACGCCCTCCTGAGCGGGAGAAGTCATATGATGATTTCCCACCCAGAAAAAAAAAAAAACGGGGTGGTGGGTCGCGAACAAGAAATGTCACGCGGACGAAGTCGCGGGCAGAAGCTAGTAAAAGATAAAAAATAATGTGTGAATGAAATAATAAAAACGTGTTGTTAATGTTGGTACCTTATCTTCTTATGTCGTCATTCACACCTTCGCACTGTATTATCGCGTCTACTAGAAAAGTATTTACACTTTAATAACATTAATTTAATCTGTATTAATATTCCATTTAAAATACACTTCATTAACTGTAATGTAGCGTATTTTAAAAGAAAGAAAATACATTCATTTAGCACAGACTGAAAGACACATAATACACCATATACACACATCCAATAAAAACAAATAAAAAGTGTAATCTGATATAAGAAAGTGCGGACAAGTATTTAGCAGACTACACCACAAACACAATTGGAAATAATAACTTACCCACGTACGCATAGTTAAATGAGATTTTGTTACTAAAGGCACTCATTACCTACTTGATTTCATTAAAGAAAAAAATGAACAGAAGGATGGCAAAAATAGTAAAAATAAACATAGTTTTTATTCGCTGACGCGGCCATTAGGTCCTCACGTATGCAGGTGACAGGGCATGCGGTGCATGATGGGAGGTGAGCCATTGTCTGTGGAGAGACACCGCATACATACCGGAGGTCTGAGCCGTCCATGAACCCCCACTTGTGGAAGTTGTCCTTGGTGCGGCCTACTTGGGTACGAAGTTTATTTAAGGATTTCCAAGTAGGCCACGATAACTTGTGCCCAGATGAGAGACTAGTCTTTCTAAGCCAGAGTCGTCTAGCAATCTTGACTTGGTCGTCGGTCCACTATCGGCTGTCTGCCCACACTTCTACGCCCAAGTCCCGGTCTCCAGTCCAGCACTGTTCTACCCCATCTGCCATCCGTGCTACGCCCTATGTAATAGGTAACATTAACATTAATAGGTATGGAAACAACTGTGTGGATTGCTTTCTTTATTTTCAAACAGCCTTATTGGTATACCATAGCCATGTTTGTTCTGTTTTAAGGTATGGCATAACTGTATGGAGGAATTCAACAGATACCCAAAGGGCATTCATAGCCCAAAAAAAGTGTGTAAGTTCAATTTTCAATCTTAAGTGGACAGACTCTTGTAAACCTGTATTTATTAAGCAAAAGCTGCTTACCCTCCCGTCTTTATATGTATTTGAAACCTGCAAATTTGTAAGAATCAAATACTCACTTTTTGAAAAAGATGAAAAGGCTACCTATGTCAAAGAGGAAAATAATACAAAAATCAGTAGTACCTACTTCCGCGTAATAGACTTAAAGTATGCAACAAAAATTGTTATACCATGGCGGAAATTAGCCGAAAGATTTAGAAGTGCTACAGATTTAGAATTTAATAGAAAGCTATATAACTGGTTGTGTGAGAGATGTTTTTATTCCATCAATGAATATTTTGAATATAGAATGTAAAACTTATTTATTATAATTATTATGACGTCT
Source organism: Apamea monoglypha (assembly GCA_911387795.2). Lineage (NCBI taxonomy): Eukaryota > Metazoa > Arthropoda > Insecta > Lepidoptera > Noctuidae > Apamea > Apamea monoglypha. The sequence continues at coordinate 13,648,020 of OU426936.1, forward strand.
ATATGTTTACATTACTTAAATAATATTGAAACATTCTCATTTTTTTGACATGGCATCATTATTATTGATCGCTATTTTTAATATAAATTACCTATTATTTTAAATGACTAGAATTGTATTTAATTTAATTTTATTAATTGCACTGTAATCCAAATTTAAATTTTGAAATTATTATTAGTATTTTTATGTTATTGATAATTACTAAATGTGTACTGCATGCGATAAGTATAACCAAGATGTAAAATCTAAATATTTGCACAACAGAAATGCCGAATATAGTGAAACCCATAGATCTGAAGAACTTATGTTAGCTACCTATATTCTTGCAAATAAATAAATCATTCATTTCTTTTCTGTTCAACGTAAACATTTAATTCGCAAGTAAATGTGGAAGTAAGACCACCCTCTGGTCGAAAGTTTACTCGCGAATTAATTTCTTGAGGATGTCTAGCAAGGGGGTTAGGTACAAAGTAGGGTACTTATATTCAAGTATATATTTAAGTATGTGTGTAAAGTCAGGGCAATTAATTGTTTATAATCGAATCAAATCAATTTATTTGTCATAATTGTCGGTACAATTTCGGTCTTAACATAAATAATTATACAGATCATGACCATGATCAGATACTTAGTCATAATAATGTGACATGTAAACATTTCAGATTTGTACTTTTGGTTATAATTACTGTACTTATAGTTTAATTAAAATTAAGTAGCTATATTGTTATATTATTAGATACATTTTTAGATACCGACGAAAAAATTCAACTCATGGGGTTCCAGAATCATGTACTGAATCCATGGTAACAGGTGGCGCGTCAATGTCCCTACCACTCTGTAGGTATAAATAAAATAAAAATCTTTTATGTCAAACACATATGCTCCATTTTGATAGAAAAAACACGACCTAGAAACTAGTTTGAGCACTAATATACAAGAGAAACAACTCAAACCATTTATAACTACACCATAACACCACAGTGGCAAACTCAAACCAGTTTTTACTACACCACTATGGCAAACTCAAACCATTTATAACTACACCACTATGGCAAACTCAAACCATTTATAACTACACCACAGTGGCAAACTCAAACCATTTATAATTACACCACAGTGGCAAACTCAAACCAGTTTTTACTACACCACTATGGCAAACTCAAACCATTTATAACTACACCACTATAGCAAACTCAAACCATTTATAACTACACCACAGTGGCAAACTCAAACCATTTATAACTACACCACAGTGGCAAACTCAAACCATTTATAACTACACTACAGTGGCAATGTCAAACCATTTCTTACTACACCACAGTCGCAACCTCAAACTTAAAACATTTATTCCAAATAAACCAATTACAGGCACTTTTGAATTGTCAAAGGTCGGTCAGTCAGAACGATGTAGCTAGTTGCCCATTCCAAAGCGTAGTAGGTACATATGGAGAAGAACGGGCAAGAAAATCCATGCACATTAATTTAAATCGTAAGCGCGTCCAGTATGGAACTGTTCCACCCATCTGCAATTATTTGCACGATGCTGTTGGGGCTGGAACGTACCCTGCGCATGATGGAGGCGCATCGCTTGCGCATGGAGGCGTAAAATCCATCGATTCTTGCCTCTGCGAACATACCGTGAATGCGGCATCATTGGCATTCTTTAGGTCATCCGAGGTGCAAGTGAACGGGCACTTAGGACCCTCCAGCAAGTGGGTCATGGTCTGGTCAGAAGCACCGCAATCGTACAGGGTGTTGGATGGGTCTGTAATCCCCCATTTCGACAAATTGTGTCTGCAGCGGCCTACTTGGGTACGCAATTCAATGAGAGCTTTCCATATAGGCCACTGCAGAGCACGCCCGAGAGGCAAATGCAGGCATACAAAAACAGTCAGACGTCAAATAAATATTCTCAGGATAAGACTTAAACTGGTCAGTATACGATACGATTGACAAATGCTTGAACTGACACTTGACTGAGGAAAGTACCACACTAATTCGGGTGGACCAGTCCAGTTCAACTAAATCTGTGTGGGACAGACGCCAGCAAGTCAAGCTACCCGAAACTGTCAAACTTTCCCAATCAACCTTGAACCTTAATGCTTTAGCGATAAAGTTGAAAATCTATTAAAGAAATTTGACAGATTGTAGTAACTTGATGTGCTGGCGTCCGTACTTTCCTCAAAAGACCATTTCAGACATCAATTTACATGCTCTTCACCGGACCAAGATTATGTCTGGACTTTAAAACAGACTGACCTCTGAGTTTGTTTCGGCCTTTCTTCTCAGAGTAATCAGATAGAAAACACCGACCTCAGCTGGATGAGATCGGTGTTTGAAAGTCCCGTCAAAATCAGTCTTACCGTTTTGGAGATTAACTGGGATAAACAGACAAACGGACAAAAATGAAAAAAAAAACTATTTATTGTTATATGTACCATAGACACCTTTTTTTTTTTTTTCGGGATGGGAAATCATCAAATGACCCCTCCCGCTCTGGGTGGAGCGGAAGGGAGTGTCAGACTCTTACTGACTAAAACCCACCCATGTTCCTTCCTTCGCCCTTTATGTTCCGGGGTAGCGGTAACCCTTTCGGACAATCCCGCTGACCCGGCAGGCTTCGGCCCTGAGGGGCCCCTCGTTATGCTGACATCTCTTTGAGGCGCGCGTGGAACACTTACGCGCCGTCCGGCACGGGCCTGGTCCTGATCGGGCGGTGAGCTACCCATTGCTCTCCGCCCGCAGGCCCGCGCCTACGGTGGCCGGTAGTCGTCACTCGACTCCCGACGCCCGGGGCGTCTCCCGCGGCGGCTGGGACGGGAGGCTCTCTCCCTCATCCGTCCCGCCACCTCCTTCGCTAGCATGACTGCTTCGCAGAAAGAGGCGACTGCCTCCCACTCCCTCTCGCTCCGGACCATGGCTTGCACCAGGGCCGGGCGCGAGAGGCCGCCGCCGCTGCCGATCGCCTCTACGAGGACACGGCGGTGGTCCGCCCAAGCGGGGCAGACCTCCACCGTGTGCTCCACCGTGTCCTCTCGGCGATCCTGGCAATGGTGACACCCGGGCGTACCATAGACACCTTCACATGCATTTATTACAAAGCTGCATTTTGACATTACAAACAGAAACTTCAATTTTATTTATTTCTAATATCTCTCCGCACGTTTTCTCATATCACATCTGACATTGGCAGAATTGTCGACATCGGCACCATTGCCATAGAGGAAAATAGAATAGAAAGATATTGATAATTACAATCAGCTTACTTTGACATATCTACATATTGTAAAAAAGTAACATAGTACACCTGTATTAAAAACTCGTTAAACTCTGGATGAATGAATAGATACCCAACCTGCTAATTTGTAAGGTACCTACTACTAGCGCCATCTCGTTTTTTTAATACGATGTACATTTTTTTAGTGTTTCAAATAATTCAATGTTAGATTATTGTAGTGTATTATATTGCAAGTTATTTTTATTTTTTTAGTTACAAAGCATAAAATTGCGCCTGTGTAAATAGTTATTACCCCAGCCATGTTTAAGTTCTATGCTATAAGGCGAGTCCAAATCCAGACTACGAGCTATTACTTACTGAGAAGAAAAGTCCCTAATGGTCCTACAAAACATCAGCAGTTGCGCTTGCGATCTCTACCTATACCTAGACCATCGAATGAGACCGACGCGGAGGATAAGTAGTAAGTATATGTGGTACAGACGCCAGCAGGTCAAGCTACTACAATCTATCAAATTTTCCCAATCAACCTTGAACCTTAATGTTTTAGCGATAAAGCTGAAAATCTATTAAAGAAATTTGACAGATTGTAGTAGCTTGATGTGCTGGCGTCTGTACAGTCGACTGTAGGTGGCAACATTTAGACCTTGAGTTGGCCCAGAGCACTACGGAGTTCCACTAGAACAAGCGGCCAACTGTCGTGCTGCCGGTATACTCTGTAGAAGCCGTGATGATGCCTATATCATTGGCAATAGATAGCTTACCCGCTGCAATGGTGATGAGTAAGGTCATTATCTACTAGCGGGGGAGCTCCAACAGCATGCTGGCCGCGCTCTCAGAAAGGCTCGACTGCGCCTACATAAATCATTGCTGCAGGTTGCACATTGGATGCGGGTAATTCATGTTAGTGTTGTCCTATAATTTAAATTGTATTATTCTTATTTTATCAATGTGACTGGTTGTAGTAATTAATAATGTGTATATGAGTCTTGGTAACTTGAAATAAAATGATTATTATTATCTAATTTTGAACAATGTTTTGTAAGTCACCGCTGGAACCGTTCATTTCAAATTTAAATAAATACTATTCAGTAGAATAACCGAACCATTCCTCAATATCATTCAAGTTTTATTGCAATGACTGTAGCATTTTTAAAATGAAGTTCTACTAGTAACGCCATCTATTAGTTACAAATAATATGTATGTAACTAATATGTAGCTATTATGTCTGAACGGGTTGCAACGATAGGCGTTTGTAGCGCCATCTATTTTTTATGATAAGTTACTAAAAACCGTAAATTAGAGATGTCCTGTATCAATGAAACACTTGACTAAAAATCAATCGATTGTCAATTAATTTAGAAATTATATATTTTTATGCAGATGGGATCGCGTAGGTGTGGTGCTGGTGCAGTTATTCGGTGCTGGTACAGTGTAGGCAGAATATTCGGTCTGTGGTAGTCATCAGGTAGATCACCGTCAGCAGCGTACTTTCCACCTGAATGCGACCAAACGTTTTTTGTAGACGTTTTGATTTAAAACAGTTCTATACATTTGAATTTAAAAATCAATGGAATATTTTCGAAGTCGATTATTAAAACCGTAACTGCCCTACTCAATGCAACACTGGCCAACACCGCCGAAAAAAAAAAATTATAGACTTGGATTGGCGGAGTGAGAGTGCGGAGTGCGGCATAGATACTTCATTTACAAGTACAACGTGAAATTGTTTAGTCTATAAGTACGCGACGCGCCGTTTTAGCGAGTAAATGTTTAGAAAAGTTGGAACTACCATTAGTAGTATAGTTTATAATAATTCGTCGCACAGCAATCTTATTATTCGACGTTTCTTCTCTCAGTCAAGAAATATGCAGGTGGGATTTAATTTTTTTAGTTATCTTGCGATTACTATAACCTATTTTACCGCTGTTTCCTGAATATAACCTATAGTGAAACCTCGTTTGCAATGTTGTCGAACGTCCGTTGTGTCTGATTTTGAACATACATAACTGGGTAAAATACAATTTACGGTTCTTGGTAGTATAGCCTAGTATAAAATATGTACAGACGCCAGCAGGTCAAGCTACCCGAAACTGTCAAATTTTCCCAATCAACTTTGAACCTTAATGCTTTAGCTATAAAGTTGAAAATCTATTAAAGAAATTTGACAGATTGTAGTAACTTGATGTGCTGGCGTCCGTACTTACCATGCAAAGCGAAAGAAGCAATAGGACGTGGCAACAACAATCGTCTTTTTTTTTCCATCGTTTTTACATCAAATTATGCCTTTGTGTGCAAAATACAGTCAACTGAAGGTGCAAAGACATATTAGTAAGTAGATATTTGTTGGCGGTTGAAGTGACAGCTTCGCACACAGTGAAAGATCATAATTGAAAAAAATCAAATTCTGTTTTACTCTTTCCTTTCTAAAGTTAACCTTTAAACTTAAACTCTTTAACTCTAACCATTTCTGGAATCATCAGTCCAACTGATCAAACAAGACGTCATTGAGCCTGATTATAAACTTTTTTATTTTAGATCGGAACTCATGATGGTGTCTTCCACTGTGATGAGGTACTTGCATGCTACATGCTCAAGCTTTGTCCCCTGTACCAAGATGCTGTCATCGTCAGAACCCGCGATACAGCCAAGCTCAACAAATGTGACATCGTAGTTGACGTAGGAGCAGTCTTTGACCATGAGAAGAAGCGATATGATCATCATCAGAGGGAGTTCAATGAAACCCTGAGCTCATTGAGGCCAGAACTTGGGGACAAATTTAAAATTAAGTAAGTTTGTTTTTATTGGAAAAGAAAATCAAATAGATCTTAATTCAATTTGCGGGGCTCCGCATCGCTGTCAGTGTGGTCACCATGGCCTATCCTGCAGTAGGAGCATAGGCCGGATAGCATGGCATGCCAGCATTAATGACATCATCCGTCTTGCTCTTGTCATTGCCGGGGTGCCAACGACCTGGCATGCGATGATGGGAAGAGACCAGACGGAATGACCATAATGCCTTGGAAGTTAGGCAGACCTTTGGTGTGGGATGCAACATGTGTCGACACCCTTGCGCCATCCCATCTTCCTAGCACGGTGGGTTGTGCTGGAGCGGATGCTGCTGGTGTAGAAAACCTCAATGGCGAAAATATTCCAACCTGATTGGGAGTTATATGTTTGAGCCGTTTGGGGTTGAAACACTAGTCGAGTCAAAGTCAAATCATTGTAAAATCATTTATTTCAAATAGGCACATAGAAGGCACTTTTGGATGTCAAAAAAAACCAGAGCCATGGGGTCCCAGTGCCCACTTGGTTTTTTGAGATATCGCCAAGCAGTTAGTTGTCTCTTCACGTGACCAGAGGGCTGGCCTGTTTCTTGGCCAAAGAATTAGTATCGCCATACAATGTGGCAACGCTGCCAGCCTTTTGGGCACTGTTCCTGTTGACAGCGATGCGGACGAGTTTTTTGATGCCCTATGATTCTTTTGCTTATTTTTTCACATTATTTAACATATGTAACTGGGTTGTGAAGGTCAGATTGGCAGTCGCTGCATGTAAAATACTGTTAGCCAGCTGCATCTGGTTAGATGGGAAGGCGATTCCAACATAGTTGAGAAAAGGCTAGGCAGATGATGTTGATGATAACATAATTTGTAAGCAAGCATTTTCTAGAAAAGTAAGAAAAAGAAAAATATGTTCATTCGTCACAGTAACACATGCATACAAAAAGATAATAAACTCGAGTATGTAAACAGATAAATAAAACAAAGTAGATCTACATATCACAAAACAGAAATAGTTGGCAGCTGCACGTCATGACTGTGACTAGCTCAGCATGATGCAGTAACAATTAAGTGGAATAATTATGTTCTTGTACATTATTTATAAGTTGATATGTCATCTTCTGCCAAGCCTTTTCCCAATTATGTTGGGGTTGGCTTCCAGTCTAACCAGATGCAGCTGAATACCACTATTTACATGGAGCAACTGCCTATCTGACCTCCATAACTCACTTATTGGGTAATACAATACCCGTTGGTAAGACTGGTTGTCAGACTTTCGGGCTTTTGATGATTCATAATAACTGTCAAAGGGATCTTTGACAGTCATTATGAATCAAATGATGGCCGGGACCGACAGCTTACCATGCTTTCCGAGACACGGAGGGGTCTTGGTATGTAAAGATGGTCACTCATCCACTTACCAAAAGTGGCCACCGTATCTTAACATAATCAATCAAACCTGTGCGGCTGTTATTACTTGATATTTATTAAAACAAAATAATCTTTATTGTCTGCGTAATCAAGTGAAATTTTGCTAATCAATGATTTGATGCTGGACTCCAGTGAAGTTCTCTTATTATAAACAGTTTTTACAATAGGTACCTTTAATCATTATAATAACTTCCTTTCCTCAGATTAAGTTCTGCGGGCTTAGTCTACACTTACTACGGTGAAGAAGTCATACAGCAGCTCGTCCCAAAAAATGTTACTCTCAAATCAACTGATCTGGTTGTAATTTACAAGAAAGTGTACCAAAACTTCATTGAAGAAATTGATGCTATCGATAATGGTGTTCCAATAGCTGCAGAAGAACCGAGGTACAAAATACGTACAAATCTAAGCAGTCGAGTTGCACGATTGAACCCAGAATGGAACTCTAATCAACATGTTAATTTAGATGAAGTATTCAACAAAGCTATGGAACTAGTGAGTGAAGAGTTTCTGTATGCTGTCAAGTATTTTATATCTGTATGGCTTCCTGCACGGGATTATGTTAGGTCTGCATTGGAAAATCGATTCGAAGTTCACAAATCTGGACAGATTATCGAATTTACTGAGAGGTTTCCTTGGAAAGAACATTTGTTTGATTTAGAAGAAGAAATGAACATAGGACATGAAATTAAATTTGTACTATTTAATGATAAACCAAACTCGTGGAGAGTGCAAGCAGTTCCAGTAAATCCTACCAGCTTTGTAACTAGGTGAGTTACCATTCGGAAGTAGCCTCCTTGACCGTGATGGTCAAGAAGGCGGCCGCCGAGCGGGATCGAGAGACGGCTGATCCTGCTCGGAGAAGGAGGCGTCGGGGAGGCAACCGCCTTGGCGCCTAATATGCCGAAACCCGCTTACTAATTAAGGTAGGTGGACATTTGGGGTCGCGGGCGCATAGAGTCGGGACTCTGTCCGCCTACCAAGCGACCCCAGGGAAGACGGTGGCACAGTGGTCACGTGCTGCCGTGCATAGCGAGGCTTAGGGGAGGCTCCTTTGCAGTCTCCCCAGGGATGTGCCTTACAGGCGTTGCGCAGGGGTGGTTCTGGAATTAGTCTTAAGAGGAACAGGGACCACCCCTATGTGCGGATGGTGATCACCGGGGTTGTTTTAGTGAGGTAAAAATCCCACACTCCCCGATCTCACTCCGGAGGTCGGGTGCCTTTGGAAGGTATCCCAAAGGCACCCGACAAAAGGTAAAAAAAAAATGTGAGTTACCATTATTTTAATACATACTCACAATTCCTCGCGTTCCTGCGGTATCTGAAATGCCATTTGCATAGCCAATCGGGGTCGTTCGGTGTCCTTGACTCTTCGGAGAAGATCTCCTGGATTTTGACCTGTAATCGCCCTGACCACGTCCTCGTCGAGTTGCACTGCGACGTTGCCGATTCACCTCCCCTCGAAGGGGGGCTACCTCTAGGTTGAGCTTCTGCATCTCCGTGAGTATCTCGTTCACCGGGACCTGACTGCTGCTGCTTCCTGCATTGGCTGTTGTTGATTTCCGCTATGTCGCCACTGCGTATATTTTCCATGACCTTGTAGCCTTGCCTTTTCCTTCATTGCGTTGTCCGTGTCTATGTTTGCTAGATAGTCTAGGGTTTGGTCGTGGCTGGTTAGGACTGCTCGGGTAGAAGTTGGAAGACGAAAAATCCACAAATGGCGTAATGTATCTTCTGATGTTTTTGCGTTGAGATCTAAATCACGCATGCGTCGTAACAACTGTGTTGGCTTTTGCGTTCCTAGTTCCATCTCGCTTACTAATTTTTGGAACTGTCTTTCTGCACTCTCTTCGAAAACGTGTAACAGTCGCTCTTTTAATATGTTGTACTTATCTGTTTGCGGGGGCGATACAACAATGTCACTAACCTGTTTCAGTGCTTCCCGATCTAACCTTGCGACCACAAAATCGTATCTTGCTTAGTCACCAAGATTTTGCGGCGCCAGCACACTCTTCACTTTTTTTTTTTTTTTCCCGGTGTGGAAAATCCTCATAGATGTCTGCCGCCCTGGGGCGGGCGACGGGGTCTGTCAGACTCTTACTGACTAAAAACCACCCCAGTGTTCCATCTCACACCTACGCCGGGGGTCGCGGGAACGTAAGATCCTTCCGCAACCCCCGACTGGTGCCGGCCCGCCACTGCGGGCCTCCTCGGGTCAGGGGGGGGGGGGGGGGGGGGGGGAGTGGGCTCTTCACTTGAGCGAACCACATCCTCGGCATATCCACCCACAACATCGGTACACGTGATGATACTGAAATGTTTGCTAATTCTGCTGCGGTTCCTGCCTCCGGCATCTTCATAGCATTTTGTTGCATCTTGTCCTGCTTAAGGTTGCCGTGACTAACCTTCACTCAATTACGCGCTTTGTTTAGATTTTGGAAAGACGCATAACATTCGTACTTACATTGTCCCTACAAATTCATATTTGTTTACATTTTTGGCGAATATGTCGCTATTCAAATTTAAATAACCAATAAGCGGTAAAGGTAGGTAACATTTGTGTTTGGTATGTATCGGTAGATACTTATTTTGGTTGTCAACACTGTCGATTCACTCTGTTCCCCATACTAGTTTAAACTGTATTCTGGTGAATAAAATAAATGTTAGTTCTTAGCATGATTTCTGGATAAAGAAATTGTTTGTAGCGTAATACGTTCAGTTTCGTTGTTTGCTCATGAGTAAAACCTGCTTGTTTGTGGGACTTCGATTTCAACACTAATGATAGGTTCTGGTATAACAACAGTTATCCAGATGGTATAATATATGCCTATGTTAATTTCCAGTCAGTCCTATTAAATAAATTTTCAGCCTGACTAGATAATACTATAGAAAAAAAGAAAATACATTTATTTAGGAAAGACTAAATACACACAATACACCAGATACATACTCCAGATAAAAACCAAAAAATAAAATAAAGATCAAATAAGTAAAGTTTGATGCAAGAAATTAGCAGGAAAGTGTTCCTCACGGCTGCACCAAAAGGTCCAGTTCAGCAAAAAATGCCAGGCAACTAGTGCCTGACGCTGGCAAAGGCTAATGAAACAATAGAAAAACACTGATTTACATTGATCCAGCACCCAATCACAAACACAGTCTAAAGGACTTTGAAGAAAATTCATAATTAATTAATAAATTATTAATATATGATTATAATAACCAGCCTGTATTGTCCCACTGCAGGGCAAAAGCCTCCCTTTCTTTTTCCACTCAATTAGAAAAGAAAGAAGGAAATGATACGTTTATGTGTGGTAAACATGACTCAAAAAACAACATAAACAAAAAAAATATATATAAGAAAGGGTTGGGGGAAACGTGCGTCACATCCACGTAAAACGGCTATCGCTCAGCATTATGGTGCGACCATATGCAAGACAGAGCCCCAGCGCTTGTTTTCAGCGACAACCGGCGCCGACGTAATGACGTCGTCGTCAGCAAGCAATTATTAGGACGCTGTACCGGTACTGCGAACTTAAAGAAAAATAATATCGTTTAATTTAAATGTGATAGAATATACTAAACAGGAATATAAAAAAAGGAAATATACAAGCTATGAAAATATCATCTTCAATAAAAGTTTGAACCTGAGGGAATATGGACTAGACTATATCCAGGTTTGAATCAAAATAATTCAGCCTTAATAGACGGTTTTATTAACTGTACCATTACTTTCAGGAAACCTTTACACAAGAATTGGTGGGGAGTAAGAGACGAAGTCCTGAGTGAAGTAGCAGGAATAGAGGGCTGCATATTCTGCCACAGCACTGGATTCATCGGTGGCAATACCTCGAGAGAAGGTTCTTTCAAAATGGCTGTAGCTAGTTTAGAAGCTGAGGAATAATTATGTAAGTTTATAAAATAAATTTATTGCAATGACTGTAGCATTTTTAAAATGAAGTTCTACTAGTAACGCCATCTATTAGTTACAAATAATATGTAGATATCACGGAATAGAAAAAACAGTGGAAATGGCCTTTTTTTTTTTTTTTTCGGGATGGGAAATCATCAAATGACCCCTTCCGCTCTGGGTGGAGCGGAAGGGAGTGTCAGACTCTTACTGACTAAAACCCACCCATGTTCCTTCCTTCGCCCTTTATGTTCCGGGGGTAGCGGTAACCCTTTCGGACAATCCCGCTGCCCCGGCAGGCTTCGGCCCTGAGGGGCCCCTCGTTATGCTGACATCTCTTTGAGGCGCGCGTGGAACACTTACGCGCCGTCCGGCACGGGCCTGGTCCTGATCGGGCGGTGAGCTACCCATTGCTCTCCGCCCGCAGGCCCGCGCCTACGGTGGCCGGTAGTCTTCACTCGACTCCCGACGCCCGGGGCGTCTCCCGCGGCGGCTGGGACGGGAGGCTCTCTCCCTCATCCGTCCCGCCACCTCCTTCGCTAGCATGACTGCTTCGCAGAAGGAGGCGACTGCCTCCCACTCCCTCTCGCTCCGGACCATGGCTTGCACCAGGTCCGGGCGCGAGAGGCCGCCGCCGCTGCCGATCGCCTCTACGAGGACACGGCGGTGCTCCGCCCAAGCGGGGCAGACCTCCACCGTGTCCTCTGGGCGATCCTGGCAATGGTGACACCCGGGCGTTTCCTCCCGCCTGATGATGTGCAGGAACCTCCCGAAACTTCCGTGTCCGGTGAGGACCTGCGTCAGGCGGTAGGTGAGGGCGCCGTGGCGCCTCTAGCCACTCCTCAAAGAGGGGTCTTATCGCCGCTATCGCGGCGTGCCCTGCGCTGGGTTGCGACAGTCGCTCTTTCCATGTCGCCATGAGATCGAGCCGGAGGTCCGTCTGCACCGCAGCAATTTGCCGCGGGAGCGGACTTTCCCCCCGGCGTAGTGCCTCCGCGCGCCACTCATACAGGCGCGCGAGGACTATCGCCTCCAGATCCCATGGCGGCAGTCCGGCAAGGAGGCTTGCCGCCTCGCGCGAGATCGTGCGGTAGCCGCGGATGAGCCTTACGGCTACCACCTTCTGGGGCGCGTTCAGGTAGTGGGCGGCTCGCCGCCGCAGTGAACGCGCCCACACCGGGGCCCCGTATAGGGCCATGGACCGCACGACCCCCGCGTAAAGCCTCCGGCAGGAGGCGTTTGGCCCCCTCAGGTTGGGCAAGAGCCGCTTGAAGGCGGCCCCAGCCCGTTCCAGTTTGGGGGCGTGGAAATGCCCTTAGACTTCCTTAGTACGGGAACCAGTGTCGCCAAACTCATACACTTGCAAATTAAAATGAACATTTCAATACACAGAAAACGATGATATAATTGGCTACTAATTATAAATGCAACTTTGGCGAAAATTTTATTTATTGTTGTTCAAAATTAAATCTTATTACAACTCCTGAGTGTTGTTTTTATTTTACATGTCAAAATCAATGAAGTCCATTTTTCCATGTAACAATCAAATTCGAGCAATCCACAACGAGTTCAGCTACTCAACGCTAGAGGGCGCTGTAACCAATTTACTCTATTAGCACCCTAAAGCATTGAAATAGATGTCATATTCGTATGCACTTGTTATCTATTTTTCTACTCAGATGAGGACAAGATATCGATAATTTAATGTCGATGTTTGTACAATGTAATAATTAAAATCTTTTATCTTATGTAACGGACCAAAGTCCGATTAGTATAAAAGGTAAAATGGTTAAATGAAACGATAAATAGTGAATTTGAACTACCTATTTATTGTCCTTGAAATAAAACATATTTGTTTAATAATTGTCGGAATTGCGTTATCTTTTTAAAAATCTGTAGCCTATTTTTGAAGTTTGTAAATTATTTTCATAAAAATGCTTTGAACAGATTGTATGTACTTGATTTTGACGGCATCCAATTCTGTCTTCCCGCAGCTTCTATCCATTTCTCCTTGGTAAAAGGATCTTTGGGAAAACTGAAATATTTACGTACTTTATTAGTATTAATTATTTTTGAGGCCTACGTCCAGCTATGAATGAATGATTGGTTTATTTGTCAGAATATAAGCACTCAAACTCAAACCATTTATTTCAATTAATCGAGAAGAACGACAACGAGTATATAATATGTCATGGTAACGTGTAAGTTTCACTATATAAATACACATTTTATTATTTTATCGATACCGAACTATTTGAATGTGTCCCATCCCTAATCGAGTAGCGTCGAAGTTTCTAGAATGTATACGATGATATTCAAGACAGCGAGCAAGTTGATTTAGACTTTGAACAATGGACATAAGGTAGTTTTTAGTTCGCAACAAAGTAATAAATATGGTTTTGTCAATAAAAACAAATTTATTGAAATATATCATAGTTTTATACTTACCGGTGATACGATACACCTCCGCAAGATACATTTTTTGTCCTGCTATCGTTTTTGCATGTAAAAATTGCACATTATGGCATATTTGTAATATTTTTCGTTACGTTGGAGACGTCATGTCACAGCAAGTAGCTAATCCCGACTGAGCCGGTGTTGCGGAGCTCCGCATAATTGTGACACACGCGCGATAGCCGCGTGGCACTTCCACTGTTTTTTCTATTCCGTGGTAGCTAAGTCTGAACGGGTTGGAACGATCTGCGTTTGTAGCGCCATCTATTTTTTTAGAGATGATAACTCAAGTTACTAGAAACCGTAAATCAGAGTCAGGGTCAGGATGACTGGACCAAGAGCGATTTTTGAAGTTTGAGCAATACCAAGTTTTAGTACCAATTTGGTACTATTTGCTACCAGTGTTATAACTAGTTCATCTTTTCATTAAAATTTAGTACCTCATTGGTACTAAACTAGATGTCCTGTATCAATGAAACACTTGACTAAAAATCAATCGATTGTCAATTAATTTAGAAAATTGTATATTTTTATGCAGATGGGATCGCGTAGGTGTGGTGCTGGTGCAGTAGGTCGGTGCTGGTCAATGTAGGCAGAATACTCGGTCTGTGGTAGTCATCAGGTAGATCAGCAGCGTACTTCCCACCTGAATGCGACCAAACGTTTTTGTAGACGATTTAATTTAAGACAGTTCTATACAGTTTAAATGAACAATTCAATGGAATATTGTCGAAGTCGATTATTAAAACCGTAACTGGCCTACTCTATGCTACTCAATGGCTCAAATGGCCAACCATGCCGAAAAAGAAATGTCTATAGACTTGGCTTGGCGGAGTGCGATGGAGTGGAGAGGGAAGAGAAAACTTGGGAAGAACGGAATCAATGAACGTCGCAAAAGTGCTTGGAAAGACACTTCATTTAAAGAAAGAAAGAAACATATTTTATTCTGCACAAACAAAACAAGAAACAAGAAGTGCAAGCAAGTTGTTGTATTTACAAGTACAACTCGAAATTATATAATCTGTAAGTACACGCCGTTTTAACGAGTAAATGTTTAGAAAAGTTGGAACTACCATTAGTAGTATAGTTTATAATAATTCGTCGCACAGCAATCTTATTATTCGACGTTTCTTCTCTCAGTCAAGAAATATGCAGATGGGATTTCATTTTTTAGTTGTCTTGTGATTACTATAACCTATTTTACCGCTTTTTCCTGAATATAACCTATAGTGAAACCTCGTTTGCCATTTTGTCGAACGTCCGTTGTCTGATTTGGAACATGCATAACTGGGTAAAATACAATTTACGGTTCTTGGTAGTATAGCCTAGTATAAAATATTTGGGACGAATAACAGTCTTCTTTTTTCCATCGTTTTTACATAAAATTATGCCTTTGTGTGTAAAATACAGTTGAACTGAAGGTGCAAAGACATATTAGTAATTATTTTACTCTTTCTCTGTATACCTTTCTAAATTTAACCTTCTAACCATTTCTGGACTCACCAGTCCAACTGATCAAACAAGACGTCATTGAGCCTGATTATAACCTTTTTTTATTTTAGATCGGAACTCATGATGGTTTCTTCCACTGTGACGAAGTACTTGCGTGCTACATGCTCAAGCCTTGTCCCCTCTACCAAGATACTGTCATCGTCAGAACCCGCGATACAGCCAAGCTCAACGAATGTGACATGGTAGTTGACGTAGGAGCAATCTTTGACCATGAGAAGAAGCGATATGATCATCATCAGAGGGAGTTCAATGAAACCCTATATCATTGGCAATAGATAGTTTACCCCATAGAGTAAAGTAATATATCGGGTATAGAGAGCCCCCTTGCAGACTTTGTTGAAGACCGCTAATGTCAATTGATCGGATAAATACCGTCATCTATTATCGCCATCCGCATACTTATTTAAGTATAGCCTAGTGTGACTGTCTGTCACTTGTTCCTATTTAATAACCAAATGTTTTATTTTAAATTCTTATTTTAACATGGAAGCGCAATAAATCTCAACTTTATCGTCTGACAGCTTGACACGTTCAATAACAAAATATCCTATTTCTTTAAAATTGTAAAACAATATTGTAACCCTTAGAAACCCATTTCATTTATATTTTATGGGAAACAGACCGGCAATTATGGCGAGTCATCAATAGAAAGCGATACTTTAAGATGCAATATTTTGTACGAATTCTAAGAACATTGAGACCCTTTATGCAACGGTATACGAGCCCCCACATCTGTTTAGGATAAAATGCGTCCAGAGGCGTGAGAAAGGACCCAGACAAAAAAGGGGATACGAGGGGCTGAACGTCGGAGCGAGGGATTTTTGAGAGAGATGGGTGAACGAAGAGAGACGTAGGCAGGACACTCGACTTGGAACCACGAGATAGGACGGACTTCCTAGTCCAGGCTAGTTAAGTTAGGAGATTTAGGGAATATCAGGAGGCTATGTCCGAGTGGGCTGTCGCGAAATAGCGAATACGAGTTATTAAGTTAAATATAGCTGGGTTGGAGCCCAGATTAGGCTAATCTAGTATTTAAGTGGTGTGAGTGTGTGTTTGTTGGTGTGATTGGGTGAGTCCTTATTTATAATAATTATCCTAGGCTGATATTGGTATTAAAGTTCCTCTAACTAAACATACAGATACGTGTTGCTGGAGAGTTTATTACGCCCATTCTTCTCCTCAGCTAAACACTAAGAAGTAGTGAAGGGCGATATAGCTGAGAAGCTATTAGTGATGATTTATTTGGAAAATAAATCATCTAAATTGATTGTAATTGTAAATGAGTGTAATAAGTCATTCATGCTATTTTCTCTTGTATTATGTGTCCACCTCCTAATCCCTGCCTCGACAGATGTTTGTCAATTTCGTTTGGCTGTAGGGATACGGAGAAGGCCTTCCGCTAAACCTGACAACGAGCTTTAATGCTCCTGACTTTTGACGACTGTTGACGACTCCATAATATGGAAGGCAGAACCGTAAAAACTCACAGATCTCTTGGATCAAACTAGGCTACAAAGCCAACCTATAACTAAATGATTGACCAAACGTTATTGATGACTTCTGCTTCCAAAAAGGTCTCGCCACAGAACACTTGCGTGAGGCTTGTTGTATGCACATTTCTGGGAGAAGGGGTAGGCATCACTACGTACCCCAAACTTGTTTGGTAGTCGTTTTAAGAACGCTAGGGACCGTGTCTCGATAAAACCCACACAAGGCTGTTAGTAGGCCAATTACTGAATCGACACTATTTATCGAAACACGTTATTGGGATGCAATGCATCCTTCTAAATGGGGAAGATTAATGAAATGTGAAGTGACGAAATTCCACTTCGGTGTGCACCAAGTACGATCGCAATGAGTTTTGCTAGAGGCTGAGTCTACGGTACGCTTGTGCTAGTTTGTGTACCTTAGAAAAGGGATAGGTTGCCGTAAGGGTGTCTTTCATATTAATACGCGTTAAAAGCTATTCAAAACTTGTCTTCCTCAACAACAGTTGGACTTCGCAGTACTCTGTCATAGGGTTGAGTAAGACATGTATTTAGTGCTTAGGGAGCGTGTTCCGTTAGAGTCGTATTAGTGTCCTCAGAGGTTCTATGCGTTAGGTCTAACAGAACACGTATAATGAGGCATACGTTTTAAAACGGTTCCCAGTCTCACTGTAGTGGGTGAATTGTTAAATTAACGTAGTTATAATTTATTCATTTAAGCGCAAGCGTAACGATCCCGTTATTTACTCCGTCTAATCATCAAGACTATTGCAGATATCAGTGACGACCTGCGAGCAGCATTTATAATACTAAACCCTATTATATTATATTATATTATATACTTTTGCATACCCTCTTGTCTTCTTAGCTTCATATAATATTGATAATTGTACTACTTATGTTTCCTAACTGTGAATTCCCATTATTAACTTCACCTTGCATCCCATCCTTGTCCCCAAGCTTTCTAAGTCGGGACGAGGCACATTAGTTCATGGGAATTCATTTCTTATAACGGTGGGAGGGTGTCCAAGTCCGGTGACGAGCCCTACAGGAGCACGCGGTGGATTGGAGCGTGCTCCCTTTCCCACAGGGAGAGCCGTTCTTAACTGTGGTATTTCACACAACTAGGAAAAACGAAAATTTTATCAGCCTAGGGTAATTTAGGAACAGTCACATGTGGTGCCGTGACCAGGATTCTCGTCATTAAATGTACTGATTCACTTCAGTGCAACGAGAAAGAACAAAATATGGGTTACTATGAAAATAACACAACGAATTTAAACAAAAACAACACGACGTAATTTTATGGTTCTATCCATTGTTAGCAACGCGGCGACCGACGGCAAGCTTTACAACGGTTATAATACTTAGGTGTAAGTTACGGTTTGATAATGGTGGTTGAATTCTTCAACTACTGTTAGCGGGTTCAATCCCCGCATGATTTAATTGTTGATGTGCTTAGATTCCATTGTCATGGATCTTGGGTTCGATTCCCGCCTGATGTTATTGGTTGAGACAATAACTTATAACACAACGAATTTAAACAAAAATAACACAACGTAATTTTATGGTTCTATCCATTGTTAGCGACGGCAAGCGTTATAACAGTTACAATACTTATGTGTAAGTTACGGTTCGATAATGTGGTTCAATTCTTCAACTACTGGTAGCGGGTTCAATCCCCGCATGATTTAATTGCTGATGTGCTTAGATTCCATTGTCATGGATCTTGGGCTCGATTCCCGCCTGATGTTATTGGTTGATACAATAACTTATGTTTAATTAAGTTAAGTTTTGATAATGATGATTGAATTCTGTAAGTACTCGCAGTGGGCTCGATCCCCACCTGATGTTCTTTGTCTGCAAGCGTTTGATTTCCATTACCATGGATATTGGGTTCGATTCCCGTTAGGTGTATTGTTTTATGATTTTTTGGAATTCCTGTGTCACGGCTTGTGGGTTCAATTCCCGCGTAGGTAATGGTACGATGTTGCTTGGGTGTCTGTGCTACTGTAATAATAGATTCGACTCTCTGCAAACGAGAGTTTAGTATCTGATAGTATGTGAATGTGAAAATGAGGTTGTGCGTTTGCGATTTATATTTGTGTGTATGTGGAATGAGGTTAGGTATAAGACACGCCCTTAATACGGGTAAATCTAATATTATTAGCGAGTAAGACCTACGAAGCGTGAAGCTTATAAAATGAAAATTAATTTACCAAGAAGGTACATTAACTATCGTCATAGAAGTAAACATAAAACTTTCCGTCTCTGCAGTCGGCGACGTATGTCGTATAATTGAATAGATACTCGTTTGGCCTTATTTCAAATTCCAGGATATTTAAGTCTTCACTCGGCTGCCACTACGCTATGTCTGAACCTTTGGTTTGTGAGTTGCGCGTGATTTAAAGTTCCTTCAAAATCAGCTGACATCGGCTGACTCCAACAGCAGTAGCTATGGCGTGGCTCCTTTTGCGAAGCTAAGTTTCACTTTTATTACACACTTCAGTTATCCGTAGTTACGCGGTATGATGTTTGTTATCTCATGAAATATTATAGATTTATGTATTAGGGCAAAGGTACTGTACGATAGTTATCAGTTCAAATATGCCAGAGAATGTTCATGTCAACACCTTTATAATCTGAGGGGATAGTTAACCGCATTGTGTGCTAGTAAGCCGATAATTGGCTACACAGTCTAGGATTCCTATGTTTTCTAAGCAGTATAAATTCCCAACTCTTAATAGAACTCAAAACTGTTCTAACCTCTTAGAATCAGAGGGGGGCGTCTAATTGGAATCAAATCTAATATGTTTATGTGCGGACTATTTCAGCTACTCCTGGAATACGACTGCGGGCAGCTGATTAAGCTGGCTCAGCACCGAGGTGCATAAGGAGAGGCCTCTGTCCGGCGGCAACTGCGACAGGCTGAGTTTAGAACGAGGGAGCAGCGTAGGTAGCGTGGCTCTATAACATAAATACTCTTAAAAGAGTCCCTGGTATGTAAAACTAAATAATAAGCATGCACGGGTCTACAGAGCCTAGCTGAGGCGCGGTAATTTTATTTAAATTATAATGGAAAAAGTATTTGCAAGAACCGTTCAAATATTAAAGAGATAAACATATCGATTGAAGATGCTTCTGCGATATAGTGATACATTATAGCAGACATTGCATCTTATTGGGATCTTGTAGGATTGAAACTAGAATATGATTAGATAAATACAACAAATAAGCATAGGTCTATATTCTGTGACACTTTCGAGGAGAGGCATAGTTCATCCTATTGTGAAAGCTCATACGCTGTACTGCGTCACGCGTCTGATTTTCAGAGGGGGGAATGTGACTGTCTGTCACTTGTTCCTATTTAATAACCAAATGTTTTATTTTAAATTCTTATTTTAACATGGAAGCGCAATAAATCTCAACTTTATCGTCTGACAGCTTGACACGTTCAATAACAAAATATCCTATTTCTTTAAAATTGTAAAACAATATTGTAACCCTTAGAAACCCATTTCATTTATATTTTATGGGAAACAGACCGGCAATTATGGCGAGTCATCAATAGAAAGCGATACTTTAAGATGCAATATTTTGTACGAATTCTAAGAACATTGAGACCCTTTATGCAACGGTATACGAGCCCCCACATCTGTTTAGGATAAAATGCGTCCAGAGGCGTGAGAAAGGACCCAGACAAAAAAGGGGATACGAGGGGCTGAACGTCGGAGCGAGGGATTTTTGAGAGAGATGGGTGAACGAAGAGAGACGTAGGCAGGACACTCGACTTGGAACCACGAGATAGGACGGACTTCCTAGTCCAGGCTAGTTAAGTTAGGAGATTTAGGGAATATCAGGAGGCTATGTCCGAGTGGGCTGTCGCGAAATAGCGAATACGAGTTATTAAGTTAAATATAGCTGGGTTGGAGCCCAGATTAGGCTAATCTAGTATTTAAGTGGTGTGAGTGTGTGTTTGTTGGTGTGATTGGGTGAGTCCTTATTTATAATAATTATCCTAGGCTGATATTGGTATTAAAGTTCCTCTAACTAAACATACAGATACGTGTTGCTGGAGAGTTTATTACGCCCATTCTTCTCCTCAGCTAAACACTAAGAAGTAGTGAAGGGCGATATAGCTGAGAAGCTATTAGTGATGATTTATTTGGAAAATAAATCATCTAAATTGATTGTAATTGTAAATGAGTGTAATAAGTCATTCATGCTATTTTCTCTTGTATTATGTGTCCACCTCCTAATCCCTGCCTCGACAGATGTTTGTCAATTTCGTTTGGCTGTAGGGATACGGAGAAGGCCTTCCGCTAAACCTGACAACGAGCTTTAATGCTCCTGACTTTTGACGACTGTTGACGACTCCATAATATGGAAGGCAGAACCGTAAAAACTCACAGATCTCTTGGATCAAACTAGGCTACAAAGCCAACCTATAACTAAATGATTGACCAAACGTTATTGATGACTTCTGCTTCCAAAAAGGTCTCGCCACAGAACACTTGCGTGAGGCTTGTTGTATGCACATTTCTGGGAGAAGGGGTAGGCATCACTACGTACCCCAAACTTGTTTGGTAGTCGTTTTAAGAACGCTAGGGACCGTGTCTCGATAAAACCCACACAAGGCTGTTAGTAGGCCAATTACTGAATCGACACTATTTATCGAAACACGTTATTGGGATGCAATGCATCCTTCTAAATGGGGAAGATTAATGAAATGTGAAGTGACGAAATTCCACTTCGGTGTGCACCAAGTACGATCGCAATGAGTTTTGCTAGAGGCTGAGTCTACGGTACGCTTGTGCTAGTTTGTGTACCTTAGAAAAGGGATAGGTTGCCGTAAGGGTGTCTTTCATATTAATACGCGTTAAAAGCTATTCAAAACTTGTCTTCCTCAACAACAGTTGGACTTCGCAGTACTCTGTCATAGGGTTGAGTAAGACATGTATTTAGTGCTTAGGGAGCGTGTTCCGTTAGAGTCGTATTAGTGTCCTCAGAGGTTCTATGCGTTAGGTCTAACAGAACACGTATAATGAGGCATACGTTTTAAAACGGTTCCCAGTCTCACTGTAGTGGGTGAATTGTTAAATTAACGTAGTTATAATTTATTCATTTAAGCGCAAGCGTAACGATCCCGTTATTTACTCCGTCTAATCATCAAGACTATTGCAGATATCAGTGACGACCTGCGAGCAGCATTTATAATACTAAACCCTATTATATTATATTATATTATATACTTTTGCATACCCTCTTGTCTTCTTAGCTTCATATAATATTGATAATTGTACTACTTATGTTTCCTAACTGTGAATTCCCATTATTAACTTCACCTTGCATCCCATCCTTGTCCCCAAGCTTTCTAAGTCGGGACGAGGCACATTAGTTCATGGGAATTCATTTCTTATAACGGTGGGAGGGTGTCCAAGTCCGGTGACGAGCCCTACAGGAGCACGCGGTGGATTGGAGCGTGCTCCCTTTCCCACAGGGAGAGCCGTTCTTAACTGTGGTATTTCACACAACTAGGAAAAACGAAAATTTTATCAGCCTAGGGTAATTTAGGAACAGTCACACTAGCTATAGGTACTACCTAAGCAACAGTGCCTATACTTTAGCTCCCTTACTAATTTACTCGTTTTCAAAATCATTGTAAAACTTGTTTTTAATTTGATAAAGTTTTACAATGATTTTGTGAATAATGAGAAAGAAAATAACTTGCTTGAAAAAAATGCTAAGCCATAATTTACCGAACGTATTTTTTTCACTTTAGACCAACTTTTTCATAACTTTCATCACAGTTACGAAGCTGATTATTTTATGCATAAAAGTACTACTCTCTCTTTTTTCACACTTCTCTTCAAAATCATAATATTTTAAATCTTTTGTAAGTAAATTGTTTCGGACTCCTTTCAATAAATGTGGAACATCAAATAGAGGGATTATTTTTGTTTTGCCTATTTCAATTACATCGTTCTTCCATTCCTTTACTTCTCTTAAATATTTTTTTCTAGTATCACCTACCAGGTCATTTATAACACTAACATTGACTGTGCTTTGATCACAAACAGTACATATGGCCTTCAATCCCGTACTAGGTACATATTTAATTACTTTCTGCAAAATTTATTTTAATTGTGCCTTATTCATGGAGTTGATGAAATAATATGCGACGGGTTGCTTAAATTTCTTTCTTAATCCCTTCACCATGAAGACTCAATTAAATTTTGTCTGAAGTATTAACTTCATCATCAATAATTTCAGCGTAGTTATGAGAGAAATATTCATGAGTGTATTGTTTTTATATTTAATTTTAAAGCCCTGTGATCCTTCAGGGAATATATTTGCAGTTGTATATGGTTTCATTCCAAATGCTGCAACAGGATCCTAATACTAAGCCTATGCCGTCTGTCTGTCTATAACAGGGCTGTTTATTACGGTTCTAAAGAACCGTAATAGCTAGCCAGTTGAAATTTGCACAGAATAGATATTGCTATGGCCACTACCATGAATTCATGAGTTATTAAAAATTATAATAATACTAAAAAGTCCAAACCCAGAAATGTGTGGGGATATGGAACGGAACCATTAGTGCACAAGTCCTACTCTCACTTGGCCAATGTTTTTTTTTTTTGTCTTATTTTATTTGTGTAAAAACAACGACATAAAAGCAATAAATAATTGGAATTAATATTATGTAAGTACCTGTCAGTGTTGGTTTGAATGTAGCAAGGCTGCTTTCTTCATTCACAGGTTCAGGAGCAAGTAACTGTTTGCCTGCTTTATTAGGTGATTAGTATGTGGTTTTTCTTATGATGTCAAATTTAACACTAAATTAATTATTACATTTTTTAAATTTGTGAACTGCCATATTTTAAGCAGTACAACATTTTGACACTTCCCTGTATTTATGTTCTCGAAGTAGCTGTGTTTGTAAAGAACAATCTAAATCGTTTTGAACGTTTGACCGATGTATTTCCAAGAAATAGGCGAGACAATACAAAATTAAATCAGGTATCGTGTCAAACAAGTATGATGCGCAAAAGCATTTTTTACATGGCCCCAATTGTTTATAATAAATTGCCACGTGCTTGGAAAGATTTGAAAACGGTGCAATTCAAAAGTAGACTTCGAAAATTATGAATAGCTAAAACTTACTAGTGTATGTTGTTCAGTAGCAGGGTTTACACAATTAAACACGAACTATAATTCACACTCAAGTCTGTATTTAGGCAGAGCAACTTCCTTAACATCATTTTACAATATCATCCGATAGACAAGATTTGCCTCCCTTTTTCTACACTTTCCCGCCATATTCTAATCAACTGTCAGTGCATTACTTAATATGTTAAGAATACTAAATTATTGTTATAAAAATCAAATAAATGACTTATTACGGGAAAATAAATACAAAGAATATTATTTAGATATTATTGAGAAGATTTGAAAGTAATTTAGGAATAATTAAGCAACTACTACGTCATAACCGTCGAGTATCTATTTGGTACTTGTTAACATGTAACTGAGTTTTTAACGGACAAAACTTTTTCTGAATACCTGTAATTTTTAAATTAAGTAATTATTATTTTACATATTACCTATGACCTGGAATTTTAATGTATGTTTGTTTATTTATGTTTTGACCACGATTTTTATTCTTATATAATTTTAATGTTAATGACAATTTAAATTTTTGACTATTTTATTTAATGTAGGTATATTGTTATAATTAAGTTAGTTCTAATGACAATTTCAATTTTAATAATTTTATTTATTGAATGTAATAATTAATTCAATGTTTTAATGAGAATTTAAATTTTAACAATTTTGTATAATGAAAATGTTTGCATGTCGAATGGTGAAATATGGCAGAACTCTGATTTATACCTACTACTATCTACTCATGTATTACCAATATTTGCAAATAAATTATATTCTATTCTATAGTGATCTAAGTGTTTTTTTTTTTCGTATAACTAAGAATATTCGCTTTCTTTAATAAAACATATTGATAAATATTTGTTCCTTATTTATTTAAAACTCATAATAAATACATTTAACTAAAAAAATATAATGTATAGCTCATACATTTCGAACAACAACGCTCAACGCATTTCCTCAATTTTCTCAGAAACATTGTGCTCTAGATCACTCTGGTTCCAGGGTCGTCATTTATCAAATCTTCGCTGTGCTGCAATCGTAATTATTACGCAGCTTTTGTAATCTACATAAACATTTGCAAATAATTTTATTACGCGTTTTAATTAAACGCGCGCGTTTGCGCGCGCGTTTAATTAAATCATTAAGTACTGAAATTATACTAAGATTCAATATTTTATTTATTTTTTAGTCAAATTACATTTTAACGATGGTGACGCCATCTGTGGGGACATAAAGTAACTAATTGTTTTGGATGGGGATAAAAGATGTCGCATTTTGAAGAAAATGTCCCATAATCTGTCACTATAGGGAATTGTCCTACCCCTGGTTTACCCGCTGCAATGGTGATGAGTAAGGTCATTAACAAATTTTGAACAATGTTTTGTAAGTCGCCGCTGGAACCGTTCATTTAAAATTTAAATTAATACTATTCAGTAGAATAACCGAACCATTCCTCGATATCATTCAAGTTTTATTGCAACGACTGTAGCATTTTTAAAATGAAGTTCTACTAGTATCGCCATCTATTAGTTACAAATAATATGTAACTCTAAGTCTCAACGGGCTGGAACGATCGGCGTTTGTAGCGCCATCTATTTTTTAAAAGATGATATTTTACAAAAAACCGTAAATTAGAGATGTCCTGTATCAATGAAACAACAATACAACACAACACTTGACTAAAAATCAATCGATTGTCAATTAATTTAGAAATTATATATTTTTATGCAGATGGGATCGCGTAGGTGTGGTGCTGCTGCAGTTATTCGGTGCTGGTACAGTGTAGGCAGAATATTCGGTCTGTGGTAGTCATCAGGTAGATCACCATCAGCAGCGTACTTTCCATCTGAATGCGACCAAACGTTTTTTTGTAGACGTTTTGATTTAAAACAGTTCTATACATTTTAAATTAAAAATTCAATGGAATATTTTCGAAGTCGATTATTAAAACCGTAACTGCCCTACTCAATGCATCACTGGCCAACCATGCCGAAAAAAAAAAATTATAGACTTGGCTTGGCGGAGTGCGGCATAGATACTTCATTTACAAGTACAACAACGTGAAATTGTTTAGTCTCTAAGTACGTACACGCCGTTTTAGCGAGTAAATGTTTAGAAAAGTTGGAACTACCATTAGTAGTATAGTTTATAATAATTCGTCGCACAGCAATCTTATTATTCCACGTTTCTTCTCTCAGTCAAGAAATATGCAGGTGGGATTTAATTTTTTTAGTTATCTTGTGATTACTATAACCTATTTTACCGCTGTTTCCTGAATATAACCTATAGTGAAACCTCGTTTGCAATGTTGTCGAACGTCCGTTGTGTCTGATTTAGAACCGTAAATTGTATTTTACCCAGTTATGTACTGGGTAAAATACAATTTACGGTTCTTGGTAGTATAGCCTAGTATAAAATATGTACAGACGCCAGCAGGTCAAGCTACCCGAAACTGTCAAATTTTCCTAATCAACCTTGAACCTTAATGCTTTAGCTATAAAGTTGAAAATCTATTAAAGAAATTTGACAGATTGTAGTAACTTGATGTGCTGGCGTCCGTACTTACCATGCAAAGCGAAAGAAGCAATAGGACGTGGCAACAACAATCGTCTTTTTTTCCATCGTCTTTGTATGCAAAATACAGTCAACTGAAGGTGCAAAGACATTAGTAAATAGATATTTGTTGGCGGTTGAAGTGACAGCTTCGCACACTGAAAGATCATAATTGAAAAAAATCAAATTCTGTTTTACTCTTTCCTTTCTAAAGTTAACCTTCTAACCATTTCTGGAATCATCAGTCCAACTGATCAAACAAGACGTCATTGAGCCTGATTATAAACTTTTTTATTTTAGATCGGAACTCATGATGGTGTCTTCCACTGTGATGAGGTACTTGCGTGCTACATGCTCAAGCTTTGTCCCCTGTACCAAGATGCTGTCATAGTCAGAACCCGCGATACAGCCAAGCTCAACAAATGTGACATCGTAGTTGACGTAGGAGCAGTCTTTGACCATGAGAAGAAGCGATATGATCATCATCAGAGGGAGTTCAATGAAACCCTGAGCTCATTGAGGCCAGAACTTGGTGACAAATTTAAAATTAAGTAAGTTTGTTTTTATTGGAAAAGAAAATCAAATAGACCTTAATTCAATTTGCGGGGCTCCGCATCGCTGTCAGTGTGGTCACCATGGCCTATCCTGCAATAGGAGCATAGGCCGGATAGCATGGCATGCCACTATTAATGACATCATCCGTCTTGCTCTTGTCACTGCTGGGGTGCCAACGACCTGCCATGCGACGATGGGAAGCGACCAGACGGAATGACCATAATGCCTTGGAAGTTAGGCAGACCTTTGGTGTGGGATGCAACGTGTGTCGACACCCTTGCGCCATCCCATCTTCCTAGCACTGTGGGCTGTGCTGGAGCGGATGCTGCTGGTGTAGAAAACCTCAATGGCAACCTGATTGGGAGTTATATGTTCGAGCCGTTTGGGGTTGAAACACTAGTCGAGTCAAAGTCAAATCATTGTAAAATCATTTATTTCAAATAGGCACATAGAAGGCACATTTGGATGTCAAAAAAAACCAGGGCCATGGGGTCCCAGTGCCCACTTGGTTTTTTGAGATAACGCCAAGCAGTTAGTTGTCTCTTCACGTGACCAGAGGGCTGGCCTGTTTCTGGCCAAAGAATTAGTATCGCCATACAATGTGGCAACGCTGCCAGCCTTTTGGGCACTGTTCCTGTTGACAGCGATGCAGACAAGTTTTTTGATGCCCTATGATTATTTTGCTTATTTTTTCACATGTACATATTATTATTTAACATATGTAACTGGGTTGTGAAGGTCAGATTGGCAGTCGCTCCATGTAAAATACTGTTAGCCAGCTGTATCTGGTTAGATGGGAAGGCGATTCCGACATAGTTGGGAAAAGGCTAGGCAGATGATGTTGATGATAACATAATTTGTAAGCAAGCATTTTCTAGAAAAGTAAGAAAAAGAAAAATATGTTCATTCGTCACAGTAACACATGCATACAAAAAGATAATAAACTCGAGTATGTAAACAGATAAATAAAACAAAGTAGATCTACATATCACAAAACAGAAATAGTTGGCAGCTGCACGTCATGACTGTGACTAGCTCGGCATGATGCAGTAACAATTAAGTGGAATAATTATGTTCTTGTACATTATTTATAAGTTGATATGTCATGTTCTGCCGAGCCTTTTCCCAATTATGTTGGGGTTGGCTTCCAGTCTAACCAGATGCAGCTGAATACCACTATTTACATGGAGCAACTGCCTATCTGACCTCCATAACTCACTTATTGGGTAATACAATACCCGTTGGTAAGACTGGTTGTCAGACTTTCGGGCTTTTGATGATTCATAATGACTGTCAAAGGGATCTTTGACAGTCATTATGAATCAAATGATGGCCGGGACCGACAGCTTACCATGCTTTCCGAGGCACGGAGGGGTCTTGGTATGTAAAGATGGTCACCCATCCACTTACCAAAAGTGGCCACCGTATCTTAACATAATCAATCAAACCTGTTCGGCTGTTATTACTTGATATTTATTAAAACAATATAATCTTTATTGTCTGCGTAATCAAGTGAAATTTTGCTAATCAATGATTTGATGCTGGACTCCAGTGAAGTTCTCTTATTATAAACAGTTTTTACAATAGGTACCTTTAATCATTATAATAACTTCCTTTCCTCAGATTAAGTTCTGCGGGCTTAGTCTACACTTACTACGGTGAAGAAGTCATACAGCAGCTCGTCCCAAAAAATGTTACTCTCAAATCAACTGATCTGGTTGTAATTTACAAGAAAGTGTACCAAAACTTCATTGAAGAAATTGATGCTATCGATAATGGTGTTCCAATAGCTGCAGAAGAACCGAGGTACAAAATACGTACAAATCTAAGCAGTCGAGTTGCACGATTGAACCCAGAATGGAACTCTAATCAACATATTAATTTAGATGAAGTATTCAACAAAGCTATGGAACTAGTGAGTGAAGAGTTTCTGTATGCTGTCAAGTATTTTATATCTGTATGGCTTCCTGCACGGGATTATGTTAGGTCTGCATTGGAAAATCGATTCGAAATTCACAAATCTGGACAGATTATCGAATTTACTGAGAGGTTTCCTTGGAAAGAACATTTGTTTGATTTAGAAGAAGAAATGAACATAGGACATGAAATTAAATTTGTACTATTTAATGATAAACCAAACTCGTGGAGAGTGCAAGCAGTTCCAGTAAATCCTACCAGCTTTGTAACTAGGTGAGTTACCATTCGGAAGTAGCCTCCTTGACCGTGATGGTCAAGAAGGCGGCCGCCGAGCGGGATCGAGAGACGGCTGATCCTGCTCGGAGAAGGAGGCGTCGGGGAGGCAACCGCCTTGGCGCCTAATACGCCGAAACCCGCTTACTAATTAAAGTAGGTGGACCTTTGGGGTCGCGGGCGCATAGAGTCGGGACTCTGTCCGCCTACCAAGCGACCCCAAGGAAGACAGTGGCACAGTGGTCACGTGCTGCCGTGCATAGCGAGGCTTAGGGGAGGCCCCTTTGCAGTCTCCCCAGGGATGTGCCTTACAGGCGTTGCGCAGGGGTGGTTCTGGAATTAGTCTTAAGAGGAACAGGGACCACCCCTACGTGCGGATGGTGATCACCGGGGTTGTTTTAGTGAGGTAAAAATCCCACACTCCCCGATCTCACTCCGGAGGTCGGGTGCCTTTGGAAGGTATCCCAAAGGCACCCGACAAAAGGTAAAAAAAATGTGAGTTACCATTATTTTAATACATTCTTATCGATCATTCATCACATTCATCTTCACATGACAATATTTAAACTAGCAGTGTTTATTGCCACTTAATCAGTTATCAACATTTTTGAGTGACCATTTGTAACAAAAAGGTCCTAAGAAGTTTTTGGTTGCAATGGAATTTGAACTTTGTTAAGTATGTAATATACATTCAGTTTGTTCTCCATAACTTGAAAATTATCTCAAACTAGCTTCTGCCTGCGACCCCGTCTGTCCGTCGTAAAATTTCTTGTTCCCCCGACCCACCTGTCGCATCTCGTCGCCTGCCCGCGCATTACTTCGCGTACTTTTTTCTTCGGTACGAAATCGCCCATCGCTATTGATTGTACAGTTTTTAGTTTTCCGACGGCGTTTTCCAAGCACACGGCTTCTCACAATTCCTCGCGTTCCTGCGGTATCTGAAATGCCATTTGCATAGTCAATCGGGGTCGTTCGGTGTCTTTGACTCTTCGGAGAAGATCTCCTAGATCTTGACCTGTAATCGCCCTGACCACGTCCTCGTCGAGTTGCACTGCGACGTTGCTGATTCACCTCCCCTCGAAGGGGGGCTACCTCTAGGTTGAGCTTCTGCATCTCCGTGAGTATCTCGTTCACCGGGACCTGACTGCTGCTGCTTCCTGCATTGGCTGTTGTTGATTTCCGCTATGTCGCCACTGCGTATATTTTCCATGACCTTGTAGCCTTGCCTTTTCCTTCATTGCGTTGTCCGTGTCTATGTTTGCTAGATAGTCTAGGGTTTGGTCGTGGCTGACGGTTAGGACTGCTCGGGTAGAAGTTGGAAGACGAAAAATCCACAAATGGCGTAATGTATCTTCTGATGTTTTTGCGTTGAGATCTAAATCACGCATGCGTCGTAACAACTGTGTTGGCTTTTGCGTTCCTAGTTCCATCTCGCTTACTAATTTTTGGAACTGTCTTTCTGCACTCTCTTCGAAAACGTGTAACAGTTGCTCTTTTAATATGTTGTACTTATCTGTTTGCGGGGGCGATACAACAATGTCACTAACCTGTTTCAGTGCTTCCCGATCTAACCTTGCGACCACAAAATCGTATCTTGCTTAGTCACCAAGATTTTGCGGCGCCAGCACACTCTTCACTTGAGCGAACCACATCCTCGGCATATCCACCCACAACATCGGTACACGTGATGATACTGAAATTTTTGCTAATTCTGCTGCGGTTCCTGCCTCCGGCATCTTCATTGGATTTTGTTGCATCTTGTCCTGCTTAAGGTTGCCGTGACTAACCTTCACTCAATTACGCGCTTTGTTTAGATTTTGGAAAGACGCATAACATTCGTACTTACATTGTCCCTACAAATTCATATTTGTTTACATTTTTGGCGAATATGTCGCTATTCAAATTTAAGTAACCAATAAGCGGTAAAGGTAGGTAACATTTGTGTTTGGTATGTATCGGTAGATACTTATTTTGGTTGTCAACACTGTCGATTCACTCTGTTCCCCATACTAGTTTAAACTGTATTCTGGTGAATAAAATAAATGTTAGTTCTTAGCATGATTTCTGGATAAAGAAATTGTTTGTAGCGTAATACGTTCAGTTTCGTTGTTTGCTCATGAGTAAAACCTGCTTGTTTGTGGGACTTCGATTTCAACACTAATGATAGGTTCTGGTATAACAACAGTTATCCAGATGGTATAATATATGCCTATGTTAATTTCCAGTCAGTCCTATTAAATAAATTTTCAGCCTGACTAGATAATACTATAGAAAAAAAGAAAATACATTTATTTAGGAAAGACTAAATACACACAATACACCAGATACATACTCCAGATAAAAACCAAAAAATAAAATAAAGATCAAATAAGTAAAGTTTGATGCAAGAAATTAGCAGGAAAGTGTTCCTCACGGCTGCACCAAAAGGTCCAGTTCAGCAAAAAATGCCAGGCAACTAGTGCCTGACGCTGGCAAAGGCTAATGAAACAATAGAAAAACACTGATTTACATTGATCCAGCACCCAATCACAAACACAGTCTAAAGGACTTTGAAGAAAATTCATAATTAATTAATAAATTATTAATATATGATTATAATAACCAGCCTGTATTGTCCCACTGCAGGGCAAAAGCCTCCCTTTCTTTTTCCACTCAATTAGAAAAGAAAGAAGGAAATGATACGTTTATGTGTGGTAAACATGACTCAAAAAAGAACATAAACAAAAAAAATATATATAAGAAAGGGTTGGGGGAAACGTGCGTCACATCCACGTAAAACGGCTATCGCTCAGCATTATGGTGCGACCATATGCAAGACAGAGCCCCAGCGCTTGTTTTCAGCGACAACCGGCGCCGACGTAATGACGTCGTCGTCAGCAAGCAATTATTAGGACGCTGTACCGGTACTGCGAACTTAAAGAAAAATAATATCGTTTAATTTAAATGTGATAGAATATACTAAACAGGAATATAAAAAAAGGAAATATACAAGCTATGAAAATATCATCTTCAATAAAAGTTTGAACCTGAGGGAATATGGACTAGACTATATCCAGGTTTGAATCAAAATAATTCAGCCTTAATAGACGGTTTTATTAACTGTACCATTACTTTCAGGAAACCTTTACACAAGAATTGGTGGGGAGTAAGAGACGAAGTCCTGAGTGAAGTAGCAGGAATAGAGGGCTGCATATTCTGCCACAGCACTGGATTCATCGGTGGCAATACCTCGAGAGAAGGTTCTTTCAAAATGGCTGTAGCTAGTTTAGAAGCTGAGGAATAATTATGTAAGTTTATAAAATAAATTTATTGCAATGACTGTAGCATTTTTAAAATGAAGTTCTACTAGTAACGCCATCTATTAGTTACAAATAATATGTAGATATCACGGAATAGAAAAAACAGTGGAAATGGCCTTTTTTTTTTTTTTTCGGGATGGGAAATCATCAAATGACCCCTTCCGCTCTGGGTGGAGCGGAAGGGAGTGTCAGACTCTTACTGACTAAAACCCACCCATGTTCCTTCCTTCGCCCTTTATGTTCCGGGGTAGCGGTAACCCTTTCGGACAATCCCCCTGCCCCGGCAGGCTTCGGCCCTGAGGGGCCCCTCGTTATGCTGACATCTCTTTGAGGCGCGCGTGGAACACTTACGCGCCGTCCGGCACGGGCCTGGTCCTGATCGGGCGGTGAGCTACCCATTGCTCTCCGCCCGCAGGCCCGCGCCTACGGTGGCCGGTAGTCTTCACTCGACTCCCGACGCCCGGGGCGTCTCCCGCGGCGGCTGGGACGGGAGGCTCTCTCCCTCATCCGTCCCGCCACCTCCTTCGCTAGCATGACTGCTTCGCAGAAGGAGGCGACTGCCTCCCACTCCCTCTCGCTCCGGACCATGGCTTGCACCAGGTCCGGGCGCGAGAGGCCGCCGCCGCTGCCGATCGCCTCTACGAGGACACGGCGGTGCTCCGCCCAAGCGGGGCAGACCTCCACCGTGTCCTCTGGGCGATCCTGGCAATGGTGACACCCGGGCGTTTCCTCCCGCCTGATGATGTGCAGGAACCTCCCGAAACTTCCGTGTCCGGTGAGGACCTGCGTCAGGCGGTAGGTGAGGGCGCCGTGGCGCCTCTAGCCACTCCTCAAAGAGGGGTCTTATCGCCGCTATCGCGGCGTGCCCTGCGCTGGGTTGCGACAGTCGCTCTTTCCATGTCGCCATGAGATCGAGCCGGAGGTCCGTCTGCACCGCAGCAATTTGCCGCGGGAGCGGACTTTCCCCCCGGCGTAGTGCCTCCGCGCGCCACTCATACAGGCGCGCGAGGACTATCGCCTCCAGATCCCATGGCGGCAGTCCGGCAAGGAGGCTTGCCGCCTCGCGCGAGATCGTGCGGTAGCCGCGGATGAGCCTTACGGCTACCACCTTCTGGGGCGCGTTCAGGTAGTGGGCGGCTCGCCGCCGCAGTGAACGCGCCAACACCGGGGCCCCGTATAGGGCCATGGACCGCACGACCCCCGCGTAAAGCCTCCGGCAGGAGGCGTTTGGCCCCCTCAGGTTGGGCAAGAGCCGCTTGAAGGCGGCCCCAGCCCGTTCCAGTTTGGGGGCGTGGAAATGCCCTTAGACTTCCTTAGTACGGGAACCAGTGTCGCCAAACTCATACACTTGCAAATTAAAATGAACATTTCAATACACAGAAAACGATGATATAATTGGCTACTAATTATAAATGCAACTTTGGCGAAAATTTTATTTATTGTTGTTCAAAATTAAATCTTATTACAACTCCTGAGTGTTGTTTTTATTTTACATGTCAAAATCAATGAAGTCCATTTTTCCATGTAACAATCAAATTCGAGCAATCCACAACGAGTTCAGCTACTCAACGCTAGAGGGCGCTGTAACCAATTTACTCTATTAGCACCCTAAAGCATTGAAATAGATGTCATATTCGTATGCACTTGTTATCTATTTTTCTACTCAGATGAGGACAAGATATCGATAATTTAATGTCGATGTTTGTACAATGTAATAATTAAAATCTTTTATCTTATGTAACGGACCAAAGTCCGATTAGTATAAAAGGTAAAATGGTTAAATGAAACGATAAATAGTGAATTTGAACTACCTATTTATTGTCCTTGAAATAAAACATATTTGTTTAATAATTGTCGGAATTGCGTTATCTTTTTAAAAATCTGTAGCCTATTTTTGAAGTTTGTAAATTATTTTCATAAAAATGCTTTGAACAGATTGTATGTACTTGATTTTGACGGCATCCAATTCTGTCTTCCCGCAGCTTCTATCCATTTCTCCTTGGTAAAAGGATCTTTGGGAAAACTGAAATATTTACGTACTTTATTAGTATTAATTATTTTTGAGGCCTACGTCCAGCTATGAATGAATGATTGGTTTATTTGTCAGAATATAAGCACTCAAACTCAAACCATTTATTTCAATTAATCGAGAAGAACGACAACGAGTATATAATATGTCATGGTAACGTGTAAGTTTCACTATATAAATACACATTTTATTATTTTATCGATACCGAACTATTTGAATGTGTCCCATCCCTAATCGAGTAGCGTCGAAGTTTCTAGAATGTATACGATGATATTCAAGACAGCGAGCAAGTTGATTTAGACTTTGAACAATGGACATAAGGTAGTTTTTAGTTCGCAACAAAGTAATAAATATGGTTTTGTCAATAAAAACAAATTTATTGAAATATATCATAGTTTTATACTTACCGGTGATACGATACACCTCCGCAAGATACATTTTTTGTCCTGCTATCGTTTTTGCATGTAAAAATTGCACATTATGGCATATTTGTAATATTTTTCGTTACGTTGGAGACGTCATGTCACAGCAAGTAGCTAATCCCGACTGAGCCGGTGTTGCGGAGCTCCGCATAATTGTGACACACGCGCGATAGCCGCGTGGCACTTCCACTGTTTTTTCTATTCCGTGGTAGCTAAGTCTGAACGGGTTGGAACGATCTGCGTTTGTAGCGCCATCTATTTTTTTAGAGATGATAACTCAAGTTACTAGAAACCGTAAATCAGAGTCAGGGTCAGGATGACTGGACCAAGAGCGATTTTTGAAGTTTGAGCAATACCAAGTTTTAGTACCAATTTGGTACTATTTGCTACCAGTGTTATAACTAGTTCATCTTTTCATTAAAATTTAGTACCTCATTGGTACTAAACTAGATGTCCTGTATCAATGAAACACTTGACTAAAAATCAATCGATTGTCAATTAATTTAGAAAATTGTATATTTTTATGCAGATGGGATCGCGTAGGTGTGGTGCTGGTGCAGTAGGTCGGTGCTGGTCAATGTAGGCAGAATACTCGGTCTGTGGTAGTCATCAGGTAGATCAGCAGCGTACTTCCCACCTGAATGCGACCAAACGTTTTTGTAGACGATTTAATTTAAGACAGTTCTATACAGTTTAAATGAACAATTCAATGGAATATTGTCGAAGTCGATTATTAAAACCGTAACTGGCCTACTCTATGCTACTCAATGGCTCAAATGGCCAACCATGCCGAAAAAGAAATGTCTATAGACTTGGCTTGGCGGAGTGCGATGGAGTGGAGAGGGAAGAGAAAACTTGGGAAGAACGGAATCAATGAACGTCGCAAAAGTGCTTGGAAAGACACTTCATTTAAAGAAAGAAAGAAACATATTTTATTCTGCACAAACAAAACAAGAAACAAGAAGTGCAAGCAAGTTGTTGTATTTACAAGTACAACTCGAAATTATATAATCTGTAAGTACACGCCGTTTTAACGAGTAAATGTTTAGAAAAGTTGGAACTACCATTAGTAGTATAGTTTATAATAATTCGTCGCACAGCAATCTTATTATTCGACGTTTCTTCTCTCAGTCAAGAAATATGCAGATGGGATTTCATTTTTTAGTTGTCTTGTGATTACTATAACCTATTTTACCGCTTTTTCCTGAATATAACCTATAGTGAAACCTCGTTTGCCATTTTGTCGAACGTCCGTTGTCTGATTTGGAACATGCATAACTGGGTAAAATACAATTTACGGTTCTTGGTAGTATAGCCTAGTATAAAATATTTGGGACGAATAACAGTCTTCTTTTTTCCATCGTTTTTACATAAAATTATGCCTTTGTGTGTAAAATACAGTTGAACTGAAGGTGCAAAGACATATTAGTAATTATTTTACTCTTTCTCTGTATACCTTTCTAAATTTAACCTTCTAACCATTTCTGGACTCACCAGTCCAACTGATCAAACAAGACGTCATTGAGCCTGATTATAACCTTTTTTTATTTTAGATCGGAACTCATGATGGTTTCTTCCACTGTGACGAAGTACTTGCGTGCTACATGCTCAAGCCTTGTCCCCTCTACCAAGATACTGTCATCGTCAGAACCCGCGATACAGCCAAGCTCAACGAATGTGACATGGTAGTTGACGTAGGAGCAATCTTTGACCATGAGAAGAAGCGATATGATCATCATCAGAGGGAGTTCAATGAAACCCTATATCATTGGCAATAGATAGTTTACCCCATAGAGTAAAGTAATATATCGGGTATAGAGAGCCCCCTTGCAGACTTTGTTGAAGACCGCTAATGTCAATTGATCGGATAAATACCGTCATCTATTATCGCCATCCGCATACTTATTTAAGTATAGCCTAGCTATAGGTACTACCTAAGCAACAGTGCCTATACTTTAGCTCCCTTACTAATTTACTCGTTTTCAAAATCATTGTAAAACTTGTTTTTAATTTGATAAAGTTTTACAATGATTTTGTGAATAATGAGAAAGAAAATAACTTGCTTGAAAAAAATGCTAAGCCATAATTTACCGAACGTATTTTTTTCACTTTAGACCAACTTTTTCATAACTTTCATCACAGTTACGAAGCTGATTATTTTATGCATAAAAGTACTACTCTCTCTTTTTTCACACTTCTCTTCAAAATCATAATATTTTAAATCTTTTGTAAGTAAATTGTTTCGGACTCCTTTCAATAAATGTGGAACATCAAATAGAGGGATTATTTTTGTTTTGCCTATTTCAATTACATCGTTCTTCCATTCCTTTACTTCTCTTAAATATTTTTTTCTAGTATCACCTACCAGGTCATTTATAACACTAAGCACAGTCAATGACTGTGCTTTGATCACAAACAGTACATATGGCCTTCAATCCCGTACTAGGTACATATTTAATTACTTTCTGCAAAATTTATTTTAATTGTGCCTTATTCATGGAGTTGATGAAATAATATGCGACGGGTTGCTTAAATTTCTTTCTTAATCCCTTCACCATGAAGACTCAATTAAATTTTGTCTGAAGTATTAACTTCATCATCAATAATTTCAGCGTAGTTATGAGAGAAATATTCATGAGTGTATTGTTTTTATATTTAATTTTAAAGCCCTGTGATCCTTCAGGGAATATATTTGCAGTTGTATATGGTTTCATTCCAAATGCTGCAACAGGATCCTAATACTAAGCCTATGCCGTCTGTCTGTCTATAACAGGGCTGTTTATTACGGTTCTAAAGAACCGTAATAGCTAGCCAGTTGAAATTTGCACAGAATAGATATTGCTATGGCCACTACCATGAATTCATGAGTTATTAAAAATTATAATAATACTAAAAAGTCCAAACCCAGAAATGTGTGGGGATATGGAACGGAACCATTAGTGCACAAGTCCTACTCTCACTTGGCCAATGTTTTTTTTTTTTGTCTTATTTTATTTGTGTAAAAACAACGACATAAAAGCAATAAATAATTGGAATTAATATTATGTAAGTACCTGTCAGTGTTGGTTTGAATGTAGCAAGGCTGCTTTCTTCATTCACAGGTTCAGGAGCAAGTAACTGTTTGCCTGCTTTATTAGGTGATTAGTATGTGGTTTTTCTTATGATGTCAAATTTAACACTAAATTAATTATTACATTTTTTAAATTTGTGAACTGCCATATTTTAAGCAGTACAACATTTTGACACTTCCCTGTATTTATGTTCTCGAAGTAGCTGTGTTTGTAAAGAACAATCTAAATCGTTTTGAACGTTTGACCGATGTATTTCCAAGAAATAGGCGAGACAATACAAAATTAAATCAGGTATCGTGTCAAACAAGTATGATGCGCAAAAGCATTTTTTACATGGCCCCAATTGTTTATAATAAATTGCCACGTGCTTGGAAAGATTTGAAAACGGTGCAATTCAAAAGTAGACTTCGAAAATTATGAATAGCTAAAACTTACTAGTGTATGTTGTTCAGTAGCAGGGTTTACACAATTAAACACGAACTATAATTCACACTCAAGTCTGTATTTAGGCAGAGCAACTTCCTTAACATCATTTTACAATATCATCCGATAGACAAGATTTGCCTCCCTTTTTCTACACTTTCCCGCCATATTCTAATCAACTGTCAGTGCATTACTTAATATGTTAAGAATACTAAATTATTGTTATAAAAATCAAATAAATGACTTATTACGGGAAAATAAATACAAAGAATATTATTTAGATATTATTGAGAAGATTTGAAAGTAATTTAGGAATAATTAAGCAACTACTACGTCATAACCGTCGAGTATCTATTTGGTACTTGTTAACATGTAACTGAGTTTTTAACGGACAAAACTTTTTCTGAATACCTGTAATTTTTAAATTAAGTAATTATTATTTTACATATTACCTATGACCTGGAATTTTAATGTATGTTTGTTTATTTATGTTTTGACCACGATTTTTATTCTTATATAATTTTAATGTTAATGACAATTTAAATTTTTGACTATTTTATTTAATGTAGGTATATTGTTATAATTAAGTTAGTTCTAATGACAATTTCAATTTTAATAATTTTATTTATTGAATGTAATAATTAATTCAATGTTTTAATGAGAATTTAAATTTTAACAATTTTGTATAATGAAAATGTTTGCATGTCGAATGGTGAAATATGGCAGAACTCTGATTTATACCTACTACT
Source organism: Apamea monoglypha (assembly GCA_911387795.2). NCBI lineage: Eukaryota > Metazoa > Arthropoda > Insecta > Lepidoptera > Noctuidae > Apamea > Apamea monoglypha. The sequence goes on from OU426936.1 coordinate 13,687,291, forward strand.
ATCTACTCATGTATTACCAATATTTGCAAATAAATTATATTCTATTCTATAGTGATCTAAGTGTTTTTTTTTTTTCGTATAACTAAGAATATTCGCTTTCTTTAATAAAACATATTGATAAATATTTGTTCCTTATTTATTTAAAACTCATAATAAATACATTTAACTAAAAAAATATAATGTATAGCTCATACATTTCGAACAACAACGCTCAACGCATTTCCTCAATTTTCTCAGAAACATTGTGCTCTAGATCACTCTGGTTCCAGGGTCGTCATTTATCAAATCTTCGCTGTGCTGCAATCGTAATTATTACGCAGCTTTTGTAATCTACATAAACATTTGCAAATAATTTTATTACGCGTTTTAATTAAACGCGTGCGTTTGCGCGCGCGTTTAATTAAATAATTAAGTACTGAAATTATACTAAGATTCAATATTTTATTTATTTTTTAGTCAAATTACATTTTAACTATGGTGACGCCATCTGTGGGGACATAAAGTAACTAATTGTTTTGGATGGGGATAAAAGATGTCGCATTTTGAAGAAAATGTCCCATAATCTGTCACTATAGGGAATTGTCCTACCCCTGGTTTACCCGCTGCAATGGTGATGAGTAAGGTCATTAACAAATTTTGAACAATGTTTTGTAAGTCGCCGCTGGAACCGTTCATTTAAAATTTAAATTAATACTATTCAGTAGAATAACCGAACCATTCCTCGATATCATTCAAGTTTTATTGCAACGACTGTAGCATTTTTAAAATGAAGTTCTACTAGTATCGCCATCTATTAGTTACAAATAATATGTAACTCTAAGTCTCAACGGGCTGGAACGATCGGCGTTTGTAGCGCCATCTATTTTTTAAAAGATGATATTTTACAAAAAACCGTAAATTAGAGATGTCCTGTATCAATGAAACAACAATACAACACAACACTTGACTAAAAATCAATCGATTGTCAATTAATTTAGAAATTATATATTTTTATGCAGATGGGATCGCGTAGGTGTGGTGCTGCTGCAGTTATTCGGTGCTGGTACAGTGTAGGCAGAATATTCGGTCTGTGGTAGTCATCAGGTAGATCACCATCAGCAGCGTACTTTCCATCTGAATGCGACCAAACGTTTTTTTGTAGACGTTTTGATTTAAAACAGTTCTATACATTTTAAATTAAAAATTCAATGGAATATTTTCGAAGTCGATTATTAAAACCGTAACTGCCCTACTCAATGCATCACTGGCCAACCATGCCGAAAAAAAATAATTATAGACTTGGCTTGGCGGAGTGCGGCATAGATACTTCATTTACAAGTACAACAACGTGAAATTGTTTAGTCTCTAAGTACGTACACGCCGTTTTAGCGAGTAAATGTTTAGAAAAGTTGGAACTACCATTAGTAGTATAGTTTATAATAATTCGTCGCACAGCAATCTTATTATTCCACGTTTCTTCTCTCAGTCAAGAAATATGCAGGTGGGATTTAATTTTTTTAGTTATCTTGTGATTACTATAACCTATTTTACCGCTGTTTCCTGAATATAACCTATAGTGAAACCTCGTTTGCAATGTTGTCGAACGTCCGTTGTGTCTGATTTAGAACCGTAAATTGTATTTTACCCAGTTATGTACTGGGTAAAATACAATTTACGGTTCTTGGTAGTATAGCCTAGTATAAAATATGTACAGACGCCAGCAGGTCAAGCTACCCGAAACTGTCAAATTTTCCTAATCAACCTTGAACCTTAATGCTTTAGCTATAAAGTTGAAAATCTATTAAAGAAATTTGACAGATTGTAGTAACTTGATGTGCTGGCGTCCGTACTTACCATGCAAAGCGAAAGAAGCAATAGGACGTGGCAACAACAATCGTCTTTTTTTCCATCGTCTTTGTATGCAAAATACAGTCAACTGAAGGTGCAAAGACATTAGTAAATAGATATTTGTTGGCGGTTGAAGTGACAGCTTCGCACACTGAAAGATCATAATTGAAAAAAATCAAATTCTGTTTTACTCTTTCCTTTCTAAAGTTAACCTTCTAACCATTTCTGGAATCATCAGTCCAACTGATCAAACAAGACGTCATTGAGCCTGATTATAAACTTTTTTATTTTAGATCGGAACTCATGATGGTGTCTTCCACTGTGATGAGGTACTTGCGTGCTACATGCTCAAGCTTTGTCCCCTGTACCAAGATGCTGTCATAGTCAGAACCCGCGATACAGCCAAGCTCAACAAATGTGACATCGTAGTTGACGTAGGAGCAGTCTTTGACCATGAGAAGAAGCGATATGATCATCATCAGAGGGAGTTCAATGAAACCCTGAGCTCATTGAGGCCAGAACTTGGTGACAAATTTAAAATTAAGTAAGTTTGTTTTTATTGGAAAAGAAAATCAAATAGACCTTAATTCAATTTGCGGGGCTCCGCATCGCTGTCAGTGTGGTCACCATGGCCTATCCTGCAATAGGAGCATAGGCCGGATAGCATGGCATGCCACTATTAATGACATCATCCGTCTTGCTCTTGTCACTGCTGGGGTGCCAACGACCTGCCATGCGACGATGGGAAGCGACCAGACGGAATGACCATAATGCCTTGGAAGTTAGGCAGACCTTTGGTGTGGGATGCAACGTGTGTCGACACCCTTGCGCCATCCCATCTTCCTAGCACTGTGGGCTGTGCTGGAGCGGATGCTGCTGGTGTAGAAAACCTCAATGGCGAAAATATTCCAACCTGATTGGGAGTTATATGTTCGAGCCGTTTGGGGTTGAAACACTAGTCGAGTCAAAGTCAAATCATTGTAAAATCATTTATTTCAAATAGGCACATAGAAGGCACATTTGGATGTCAAAAAAAACCAGGGCCATGGGGTCCCAGTGCCCACTTGGTTTTTTGAGATAACGCCAAGCAGTTAGTTGTCTCTTCACGTGACCAGAGGGCTGGCCTGTTTCTGGCCAAAGAATTAGTATCGCCATACAATGTGGCAACGCTGCCAGCCTTTTGGGCACTGTTCCTGTTGACAGCGATGCAGACAAGTTTTTTGATGCCCTATGATTATTTTGCTTATTTTTTCACATGTACATATTATTATTTAACATATGTAACTGGGTTGTGAAGGTCAGATTGGCAGTCGCTCCATGTAAAATACTGTTAGCCAGCTGTATCTGGTTAGATGGGAAGGCGATTCCAACATAGTTGGGAAAAGGCTAGGCAGATGATGTTGATGATAACATAATTTGTAAGCAAGCATTTTCTAGAAAAGTAAGAAAAAGAAAAATATGTTCATTCGTCACAGTAACACATGCATACAAAAAGATAATAAACTCGAGTATGTAAACAGATAAATAAAACAAAGTAGATCTACATATCACAAAACAGAAATAGTTGGCAGCTGCACGTCATGACTGTGACTAGCTCGGCATGATGCAGTAACAATTAAGTGGAATAATTATGTTCTTGTACATTATTTATAAGTTGATATGTCATGTTCTGCCGAGCCTTTTCCCAATTATGTTGGGGTTGGCTTCCAGTCTAACCAGATGCAGCTGAATACCACTATTTACATGGAGCAACTGCCTATCTGACCTCCATAACTCACTTATTGGGTAATACAATACCCGTTGGTAAGACTGGTTGTCAGACTTTCGGGCTTTTGATGATTCATAATGACTGTCAAAGGGATCTTTGACAGTCATTATGAATCAAATGATGGCCGGGACCGACAGCTTACCATGCTTTCCGAGGCACGGAGGGGTCTTGGTATGTAAAGATGGTCACCCATCCACTTACCAAAAGTGGCCACCGTATCTTAACATAATCAATCAAACCTGTTCGGCTGTTATTACTTGATATTTATTAAAACAATATAATCTTTATTGTCTGCGTAATCAAGTGAAATTTTGCTAATCAATGATTTGATGCTGGACTCCAGTGAAGTTCTCTTATTATAAACAGTTTTTACAATAGGTACCTTTAATCATTATAATAACTTCCTTTCCTCAGATTAAGTTCTGCGGGCTTAGTCTACACTTACTACGGTGAAGAAGTCATACAGCAGCTCGTCCCAAAAAATGTTACTCTCAAATCAACTGATCTGGTTGTAATTTACAAGAAAGTGTACCAAAACTTCATTGAAGAAATTGATGCTATCGATAATGGTGTTCCAATAGCTGCAGAAGAACCGAGGTACAAAATACGTACAAATCTAAGCAGTCGAGTTGCACGATTGAACCCAGAATGGAACTCTAATCAACATATTAATTTAGATGAAGTATTCAACAAAGCTATGGAACTAGTGAGTGAAGAGTTTCTGTATGCTGTCAAGTATTTTATATCTGTATGGCTTCCTGCACGGGATTATGTTAGGTCTGCATTGGAAAATCGATTCGAAATTCACAAATCTGGACAGATTATCGAATTTACTGAGAGGTTTCCTTGGAAAGAACATTTGTTTGATTTAGAAGAAGAAATGAACATAGGACATGAAATTAAATTTGTACTATTTAATGATAAACCAAACTCGTGGAGAGTGCAAGCAGTTCCAGTAAATCCTACCAGCTTTGTAACTAGGTGAGTTACCATTCGGAAGTAGCCTCCTTGACCGTGATGGTCAAGAAGGCGGCCGCCGAGCGGGATCGAGAGACGGCTGATCCTGCTCGGAGAAGGAGGCGTCGGGGAGGCAACCGCCTTGGCGCCTAATACGCCGAAACCCGCTTACTAATTAAAGTAGGTGGACCTTTGGGGTCGCGGGCGCATAGAGTCGGGACTCTGTCCGCCTACCAAGCGACCCCAAAGAAGACAGTGGCACAGTGGTCACGTGCTGCCGTGCATAGCGAGGCTTAGGGGAGGCCCCTTTGCAGTCTCCCCAGGGATGTGCCTTACAGGCGTTGCGCAGGGGTGGTTCTGGAATTAGTCTTAAGAGGAACAGGGACCACCCCTACGTGCGGATGGTGATCACCGGGGTTGTTTTAGTGAGGTAAAAATCCCACACTCCCCGATCTCACTCCGGAGGTCGGGTGCCTTTGGAAGGTATCCCAAAGGCACCCGACAAAAGGTAAAAAAAATGTGAGTTACCATTATTTTAATACATTCTTATCGATCATTCATCACATTCATCTTCACATGACAATATTTAAACTAGCAGTGTTTATTGCCACTTAATCAGTTATCAACATTTTTGAGTGACCATTTGTAACAAAAAGGTCCTAAGAAGTTTTTGGTTGCAATGGAATTTGAACTTTGTTAAGTATGTAATATACATTCAGTTTGTTCTCCATAACTTGAAAATTATCTCAAACTAGCTTCTGCCTGCGACCCCGTCTGTCCGTCGTAAAATTTCTTGTTCCCCCGACCCACCTGTCGCATCTCGTCGCCTGCCCGCGCATTACTTCGCGTACTTTTTTCTTCGGTACGAAATCGCCCATCGCTATTGATTGTACAGTTTTTAGTTTTCCGACGGCGTTTTCCAAGCACACGGCTTCTCACAATTCCTCGCGTTCCTGCGGTATCTGAAATGCCATTTGCATAGTCAATCGGGGTCGTTCGGTGTCTTTGACTCTTCGGAGAAGATCTCCTAGATCTTGACCTGTAATCGCCCTGACCACGTCCTCGTCGAGTTGCACTGCGACGTTGCTGATTCACCTCCCCTCGAAGGGGGGCTACCTCTAGGTTGAGCTTCTGCATCTCCGTGAGTATCTCGTTCACCGGGACCTGACTGCTGCTGCTTCCTGCATTGGCTGTTGTTGATTTCCGCTATGTCGCCACTGCGTATATTTTCCATGACCTTGTAGCCTTGCCTTTTCCTTCATTGCGTTGTCCGTGTCTATGTTTGCTAGATAGTCTAGGGTTTGGTCGTGGCTGACGGTTAGGACTGCTCGGGTAGAAGTTGGAAGACGAAAAATCCACAAATGGCGTAATGTATCTTCTGATGTTTTTGCGTTGAGATCTAAATCACGCATGCGTCGTAACAACTGTGTTGGCTTTTGCGTTCCTAGTTCCATCTCGCTTACTAATTTTTGGAACTGTCTTTCTGCACTCTCTTCGAAAACGTGTAACAGTTGCTCTTTTAATATGTTGTACTTATCTGTTTGCGGGGGCGATACAACAATGTCACTAACCTGTTTCAGTGCTTCCCGATCTAACCTTGCGACCACAAAATCGTATCTTGCTTAGTCACCAAGATTTTGCGGCGCCAGCACACTCTTCACTTGAGCGAACCACATCCTCGGCATATCCACCCACAACATCGGTACACGTGATGATACTGAAATTTTTGCTAATTCTGCTGCGGTTCCTGCCTCCGGCATCTTCATTGGATTTTGTTGCATCTTGTCCTGCTTAAGGTTGCCGTGACTAACCTTCACTCAATTACGCGCTTTGTTTAGATTTTGGAAAGACGCATAACATTCGTACTTACATTGTCCCTACAAATTCATATTTGTTTACATTTTTGGCGAATATGTCGCTATTCAAATTTAAGTAACCAATAAGCGGTAAAGGTAGGTAACATTTGTGTTTGGTATGTATCGGTAGATACTTATTTTGGTTGTCAACACTGTCGATTCACTCTGTTCCCCATACTAGTTTAAACTGTATTCTGGTGAATAAAATAAATGTTAGTTCTTAGCATGATTTCTGGATAAAGAAATTGTTTGTAGCGTAATACGTTCAGTTTCGTTGTTTGCTCATGAGTAAAACCTGCTTGTTTGTGGGACTTCGATTTCAACACTAATGATAGGTTCTGGTATAACAACAGTTATCCAGATGGTATAATATATGCCTATGTTAATTTCCAGTCAGTCCTATTAAATAAATTTTCAGCCTGACTAGATAATACTATAGAAAAAAAGAAAATACATTTATTTAGGAAAGACTAAATACACACAATACACCAGATACATACTCCAGATAAAAACCAAAAAATAAAATAAAGATCAAATAAGTAAAGTTTGATGCAAGAAATTAGCAGGAAAGTGTTCCTCACGGCTGCACCAAAAGGTCCAGTTCAGCAAAAAATGCCAGGCAACTAGTGCCTGACGCTGGCAAAGGCTAATGAAACAATAGAAAAACACTGATTTACATTGATCCAGCACCCAATCACAAACACAGTCTAAAGGACTTTGAAGAAAATTCATAATTAATTAATAAATTATTAATATATGATTATAATAACCAGCCTGTATTGTCCCACTGCAGGGCAAAAGCCTCCCTTTCTTTTTCCACTCAATTAGAAAAGAAAGAAGGAAATGATACGTTTATGTGTGGTAAACATGACTCAAAAAAGAACATAAACAAAAAAAATATATATAAGAAAGGTTTGGGGGAAACGTGCGTCACATCCACGTAAAACGGCTATCGCTCAGCATTATGGTGCGACCATATGCAAGACAGAGCCCCAGCGCTTGTTTTCAGCGACAACCGGCGCCGACGTAATGACGTCGTCGTCAGCAAGCAATTATTAGGACGCTGTACCGGTACTGCGAACTTAAAGAAAAATAATATCGTTTAATTTAAATGTGATAGAATATACTAAACAGGAATATAAAAAAAGGAAATATACAAGCTATGAAAATATCATCTTCAATAAAAGTTTGAACCTGAGGGAATATGGACTAGACTATATCCAGGTTTGAATCAAAATAATTCAGCCTTAATAGACGGTTTTATTAACTGTACCATTACTTTCAGGAAACCTTTACACAAGAATTGGTGGGGAGTAAGAGACGAAGTCCTGAGTGAAGTAGCAGGAATAGAGGGCTGCATATTCTGCCACAGCACTGGATTCATCGGTGGCAATACCTCGAGAGAAGGTTCTTTCAAAATGGCTGTAGCTAGTTTAGAAGCTGAGGAATAATTATGTAAGTTTATAAAATAAATTTATTGCAATGACTGTAGCATTTTTAAAATGAAGTTCTACTAGTAACGCCATCTATTAGTTACAAATAATATGTAGATATCACGGAATAGAAAAAACAGTGGAAATGGCCTTTTTTTTTTTTTTTTCGGGAGGGGAAATCATCAAATGACCCCTTCCGCTCTGGGTGGAGCGGAAGGGAGTGTCAGACTCTTACTGACTAAAACCCACCCATGTTCCTTCCTTCGCCCTTTATGTTCCGGGGTAGCGGTAACCCTTTCGGACAATCCCCCTGCCCCGGCAGGCTTCGGCCCTGAGGGGCCCCTCGTTATGCTGACATCTCTTTGAGGCGCGCGTGGAACACTTACGCGCCGTCCGGCACGGGCCTGGTCCTGATCGGGCGGTGAGCTACCCATTGCTCTCCGCCCGCAGGCCCGCGCCTACGGTGGCCGGTAGTCTTCACTCGACTCCCGACGCCCGGGGCGTCTCCCGCGGCGGCTGGGACGGGAGGCTCTCTCCCTCATCCGTCCCGCCACCTCCTTCGCTAGCATGACTGCTTCGCAGAAGGAGGCGACTGCCTCCCACTCCCTCTCGCTCCGGACCATGGCTTGCACCAGGTCCGGGCGCGAGAGGCCGCCGCCGCTGCCGATCGCCTCTACGAGGACACGGCGGTGCTCCGCCCAAGCGGGGCAGACCTCCACCGTGTCCTCTGGGCGATCCTGGCAATGGTGACACCCGGGCGTTTCCTCCCGCCTGATGATGTGCAGGAACCTCCCGAAACTTCCGTGTCCGGTGAGGACCTGCGTCAGGCGGTAGGTGAGGGCGCCGTGGCGCCTCTAGCCACTCCTCAAAGAGGGGTCTTATCGCCGCTATCGCGGCGTGCCCTGCGCTGGGTTGCGACAGTCGCTCTTTCCATGTCGCCATGAGATCGAGCCGGAGGTCCGTCTGCACCGCAGCAATTTGCCGCGGGAGCGGACTTTCCCCCCGGCGTAGTGCCTCCGCGCGCCACTCATACAGGCGCGCGAGGACTATCGCCTCCAGATCCCATGGCGGCAGTCCGGCAAGGAGGCTTGCCGCCTCGCGCGAGATCGTGCGGTAGCCGCGGATGAGCCTTACGGCTACCACCTTCTGATGATCAGATGGGATCGCGTAGGTGTGGTGCTGGTGCAGTAGGTCGGTGCTGGTCAATGTAGGCAGAATACTCGGTCTGTGGTAGTCATCAGGTAGATCAGCAGCGTACTTCCCACCTGAATGCGACCAAACGTTTTTGTAGACGATTTAATTTAAGACAGTTCTATACAGTTTAAATGAACAATTCAATGGAATATTGTCGAAGTCGATTATTAAAACCGTAACTGGGGCGCGTTCAGGTAGTGGGCGGCTCGCCGCCGCAGTGAACGCGCCCACACCGGGGCCCCGTATAGGGCCATGGACCGCACGACCCCCGCGTAAAGCCTCCGGCAGGAGGCGTTTGGCCCCCTCAGGTTGGGCAAGAGCCGCTTGAAGGCGGCCCCAGCCCGTTCCAGTTTGGGGGCGTGGAAATGCCCTTAGACTTCCTTAGTACGGGAACCAGTGTCGCCAAACTCATACACTTGCAAATTAAAATGAACATTTCAATACACAGAAAACGATGATATAATTGGCTACTAATTATAAATGCAACTTTGGCGAAAATTTTATTTATTGTTGTTCAAAATTAAATCTTATTACAACTCCTGAGTGTTGTTTTTATTTTACATGTCAAAATCAATGAAGTCCATTTTTCCGTGTAACAATCAAATTCGAGCAATCCACAACGAGTTCAGCTACTCAACGCTAGAGGGCGCTGTAACCAATTTACTCTATTAGCACCCTAAAGCATTGAAATAGATGTCATATTCGTATGCACTTGTTATCTATTTTTCTACTCAGATGAGGACAAGATATCGATAATTTAATGTCGATGTTTGTACAATGTAATAATTAAAATCTTTTATCTTATGTAACGGACCAAAGTCCGATTAGTATAAAAGGTAAAATGGTTAAATGAAACGATAAATAGTGAATTTGAACTACCTATTTATTGTCCTTGAAATAAAACATATTTGTTTAATAATTGTCGGAATTGCGTTATCTTTTTAAAAATCTGTAGCCTATTTTTGAAGTTTGTAAATTATTTTCATAAAAATGCTTTGAACAGATTGTATGTACTTGATTTTGACGGCATCCAATTCTGTCTTCCCGCAGCTTCTATCCATTTCTCCTTGGTAAAAGGATCTTTGGGAAAACTGAAATATTTACGTACTTTATTAGTATTAATTATTTTTGAGGCCTACGTCCAGCTATGAATGAATGATTGGTTTATTTGTCAGAATATAAGCACTCAAACTCAAACCATTTATTTCAATTAATCGAGAAGAACGACAACGAGTATATAATATGTCATGGTAACGTGTAAGTTTCACTATATAAATACACATTTTATTATTTTATCGATACCGAACTATTTGAATGTGTCCCATCCCTAATCGAGTAGCGTCGAAGTTTCTAGAATGTATACGATGATATTCAAGACAGCGAGCAAGTTGATTTAGACTTTGAACAATGGACATAAGGTAGTTTTTAGTTCGCAACAAAGTAATAAATATGGTTTTGTCAATAAAAACAAATTTATTGAAATATATCATAGTTTTATACTTACCGGTGATACGATACACCTCCGCAAGATACATTTTTTGTCCTGCTATCGTTTTTGCATGTAAAAATTGCACATTATGGCATATTTGTAATATTTTTCGTTACGTTGGAGACGTCATGTCACAGCAAGTAGCTAATCCCGACTGAGCCGGTGTTGCGGAGCTCCGCATAATTGTGACACACGCGCGATAGCCGCGTGGCACTTCCACTGTTTTTTCTATTCCGTGGTAGCTAAGTCTGAACGGGTTGGAACGATCTGCGTTTGTAGCGCCATCTATTTTTTTAGAGATGATAACTCAAGTTACTAGAAACCGTAAATCAGAGTCAGGGTCAGGATGACTGGACCAAGAGCGATTTTTGAAGTTTGAGCAATACCAAGTTTTAGTACCAATTTGGTACTATTTGCTACCAGTGTTATAACTAGTTCATCTTTTCATTAAAATTTAGTACCTCATTGGTACTAAACTAGATGTCCTGTATCAATGAAACACTTGACTAAAAATCAATCGATTGTCAATTAATTTAGAAAATTGTATATTTTTATGCAGATGGGATCGCGTAGGTGTGGTGCTGGTGCAGTAGGTCGGTGCTGGTCAATGTAGGCAGAATACTCGGTCTGTGGTAGTCATCAGGTAGATCAGCAGCGTACTTCCCACCTGAATGCGACCAAACGTTTTTGTAGACGATTTAATTTAAGACAGTTCTATACAGTTTAAATGAACAATTCAATGGAATATTGTCGAAGTCGATTATTAAAACCGTAACTGGCCTACTCTATGCTACTCAATGGCTCAAATGGCCAACCATGCCGAAAAAGAAATGTCTATAGACTTGGCTTGGCGGAGTGCGATGGAGTGGAGAGGGAAGAGAAAACTTGGGAAGAACGGAATCAATGAACGTCGCAAAAGTGCTTGGAAAGACACTTCATTTAAAGAAAGAAAGAAACATATTTTATTCTGCACAAACAAAACAAGAAACAAGAAGTGCAAGCAAGTTGTTGTATTTACAAGTACAACTCGAAATTATATAATCTGTAAGTACACGCCGTTTTAACGAGTAAATGTTTAGAAAAGTTGGAACTACCATTAGTAGTATAGTTTATAATAATTCGTCGCACAGCAATCTTATTATTCGACGTTTCTTCTCTCAGTCAAGAAATATGCAGATGGGATTTCATTTTTTAGTTGTCTTGTGATTACTATAACCTATTTTACCGCTTTTTCCTGAATATAACCTATAGTGAAACCTCGTTTGCCATTTTGTCGAACGTCCGTTGTCTGATTTGGAACATGCATAACTGGGTAAAATACAATTTACGGTTCTTGGTAGTATAGCCTAGTATAAAATATTTGGGACGAATAACAGTCTTCTTTTTTCCATCGTTTTTACATAAAATTATGCCTTTGTGTGTAAAATACAGTTGAACTGAAGGTGCAAAGACATATTAGTAATTATTTTACTCTTTCTCTGTATACCTTTCTAAATTTAACCTTCTAACCATTTCTGGACTCACCAGTCCAACTGATCATCATCAGAGGGAGTTCAATGAAACCCTGAGCTCATTGAGGCCAGAACTTGGTGACAAATTTAAAATTAAGTAAGTTTGTTTTTATTGGAAAAGAAAATCAAATAGACCTTAATTCAATTTGCGGGGCTCCGCATCGCTGTCAGTGTGGTCACCATGGCCTATCCTGCAATAGGAGCATAGGCCGGATAGCATGGCATGCCACTATTAATGACATCATCCGTCTTGCTCTTGTCACTGCTGGGGTGCCAACGACCTGCCATGCGACGATGGGAAGCGACCAGACGGAATGACCATAATGCCTTGGAAGTTAGGCAGACCTTTGGTGTGGGATGCAACGTGTGTCGACACCCTTGCGCCATCCCATCTTCCTAGCACTGTGGGCTGTGCTGGAGCGGATGCTGCTGGTGTAGAAAACCTCAATGGCGAAAATATTCCAACCTGATTGGGAGTTATATGTTCGAGCCGTTTGGGGTTGAAACACTAGTCGAGTCAAAGTCAAATCATTGTAAAATCATTTATTTCAAATAGGCACATAGAAGGCACATTTGGATGTCAAAAAAAACCAGGGCCATGGGGTCCCAGTGCCCACTTGGTTTTTTGAGATAACGCCAAGCAGTTAGTTGTCTCTTCACGTGACCAGAGGGCTGGCCTGTTTCTGGCCAAAGAATTAGTATCGCCATACAATGTGGCAACGCTGCCAGCCTTTTGGGCACTGTTCCTGTTGACAGCGATGCAGACAAGTTTTTTGATGCCCTATGATTATTTTGCTTATTTTTTCACATGTACATATTATTATTTAACATATGTAACTGGGTTGTGAAGGTCAGATTGGCAGTCGCTCCATGTAAAATACTGTTAGCCAGCTGTATCTGGTTAGATGGGAAGGCGATTCCAACATAGTTGGGAAAAGGCTAGGCAGATGATGTTGATGATAACATAATTTGTAAGCAAGCATTTTCTAGAAAAGTAAGAAAAAGAAAAATATGTTCATTCGTCACAGTAACACATGCATACAAAAAGATAATAAACTCGAGTATGTAAACAGATAAATAAAACAAAGTAGATCTACATATCACAAAACAGAAATAGTTGGCAGCTGCACGTCATGACTGTGACTAGCTCGGCATGATGCAGTAACAATTAAGTGGAATAATTATGTTCTTGTACATTATTTATAAGTTGATATGTCATGTTCTGCCGAGCCTTTTCCCAATTATGTTGGGGTTGGCTTCCAGTCTAACCAGATGCAGCTGAATACCACTATTTACATGGAGCAACTGCCTATCTGACCTCCATAACTCACTTATTGGGTAATACAATACCCGTTGGTAAGACTGGTTGTCAGACTTTCGGGCTTTTGATGATTCATAATGACTGTCAAAGGGATCTTTGACAGTCATTATGAATCAAATGATGGCCGGGACCGACAGCTTACCATGCTTTCCGAGGCACGGAGGGGTCTTGGTATGTAAAGATGGTCACCCATCCACTTACCAAAAGTGGCCACCGTATCTTAACATAATCAATCAAACCTGTTCGGCTGTTATTACTTGATATTTATTAAAACAATATAATCTTTATTGTCTGCGTAATCAAGTGAAATTTTGCTAATCAATGATTTGATGCTGGACTCCAGTGAAGTTCTCTTATTATAAACAGTTTTTACAATAGGCACCTTTAATCATTATAATAACTTCCTTTCCTCAGATTAAGTTCTGCGGGCTTAGTCTACACTTACTACGGTGAAGAAGTCATACAGCAGCTCGTCCCAAAAAATGTTACTCTCAAATCAACTGATCTGGTTGTAATTTACAAGAAAGTGTACCAAAACTTCATTGAAGAAATTGATGCTATCGATAATGGTGTTCCAATAGCTGCAGAAGAACCGAGGTACAAAATACGTACAAATCTAAGCAGTCGAGTTGCACGATTGAACCCAGAATGGAACTCTAATCAACATATTAATTTAGATGAAGTATTCAACAAAGCTATGGAACTAGTGAGTGAAGAGTTTCTGTATGCTGTCAAGTATTTTATATCTGTATGGCTTCCTGCACGGGATTATGTTAGGTCTGCATTGGAAAATCGATTCGAAATTCACAAATCTGGACAGATTATCGAATTTACTGAGAGGTTTCCTTGGAAAGAACATTTGTTTGATTTAGAAGAAGAAATGAACATAGGACATGAAATTAAATTTGTACTATTTAATGATAAACCAAACTCGTGGAGAGTGCAAGCAGTTCCAGTAAATCCTACCAGCTTTGTAACTAGGTGAGTTACCATTCGGAAGTAGCCTCCTTGACCGTGATGGTCAAGAAGGCGGCCGCCGAGCGGGATCGAGAGACGGCTGATCCTGCTCGGAGAAGGAGGCGTCGGGGAGGCAACCGCCTTGGCGCCTAATACGCCGAAACCCGCTTACTAATTAAAGTAGGTGGACCTTTGGGGTCGCGGGCGCATAGAGTCGGGACTCTGTCCGCCTACCAAGCGACCCCAAGGAAGACAGTGGCACAGTGGTCACGTGCTGCCGTGCATAGCGAGGCTTAGGGGAGGCCCCTTTGCAGTCTCCCCAGGGATGTGCCTTACAGGCGTTGCGCAGGGGTGGTTCTGGAATTAGTCTTAAGAGGAACAGGGACCACCCCTACGTGCGGATGGTGATCACCGGGGTTGTTTTAGTGAGGTAAAAATCCCACACTCCCCGATCTCACTCCGGAGGTCGGGTGCCTTTGGAAGGTATCCCAAAGGCACCCGACAAAAGGTAAAAAAAATGTGAGTTACCATTATTTTAATACATTCTTATCGATCATTCATCACATTCATCTTCACATGACAATATTTAAACTAGCAGTGTTTATTGCCACTTAATCAGTTATCAACATTTTTGAGTGACCATTTGTAACAAAAAGGTCCTAAGAAGTTTTTGGTTGCAATGGAATTTGAACTTTGTTAAGTATGTAATATACATTCAGTTTGTTCTCCATAACTTGAAAATTATCTCAAACTAGCTTCTGCCTGCGACCCCGTCTGTCCGTCGTAAAATTTCTTGTTCCCCCGACCCACCTGTCGCATCTCGTCGCCTGCCCGCGCATTACTTCGCGTACTTTTTTCTTCGGTACGAAATCGCCCATCGCTATTGATTGTACAGTTTTTAGTTTTCCGACGGCGTTTTCCAAGCACACGGCTTCTCACAATTCCTCGCGTTCCTGCGGTATCTGAAATGCCATTTGCATAGTCAATCGGGGTCGTTCGGTGTCTTTGACTCTTCGGAGAAGATCTCCTAGATCTTGACCTGTAATCGCCCTGACCACGTCCTCGTCGAGTTGCACTGCGACGTTGCTGATTCACCTCCCCTCGAAGGGGGGCTACCTCTAGGTTGAGCTTCTGCATCTCCGTGAGTATCTCGTTCACCGGGACCTGACTGCTGCTGCTTCCTGCATTGGCTGTTGTTGATTTCCGCTATGTCGCCACTGCGTATATTTTCCATGACCTTGTAGCCTTGCCTTTTCCTTCATTGCGTTGTCCGTGTCTATGTTTGCTAGATAGTCTAGGGTTTGGTCGTGGCTGACGGTTAGGACTGCTCGGGTAGAAGTTGGAAGACGAAAAATCCACAAATGGCGTAATGTATCTTCTGATGTTTTTGCGTTGAGATCTAAATCACGCATGCGTCGTAACAACTGTGTTGGCTTTTGCGTTCCTAGTTCCATCTCGCTTACTAATTTTTGGAACTGTCTTTCTGCACTCTCTTCGAAAACGTGTAACAGTTGCTCTTTTAATATGTTGTACTTATCTGTTTGCGGGGGCGATACAACAATGTCACTAACCTGTTTCAGTGCTTCCCGATCTAACCTTGCGACCACAAAATCGTATCTTGCTTAGTCACCAAGATTTTGCGGCGCCAGCACACTCTTCACTTGAGCGAACCACATCCTCGGCATATCCACCCACAACATCGGTACACGTGATGATACTGAAATTTTTGCTAATTCTGCTGCGGTTCCTGCCTCCGGCATCTTCATTGGATTTTGTTGCATCTTGTCCTGCTTAAGGTTGCCGTGACTAACCTTCACTCAATTACGCGCTTTGTTTAGATTTTGGAAAGACGCATAACATTCGTACTTACATTGTCCCTACAAATTCATATTTGTTTACATTTTTGGCGAATATGTCGCTATTCAAATTTAAGTAACCAATAAGCGGTAAAGGTAGGTAACATTTGTGTTTGGTATGTATCGGTAGATACTTATTTTGGTTGTCAACACTGTCGATTCACTCTGTTCCCCATACTAGTTTAAACTGTATTCTGGTGAATAAAATAAATGTTAGTTCTTAGCATGATTTCTGGATAAAGAAATTGTTTGTAGCGTAATACGTTCAGTTTCGTTGTTTGCTCATGAGTAAAACCTGCTTGTTTGTGGGACTTCGATTTCAACACTAATGATAGGTTCTGGTATAACAACAGTTATCCAGATGGTATAATATATGCCTATGTTAATTTCCAGTCAGTCCTATTAAATAAATTTTCAGCCTGACTAGATAATACTATAGAAAAAAAGAAAATACATTTATTTAGGAAAGACTAAATACACACAATACACCAGATACATACTCCAGATAAAAACCAAAAAATAAAATAAAGATCAAATAAGTAAAGTTTGATGCAAGAAATTAGCAGGAAAGTGTTCCTCACGGCTGCACCAAAAGGTCCAGTTCAGCAAAAAATGCCAGGCAACTAGTGCCTGACGCTGGCAAAGGCTAATGAAACAATAGAAAAACACTGATTTACATTGATCCAGCACCCAATCACAAACACAGTCTAAAGGACTTTGAAGAAAATTCATAATTAATTAATAAATTATTAATATATGATTATAATAACCAGCCTGTATTGTCCCACTGCAGGGCAAAAGCCTCCCTTTCTTTTTCCACTCAATTAGAAAAGAAAGAAGGAAATGATACGTTTATGTGTGGTAAACATGACTCAAAAAAGAACATAAACAAAAAAAATATATATAAGAAAGGGTTGGGGGAAACGTGCGTCACATCCACGTAAAACGGCTATCGCTCAGCATTATGGTGCGACCATATGCAAGACAGAGCCCCAGCGCTTGTTTTCAGCGACAACCGGCGCCGACGTAATGACGTCGTCGTCAGCAAGCAATTATTAGGACGCTGTACCGGTACTGCGAACTTAAAGAAAAATAATATCGTTTAATTTAAATGTGATAGAATATACTAAACAGGAATATAAAAAAAGGAAATATACAAGCTATGAAAATATCATCTTCAATAAAAGTTTGAACCTGAGGGAATATGGACTAGACTATATCCAGGTTTGAATCAAAATAATTCAGCCTTAATAGACGGTTTTATTAACTGTACCATTACTTTCAGGAAACCTTTACACAAGAATTGGTGGGGAGTAAGAGACGAAGTCCTGAGTGAAGTAGCAGGAATAGAGGGCTGCATATTCTGCCACAGCACTGGATTCATCGGTGGCAATACCTCGAGAGAAGGTTCTTTCAAAATGGCTGTAGCTAGTTTAGAAGCTGAGGAATAATTATGTAAGTTTATAAAATAAATTTATTGCAATGACTGTAGCATTTTTAAAATGAAGTTCTACTAGTAACGCCATCTATTAGTTACAAATAATATGTAGATATCACGGAATAGAAAAAACAGTGGAAATGGCCTTTTTTTTTTTTTTTCGGGATGGGAAATCATCAAATGACCCCTTCCGCTCTGGGTGGAGCGGAAGGGAGTGTCAGACTCTTACTGACTAAAACCCACCCATGTTCCTTCCTTCGCCCTTTATGTTCCGGGGTAGCGGTAACCCTTTCGGACAATCCCCCTGCCCCGGCAGGCTTCGGCCCTGAGGGGCCCCTCGTTATGCTGACATCTCTTTGAGGCGCGCGTGGAACACTTACGCGCCGTCCGGCACGGGCCTGGTCCTGATCGGGCGGTGAGCTACCCATTGCTCTCCGCCCGCAGGCCCGCGCCTACGGTGGCCGGTAGTCTTCACTCGACTCCCGACGCCCGGGGCGTCTCCCGCGGCGGCTGGGACGGGAGGCTCTCTCCCTCATCCGTCCCGCCACCTCCTTCGCTAGCATGACTGCTTCGCAGAAGGAGGCGACTGCCTCCCACTCCCTCTCGCTCCGGACCATGGCTTGCACCAGGTCCGGGCGCGAGAGGCCGCCGCCGCTGCCGATCGCCTCTACGAGGACACGGCGGTGCTCCGCCCAAGCGGGGCAGACCTCCACCGTGTCCTCTGGGCGATCCTGGCAATGGTGACACCCGGGCGTTTCCTCCCGCCTGATGATGTGCAGGAACCTCCCGAAACTTCCGTGTCCGGTGAGGACCTGCGTCAGGCGGTAGGTGAGGGCGCCGTGGCGCCTCTAGCCACTCCTCAAAGAGGGGTCTTATCGCCGCTATCGCGGCGTGCCCTGCGCTGGGTTGCGACAGTCGCTCTTTCCATGTCGCCATGAGATCGAGCCGGAGGTCCGTCTGCACCGCAGCAATTTGCCGCGGGAGCGGACTTTCCCCCCGGCGTAGTGCCTCCGCGCGCCACTCATACAGGCGCGCGAGGACTATCGCCTCCAGATCCCATGGCGGCAGTCCGGCAAGGAGGCTTGCCGCCTCGCGCGAGATCGTGCGGTAGCCGCGGATGAGCCTTACGGCTACCACCTTCTGGGGCGCGTTCAGGTAGTGGGCGGCTCGCCGCCGCAGTGAACGCGCCCACACCGGGGCCCCGTATAGGGCCATGGACCGCACGACCCCCGCGTAAAGCCTCCGGCAGGAGGCGTTTGGCCCCCTCAGGTTGGGCAAGAGCCGCTTGAAGGCGGCCCCAGCCCGTTCCAGTTTGGGGGCGTGGAAATGCCCTTAGACTTCCTTAGTACGGGAACCAGTGTCGCCAAACTCATACACTTGCAAATTAAAATGAACATTTCAATACACAGAAAACGATGATATAATTGGCTACTAATTATAAATGCAACTTTGGCGAAAATTTTATTTATTGTTGTTCAAAATTAAATCTTATTACAACTCCTGAGTGTTGTTTTTATTTTACATGTCAAAATCAATGAAGTCCATTTTTCCGTGTAACAATCAAATTCGAGCAATCCACAACGAGTTCAGCTACTCAACGCTAGAGGGCGCTGTAACCAATTTACTCTATTAGCACCCTAAAGCATTGAAATAGATGTCATATTCGTATGCACTTGTTATCTATTTTTCTACTCAGATGAGGACAAGATATCGATAATTTAATGTCGATGTTTGTACAATGTAATAATTAAAATCTTTTATCTTATGTAACGGACCAAAGTCCGATTAGTATAAAAGGTAAAATGGTTAAATGAAACGATAAATAGTGAATTTGAACTACCTATTTATTGTCCTTGAAATAAAACATATTTGTTTAATAATTGTCGGAATTGCGTTATCTTTTTAAAAATCTGTAGCCTATTTTTGAAGTTTGTAAATTATTTTCATAAAAATGCTTTGAACAGATTGTATGTACTTGATTTTGACGGCATCCAATTCTGTCTTCCCGCAGCTTCTATCCATTTCTCCTTGGTAAAAGGATCTTTGGGAAAACTGAAATATTTACGTACTTTATTAGTATTAATTATTTTTGAGGCCTACGTCCAGCTATGAATGAATGATTGGTTTATTTGTCAGAATATAAGCACTCAAACTCAAACCATTTATTTCAATTAATCGAGAAGAACGACAACGAGTATATAATATGTCATGGTAACGTGTAAGTTTCACTATATAAATACACATTTTATTATTTTATCGATACCGAACTATTTGAATGTGTCCCATCCCTAATCGAGTAGCGTCGAAGTTTCTAGAATGTATACGATGATATTCAAGACAGCGAGCAAGTTGATTTAGACTTTGAACAATGGACATAAGGTAGTTTTTAGTTCGCAACAAAGTAATAAATATGGTTTTGTCAATAAAAACAAATTTATTGAAATATATCATAGTTTTATACTTACCGGTGATACGATACACCTCCGCAAGATACATTTTTTGTCCTGCTATCGTTTTTGCATGTAAAAATTGCACATTATGGCATATTTGTAATATTTTTCGTTACGTTGGAGACGTCATGTCACAGCAAGTAGCTAATCCCGACTGAGCCGGTGTTGCGGAGCTCCGCATAATTGTGACACACGCGCGATAGCTGCGTGGCACTTCCACTGTTTTTTCTATTCCGTGGTAGCTAAGTCTGAACGGGTTGGAACGATCTGCGTTTGTAGCGCCATCTATTTTTTTAGAGATGATAACTCAAGTTACTAGAAACCGTAAATCAGAGTCAGGGTCAGGATGACTGGACCAAGAGCGATTTTTGAAGTTTGAGCAATACCAAGTTTTAGTACCAATTTGGTACTATTTGCTACCAGTGTTATAACTAGTTCATCTTTTCATTAAAATTTAGTACCTCATTGGTACTAAACTAGATGTCCTGTATCAATGAAACACTTGACTAAAAATCAATCGATTGTCAATTAATTTAGAAAATTGTATATTTTTATGCAGATGGGATCGCGTAGGTGTGGTGCTGGTGCAGTAGGTCGGTGCTGGTCAATGTAGGCAGAATACTCGGTCTGTGGTAGTCATCAGGTAGATCAGCAGCGTACTTCCCACCTGAATGCGACCAAACGTTTTTGTAGACGATTTAATTTAAGACAGTTCTATACAGTTTAAATGAACAATTCAATGGAATATTGTCGAAGTCGATTATTAAAACCGTAACTGGCCTACTCTATGCTACTCAATGGCTCAAATGGCCAACCATGCCGAAAAAGAAATGTCTATAGACTTGGCTTGGCGGAGTGCGATGGAGTGGAGAGGGAAGAGAAAACTTGGGAAGAACGGAATCAATGAACGTCGCAAAAGTGCTTGGAAAGACACTTCATTTAAAGAAAGAAAGAAACATATTTTATTCTGCACAAACAAAACAAGAAACAAGAAGTGCAAGCAAGTTGTTGTATTTACAAGTACAACTCGAAATTATATAATCTGTAAGTACACGCCGTTTTAACGAGTAAATGTTTAGAAAAGTTGGAACTACCATTAGTAGTATAGTTTATAATAATTCGTCGCACAGCAATCTTATTATTCGACGTTTCTTCTCTCAGTCAAGAAATATGCAGATGGGATTTCATTTTTTAGTTGTCTTGTGATTACTATAACCTATTTTACCGCTTTTTCCTGAATATAACCTATAGTGAAACCTCGTTTGCCATTTTGTCGAACGTCCGTTGTCTGATTTGGAACATGCATAACTGGGTAAAATACAATTTACGGTTCTTGGTAGTATAGCCTAGTATAAAATATTTGGGACGAATAACAGTCTTCTTTTTTCCATCGTTTTTACATAAAATTATGCCTTTGTGTGTAAAATACAGTTGAACTGAAGGTGCAAAGACATATTAGTAATTATTTTACTCTTTCTCTGTATACCTTTCTAAATTTAACCTTCTAACCATTTCTGGACTCACCAGTCCAACTGATCAAACAAGACGTCATTGAGCCTGATTATAACCTTTTTTTATTTTAGATCGGAACTCATGATGGTTTCTTCCACTGTGACGAAGTACTTGCGTGCTACATGCTCAAGCCTTGTCCCCTCTACCAAGATACTGTCATCGTCAGAACCCGCGATACAGCCAAGCTCAACGAATGTGACATGGTAGTTGACGTAGGAGCAATCTTTGACCATGAGAAGAAGCGATATGATCATCATCAGAGGGAGTTCAATGAAACCCTATATCATTGGCAATAGATAGTTTACCCCATAGAGTAAAGTAATATATCGGGTATAGAGAGCCCCCTTGCAGACTTTGTTGAAGACCGCTAATGTCAATTGATCGGATAAATACCGTCATCTATTATCGCCATCCGCATACTTATTTAAGTATAGCCTAGCTATAGGTACTACCTAAGCAACAGTGCCTATACTTTAGCTCCCTTACTAATTTACTCGTTTTCAAAATCATTGTAAAACTTGTTTTTAATTTGATAAAGTTTTACAATGATTTTGTGAATAATGAGAAAGAAAATAACTTGCTTGAAAAAAATGCTAAGCCATAATTTACCGAACGTATTTTTTTCACTTTAGACCAACTTTTTCATAACTTTCATCACAGTTACGAAGCTGATTATTTTATGCATAAAAGTACTACTCTCTCTTTTTTCACACTTCTCTTCAAAATCATAATATTTTAAATCTTTTGTAAGTAAATTGTTTCGGACTCCTTTCAATAAATGTGGAACATCAAATAGAGGGATTATTTTTGTTTTGCCTATTTCAATTACATCGTTCTTCCATTCCTTTACTTCTCTTAAATATTTTTTTCTAGTATCACCTACCAGGTCATTTATAACACTAACATTGACTGTGCTTTGATCACAAACAGTACATATGGCCTTCAATCCCGTACTAGGTACATATTTAATTACTTTCTGCAAAATTTATTTTAATTGTGCCTTATTCATGGAGTTGATGAAATAATATGCGACGGGTTGCTTAAATTTCTTTCTTAATCCCTTCACCATGAAGACTCAATTAAATTTTGTCTGAAGTATTAACTTCATCATCAATAATTTCAGCGTAGTTATGAGAGAAATATTCATGAGTGTATTGTTTTTATATTTAATTTTAAAGCCCTGTGATCCTTCAGGGAATATATTTGCAGTTGTATATGGTTTCATTCCAAATGCTGCAACAGGATCCTAATACTAAGCCTATGCCGTCTGTCTGTCTATAACAGGGCTGTTTATTACGGTTCTAAAGAACCGTAATAGCTAGCCAGTTGAAATTTGCACAGAATAGATATTGCTATGGCCACTACCATGAATTCATGAGTTATTAAAAATTATAATAATACTAAAAAGTCCAAACCCAGAAATGTGTGGGGATATGGAACGGAACCATTAGTGCACAAGTCCTACTCTCACTTGGCCAATGTTTTTTTTTTTTGTCTTATTTTATTTGTGTAAAAACAACGACATAAAAGCAATAAATAATTGGAATTAATATTATGTAAGTACCTGTCAGTGTTGGTTTGAATGTAGCAAGTGAAAACTTAACTCACCAGGAAATCACAAAACGTCGGTTATTTGGTAAGTGTTTATTAATTTCACCCAAGTACGAAGACCGCGCGCAACAAACCGCGCGCGAGGCCGGTGTAGTGACAATTCCCCGTCAGTCAACACTTCAACTTTTAATTATTGCAATGAATAATAATGGTAGTGTCGTGAGCGCATCACGGGCCGATTCCTCGCATAAATATTTAATGAACTGTATGAAATTTTCCAGCTTTTCTTATTCAACGTTCATGTCATGACAAGAAAACGTTTTCGCTCCTTTTTTTCTTCTTTGACACTGACACTGACATCAAGCCATGAATAAGATTGTCAACATTTTATATGCTTGAGTACGAGGCTTTTGACTACGTTGTATGTTTATTTTATGTCCTCCTTTATTTGAAATGTGTGTTAAAATAATTATGTTTTATATTAATATAGATACTATATAATACTTTATCGTATTATTATTTACCTTATATGTTATTTGCTTTCATTCGGCCTTTTCTGACAGTACACGCGCCCCCGCGTGTTTCGATAGTATTACAATAATTTTATAAAAAGTAAAAAGTAAGCTAAGTGCTCTTAATATGATCTTAAAACATCTAGATAGGAACAAATACAATATTTTTATCATATTACAATCGTTAGTGTAATTACTGAATATGAAACAAAAATAATTAAAAGCCCTTGTACATATTGGTTATTGTTGAATCAATGTTATTATTGAATCACATTCTTATGACTTATTTAAAAATGATTCGTAACATTTAATGAATCAATAGACTCGCCATGCAAAGATATCAAAAATAGGGTAAGACCACGTACTATCAATCGCATAGAACGCCACACAGTGCACAGGGCTGGTAACGCCACACAGGGCTAGTAACGCCACACAGGGCTAGTAACGCCACATAGGGCTAGTAACGCCACACAGGGCTAGTAACGCCACACAGGGCTAGTAACGCCACACAGGGCTAGTAACGCCACACAGGGCTAGTAACGCCACACTGGGCTAGTAACGCCACACAGGGCTAGTAACGCCACACAGGGCTAGTAACGCCACACAGGGCTAGTAACGCCACACAGGGCTAGTAACGCCACACAGGGCTAGTAACGCCACACAGGGCTAGTAACTTAGTAATGTTTAATCAACAATTTAAGCAACACATAAACAATATTTATTTAATTCTAGTCTGTACTACTATTATTCGAATCACTATCTATAGGATCATTAGAAAACACCAACCAGGGGTGTATTTTATCAACCGCAAATATAGCTTTGTACATTGGTTTACCTGTCTTTTTGGTTATAGGGGTATCTTCGATCTCATACCTATCGTTTCCTAAAACCTTAACAACTCTATATGGTCCACTACACTTAGGAATTAATTTCTTTGATTGCCCCGGCACCGAAGATCCTATTTCACGCTCAACGCGAACAAGGTCTCCAATTTTGTAAGTATGAGCAGTCTTACGCCTTTTATCAAAATTTGTTTTTTGTTTCATTTGCTGACTTTCAATGCGCTCTTTAACCTCAACTCTAATTTCATCACGATCTTCGCATCTATTGACTTCCGACACAACAGAATTCATTGCACCGTCCGATGCTCCAGTAGGTGCGACGCCGAACAAAACTTCAGCCGGGCTTTTTCCGGTAGCCTTGTTTACGGTGTTGTTAAGGCCCCATTGAACACGGGGTATCATACTATCCCATTCATCATCAGGACGTTCATGATTAATTGCAGTGAGAGCGTCAATAATCGATCGATTGTAACGCTCGATCTGACCATTTGCCCTGGGTGTAGCGACCGCGTTTATTATATGTTTAATATCTTTCTCTTTTATGAAATTGCAAAATTCACGGCTAGTAAAACTAGTCCCCTTATCAGTAATTAGTTTGCGCGGCACTCCAAAGATAGAAAAGTATTCATCAAAGACACTAATGGTCGTTTTGCTTTTGCAGTTTTTTACGGGTTTTATGTAAATAAATTTTGTGAATGAGTCAATAATTGCAAGAATATAGGAATTTCGCTTTTTGCTTAGAGGAAGTGGCCCGCAATGGTCAGCGTGCAGCATTTCAAATGGCTTGTCAGGTTTTGGTATTGGATGAAGTAGACCTTCCTTTGGTCCACCAGGCAGTTTATTATGTGCGCAATTCAGACAAGCTCTACAATATTTTTTAATGAAGCGGCGCATATTTTTGAACCAATATACTTTTCGTACTCTTTCGTAAGTCTTGTCAAAGCTGAAATGACCAACGTCATCGTGATTACTCTTGACAATTTGCCACCTTACTGACTTCGGAACCACCCACAACAGCCTGACAGTATCATCTTTTTTTACTACGCGGTACAATTTATTATTTTTAATTGTAAAATTATTTTTGACTTCTATAACATTTGCACTTTCCGGGTCTTTGATAATTTCTACAATTCGTTGTAATTCGCTGTCAGATTGTTGCACGGTTTGAAGCCACCTTTCGTCGGCCACATCAATTTTGTTTACGTCCCATTGTATGTTAAAAACTTGATCATCGTCGTCGCGGAATGGAGGGTTTTCTGCTTGAATAGGATTCCTGCTCAGGGCGTCTACGTGTGTCATTTTAGCCCCTGCACGATACTCTATTGTAAAATTAAATTCTTGCATTGCAATCCACCATCTCGCGACCCGAGGTATTAAATCTCTTTTAGTCATGGTACTTTTGATCGCATTACAGTCCGTAACTAGTTTAAAAGACGTGCCGAGTAAATATACCCTGAATCTATTCAGAGCTGTAATAGCGGCAAGGGTCTCCAACTCATACGAGTGAAACTTTTGTTCTTCAGGCGAAGTCTGCCGACTGTAGTAAGCAATAGGTTGGAGACCCCTATCGCCATCTTGTAAAAGAATCGCGCCTATGCCCAATTTACTGGCATCTGTATGTACTTGAAGGGTGGCCTTAGGGTCATATAAGGCAAGAACTGGACGGCTTATTAATCTCTCCTTCAGAGTTTCGAAAGCGTTCATTTGTTCCTGACCAAAGTGCCACGGTTCATTCTTTTTAGTAAGAACCGTAAGCGGTCGTGCTATTGCCGAAAAATTTCTAACAAACCTACGAAAATAACTTGCCAGTCCTACAAACTGGCGAATTTCATGGACGTTTTTAGGAACAGGGAACGACTTTACTGCCTCAATTTTCAGCTTTCCTGGTCGAATTCCATTTTCAGAAATTTCATATCCTAAATACTCGATATTTTTTTGAAAGAATACGCATTTTTTTGGATTTAATGTTAATTTTGCGTTCCTTAATAATTGAAATACCTTGTCCAGTTTATCTAAACCTTCCTGTATTGTGCAAGAAGGAATCAGTAAGTCATCCATGTAGGCTAAGGCTAAATTTTGTTCAGCACCATTTAACATAGAATTTATTGCCCTCTGAAAAACACTTGGTGCATTGGCTAGTCCGAACGGCATACGATTATATTCATATAATCCGTCCGGGGTAATAAATGCCGTAAGGTGTTTGCTCTCCTCTGCTACAGGCACTTGATAATAACCTGACGCGAGGTCCAAACTCGAAAAGAAACTATTCCCGCCTAAACTATCTAATCTGTCTTCTATTCGGGGTAGCGGATATTTATCCTTCAGAGTTTTTCGGTTCAAAGCGCGATAATCAATACATAAGCGCTTTTGCCCGTTCTTTTTATTTACTAACACCACTGGGCTCGCATAGGGGGAAGAACTCTCACGAATGATTCCATTCTGAAGAAGGTCACCTATGATTTCAGATAACTGTTCTTTTTCTCTTAATGACATACGATATGGGTTATACACGACTGGTATATCATCTTTAACCTTGATCACCATCTCTGTCAAGTTGGTCTTACCTAACTCTGACAGATTTAAAGCAAAACAATCCCTGTATTTACCCAATAGCTGGTAAAACTTCTTTTCAACTTCAATCGACAGTTTGGTACCGACCTGAATTTCTCCCAAAGGTAAGGTGTTTGTTTCTAAAGTTGTACGAGTCGTTAATCCGATATAAGGTTCTGGAAGTTCTTCATAACCAATACCCCTGGCTAATAACTGGTCTTTAGAAATTTCCAAAAGATTTTTATCTAGATTGGAAATCATGATATAACCTTCATTATTTTGAAAGTTATATAATCCTGACAAAACCTTATATTTCTTTGAGTCACTACAGCAGTAACTAGTTGGGACAAAAAGGGACCCCGAATGTTCTGGTGATGTTTTGACTTCAATGGGTGCGGTCGTACAAGGTGAAATAGTAAATGTATCTAACGAAACAAGTTTAATCTTAATAGAAGGTTCAAGACAGTTTGTATCAGGTGCTTCATAAAATATCAGACTATTAGATGTTTTGTACATTACTAAGTTAGGCAATTCCGTAAATGTTTGTCCAATAATTATGTCACAAGGCATGTACTCATCTGCAATGACTATCAAATCAACTTTCGCACAAACATCATCAACCACTACTGTACCCTTGATAGAGCCTAAAGGCTTGACAGTCACATTGCCGAACCCTCTAAGATTTGGAAGCTCTCTGTCAGTTTGATAATCGCCATAGATTTCTCTAGCCAAACTTTCTTTCACAAGAGTACAATTACTGCCTAAATCCACGAAAGCTTGTTTTTCGAAACCATCTATTTTAATGTTTTTGAAATATTTGTCACTATTAGTACCATGAAAAGCAATTCGCATTACAGACTTGTCATTAGGTGGAGCAGCAATTTGTAATAAATTATTGGAATCATTACTACTCTCCGACGGATTCCCATAATTTAGACTTCTATTACTTCGACATTCCTTGGCTACATGACCCACTCTCCGACAGATGCTACACTTCTTCATTGGTTTTGTACATTTAGTTCGAATATGTCCAGGTTCTCCACAATTGAAACAGGTTATTCCCGGTTTTAAAACATCAGCATTATTGGATACTGAGTTTGGCTGCGAATGTTGCGATGCATTATCTTTAACCCATGGTACTCTACGCCTTTGCATTGCATGACCGTCACTTTGTACTAAAGTCTTCAAATATGAAAACAGTTGCTCTGGATTCCCAAACCGACATGCATTTGCACTCATCCTTATAAATTTGTCATCTATGCCGTGTACCAGACACCCTACTGCTTTATGTCCACTAATTTCACATTTATTAATCAAAACCATCTTTTCAAAATAATAAACATCCAATGGTTGACCTATTCTACAACGTACTTGCAACATTCGTTGAAGGAGGTCACCATAATTCTCAGTGGAAGGAAACGCAGATTTCAGTTTTTCTGTCCATTGTTCCCAGCTGAAGAGAAGGGAAGGGAGTCCCTGATACCATCGCTTAGCAAGTCCTGACAATTTAGCTAAAGCGTAATGACAAATCTGCGTCTCGTTCCAGGAGTATATAGTCGCACATTCGTTTACTTTATGTATCCAAGATTCAACGTTTTGAGAGCCATCACTAGGATCGAATTCGGGAATAACATTTATGTGTGTAAATGATTGTGTGGGAATTGAAAAATTGTTTGAAGAGGTACCGGCACTATTTGACTGTTGTGGCCTTTCCACTAAAGGAGGTGTTTTCGTATGTGATCTATTTGATCCGTAGTAAGACCTAGATGATTTTGATTTTTTACTTTTCTTTGAATGCTTATGATAACGTTTCTCATTATAATGCCTAGATCGTTCTTTAGATCTTTTACTTTGCTTATAGTGTTTACTACTAGACGCTGATGAGGAAGTAACCGTACTTGTACTAGTCGAATAGCGACGGCGACGATGTTTCGACAAATGACGCTTACGCGATCGTGAACGTCTTTCAGACCCCATAGTTAATGATTCGAATTAACTTAAAATTAATTTTACAAATTAAGAATGCTTTAACCTTCAACAAAACAATGAAATAACTTTAATCTACCAGCGTAACGTAATAGTTTAACAGAATTTGAATATCTTATTATTAAAACAAGTTCAGTCCAATTATTTTCAAATATGATGATATGATGAATTCAGTAGTTGTAGGACGTTTCACTCTTTTGTTTTTCAAATTACTCTCGTTACGCATGAAATTAATTCGCGTAAACACTTGTTTGAATATAAAAATTGTTATCACACACTTATCTCACACCTCTGCCATCATAAGCTTCTTAAAACCTTCATCTTTCGGAGTAGGTAGATTTGGATAACTCACAGTTTACGCCGTCAGGAATCAGCCTTTCAGGCTTCAGGGCAGGCTTCCACTTCCGATTGAAAACTTAACTCACCAGGAAATCACAAAACGTCGGTTATTTGGTAAGTGTTTATTAATTTCACCCAAGTACGAAGACCGCGCGCAACAAACCGCGCGCGAGGCCGGTGTAGTGACAATTCCCCGTCAGTCAACACTTCAACTTTTAATTATTGCAATGAATAATAATGGTAGTGTCGTGAGCGCATCACGGGCCGATTCCTCGCATAAATATTTAATGAACTGTATGAAACTTTCCAGCTTTTCTTATTCAACGTTCATGTCATGACAAGAAAACGTTTTCGCTCCTTTTTTTCTTCTTTGACACTGACACTGACATCAAGCCATGAATAAGATTGTCAACATTTTATATGCTTGAGTACGAGGCTTTTGACTACGTTGTATGTTTATTTTATGTCCTCCTTTATTTGAAATGTGTGTTAAAATAATTATGTTTTATATTAATATAGATACTATATAATACTTTATCGTATTATTATTTACCTTATATGTTATTTGCTTTCACAAGGCTGCTTTCTTCATTCACAGGTTCAGGAGCAAGTAACTGTTTGCCTGCTTTATTAGGTGATTAGTATGTGGTTTTTCTTATGATGTCAAATTTAACACTAAATTAATTATTACATTTTTTAAATTTGTGAACTGCCATATTTTAAGCAGTACAACATTTTGACACTTCCCTGTATTTATGTTCTCGAAGTAGCTGTGTTTGTAAAGAACAATCTAAATCGTTTTGAACGTTTGACCGATGTATTTCCAAGAAATAGGCGAGACAATACAAAATTAAATCAGGTATCGTGTCAAACAAGTATGATGCGCAAAAGCATTTTTTACATGGCCCCAATTGTTTATAATAAATTGCCACGTGCTTGGAAAGATTTGAAAACGGTGCAATTCAAAAGTAGACTTCGAAAATTATGAATAGCTAAAACTTACTAGTGTATGTTGTTCAGTAGCAGGGTTTACACAATTAAACACGAACTATAATTCACACTCAAGTCTGTATTTAGGCAGAGCAACTTCCTTAACATCATTTTACAATATCATCCGATAGACAAGATTTGCCTCCCTTTTTCTACACTTTCCCGCCATATTCTAATCAACTGTCAGTGCATTACTTAATATGTTAAGAATACTAAATTATTGTTATAAAAATCAAATAAATGACTTATTACGGGAAAATAAATACAAAGAATATTATTTAGATATTATTGAGAAGATTTGAAAGTAATTTAGGAATAATTAAGCAACTACTACGTCATAACCGTCGAGTATCTATTTGGTACTTGTTAACATGTAACTGAGTTTTTAACGGACAAAACTTTTTCTGAATACCTGTAATTTTTAAATTAAGTAATTATTATTTTACATATTACCTATGACCTGGAATTTTAATGTATGTTTGTTTATTTATGTTTTGACCACGATTTTTATTCTTATATAATTTTAATGTTAATGACAATTTAAATTTTTGACTATTTTATTTAATGTAGGTATATTGTTATAATTAAGTTAGTTCTAATGACAATTTCAATTTTAATAATTTTATTTATTGAATGTAATAATTAATTCAATGTTTTAATGAGAATTTCAATTTTAACAATTTTGTATAATGAAAATGTTTGCATGTCGAATGGTGAAATATGGCAGAACTCTGATTTATACCTACTACTATCTACTCATGTATTACCAATATTTGCAAATAAATTATATTCTATTCTATAGTGATCTAAGTGTTTTTTTTTTTCGTATAACTAAGAATATTCGCTTTCTTTAATAAAACATATTGATAAATATTTGTTCCTTATTTATTTAAAACTCATAATAAATACATTTAACTAAAAAAATATAATGTATAGCTCATACATTTCGAACAACAACGCTCAACGCATTTCCTCAATTTTCTCAGAAACATTGTGCTCTAGATCACTCTGGTTCCAGGGTCGTCATTTATCAAATCTTCGCTGTGCTGCAATCGTAATTATTACGCAGCTTTTGTAATCTACATAAACATTTGCAAATAATTTTATTACGCGTTTTAATTAAACGCGCGCGTTTGCGCGCGCGTTTAATTAAATCATTAAGTACTGAAATTATACTAAGATTCAATATTTTATTTATTTTTTAGTCAAATTACATTTTAACGATGGTGACGCCATCTGTGGGGACATAAAGTAACTAATTGTTTTGGATGGGGATAAAAGATGTCGCATTTTGAAGAAAATGTCCCATAATCTGTCACTATAGGGAATTGTCCTACCCCTGGTTTACCCGCTGCAATGGTGATGAGTAAGGTCATTAACAAATTTTGAACAATGTTTTGTAAGTCGCCGCTGGAACCGTTCATTTAAAATTTAAATTAATACTATTCAGTAGAATAACCGAACCATTCCTCGATATCATTCAAGTTTTATTGCAACGACTGTAGCATTTTTAAAATGAAGTTCTACTAGTATCGCCATCTATTAGTTACAAATAATATGTAACTCTAAGTCTCAACGGGCTGGAACGATCGGCGTTTGTAGCGCCATCTATTTTTTAAAAGATGATATTTTACAAAAAACCGTAAATTAGAGATGTCCTGTATCAATGAAACAACAATACAACACAACACTTGACTAAAAATCAATCGATTGTCAATTAATTTAGAAATTATATATTTTTATGCAGATGGGATCGCGTAGGTGTGGTGCTGCTGCAGTTATTCGGTGCTGGTACAGTGTAGGCAGAATATTCGGTCTGTGGTAGTCATCAGGTAGATCACCATCAGCAGCGTACTTTCCATCTGAATGCGACCAAACGTTTTTTTGTAGACGTTTTGATTTAAAACAGTTCTATACATTTTAAATTAAAAATTCAATGGAATATTTTCGAAGTCGATTATTAAAACCGTAACTGCCCTACTCAATGCATCACTGGCCAACCATGCCGAAAAAAAAAAATTATAGACTTGGCTTGGCGGAGTGCGGCATAGATACTTCATTTACAAGTACAACAACGTGAAATTGTTTAGTCTCTAAGTACGTACACGCCGTTTTAGCGAGTAAATGTTTAGAAAAGTTGGAACTACCATTAGTAGTATAGTTTATAATAATTCGTCGCACAGCAATCTTATTATTCCACGTTTCTTCTCTCAGTCAAGAAATATGCAGGTGGGATTTAATTTTTTTAGTTATCTTGTGATTACTATAACCTATTTTACCGCTGTTTCCTGAATATAACCTATAGTGAAACCTCGTTTGCAATGTTGTCGAACGTCCGTTGTGTCTGATTTAGAACCGTAAATTGTATTTTACCCAGTTATGTACTGGGTAAAATACAATTTACGGTTCTTGGTAGTATAACTAGTATAGCCTAGTATAAAATATGTACAGACGCCAGCAGGTCAAGCTACCCGAAACTGTCAAATTTTCCTAATCAACCTTGAACCTTAATGCTTTAGCTATAAAGTTGAAAATCTATTAAAGAAATTTGACAGATTGTAGTAACTTGATGTGCTGGCGTCCGTACTTACCATGCAAAGCGAAAGAAGCAATAGGACGTGGCAACAACAATCGTCTTTTTTTCCATCGTCTTTGTATGCAAAATACAGTCAACTGAAGGTGCAAAGACATTAGTAAATAGATATTTGTTGGCGGTTGAAGTGACAGCTTCGCACACTGAAAGATCATAATTGAAAAAAATCAAATTCTGTTTTACTCTTTCCTTTCTAAAGTTAACCTTCTAACCATTTCTGGAATCATCAGTCCAACTGATCAAACAAGACGTCATTGAGCCTGATTATAAACTTTTTTATTTTAGATCGGAACTCATGATGGTGTCTTCCACTGTGATGAGGTACTTGCGTGCTACATGCTCAAGCTTTGTCCCCTGTACCAAGATGCTGTCATAGTCAGAACGTTTTTGTTGGAAAAGAAAATCAAATAGACCTTAATTCAATTTGCGGGGCTCCGCATCGCTGTCAGTGTGGTCACCATGGCCTATCCTGCAATAGGAGCATAGGCCGGATAGCATGGCATGCCACTATTAATGACATCATCCGTCTTGCTCTTGTCACTGCTGGGGTGCCAACGACCTGCCATGTGACGATGGGAAGCGACCAGACGGAATGACCATAATGCCTTGGAAGTTAGGCAGACCTTTGGTGTGGGATGCAACGTGTGTCGACACCCTTGCGCCATCCCATCTTCCTAGCACTGTGGGCTGTGCTGGAGCGGATGCTGCTGGTGTAGAAAACCTCAATGGCGAAAATATTCCAACCTGATTGGGAGTTATATGTTCGAGCCGTTTGGGGTTGAAACACTAGTCGAGTCAAAGTCAAATCATTGTAAAATCATTTATTTCAAATAGGCACATAGAAGGCACATTTGGATGTCAAAAAAAACCAGGGCCATGGGGTCCCAGTGCCCACTTGGTTTTTTGAGATAACGCCAAGCAGTTAGTTGTCTCTTCACGTGACCAGAGGGCTGGCCTGTTTCTGGCCAAAGAATTAGTATCGCCATACAATGTGGCAACGCTGCCAGCCTTTTGGGCACTGTTCCTGTTGACAGCGATGCAGACAAGTTTTTTGATGCCCTATGATTATTTTGCTTATTTTTTCACATGTACATATTATTATTTAACATATGTAACTGGGTTGTGAAGGTCAGATTGGCAGTCGCTCCATGTAAAATACTGTTAGCCAGCTGTATCTGGTTAGATGGGAAGGCGATTCCAACATAGTTGGGAAAAGGCTAGGCAGATGATGTTGATGATAACATAATTTGTAAGCAAGCATTTTCTAGAAAAGTAAGAAAAAGAAAAATATGTTCATTCGTCACAGTAACACATGCATACAAAAAGATAATAAACTCGAGTATGTAAACAGATAAATAAAACAAAGTAGATCTACATATCACAAAACAGAAATAGTTGGCAGCTGCACGTCATGACTGTGACTAGCTCGGCATGATGCAGTAACAATTAAGTGGAATAATTATGTTCTTGTACATTATTTATAAGTTGATATGTCATGTTCTGCCGAGCCTTTTCCCAATTATGTTGGGGTTGGCTTCCAGTCTAACCAGATGCAGCTGAATACCACTATTTACATGGAGCAACTGCCTATCTGACCTCCATAACTCACTTATTGGGTAATACAATACCCGTTGGTAAGACTGGTTGTCAGACTTTCGGGCTTTTGATGATTCATAATGACTGTCAAAGGGATCTTTGACAGTCATTATGAATCAAATGATGGCCGGGACCGACAGCTTACCATGCTTTCCGAGGCACGGAGGGGTCTTGGTATGTAAAGATGGTCACCCATCCACTTACCAAAAGTGGCCACCGTATCTTAACATAATCAATCAAACCTGTTCGGCTGTTATTACTTGATATTTATTAAAACAATATAATCTTTATTGTCTGCGTAATCAAGTGAAATTTTGCTAATCAATGATTTGATGCTGGACTCCAGTGAAGTTCTCTTATTATAAACAGTTTTTACAATAGGTACCTTTAATCATTATTATAACTTCCTTTCCTCAGATTAAGTTCTGCGGGCTTAGTCTACACTTACTACGGTGAAGAAGTCATACAGCAGCTCGTCCCAAAAAATGTTACTCTCAAATCAACTGATCTGGTTGTAATTTACAAGAAAGTGTACCAAAACTTCATTGAAGAAATTGATGCTATCGATAATGGTGTTCCAATAGCTGCAGAAGAACCGAGGTACAAAATACGTACAAATCTAAGCAGTCGAGTTGCACGATTGAACCCAGAATGGAACTCTAATCAACATATTAATTTAGATGAAGTATTCAACAAAGCTATGGAACTAGTGAGTGAAGAGTTTCTGTATGCTGTCAAGTATTTTATATCTGTATGGCTTCCTGCACGGGATTATGTTAGGTCTGCATTGGAAAATCGATTCGAAATTCACAAATCTGGACAGATTATCGAATTTACTGAGAGGTTTCCTTGGAAAGAACATTTGTTTGATTTAGAAGAAGAAATGAACATAGGACATGAAATTAAATTTGTACTATTTAATGATAAACCAAACTCGTGGAGAGTGCAAGCAGTTCCAGTAAATCCTACCAGCTTTGTAACTAGGTGAGTTACCATTCGGAAGTAGCCTCCTTGACCGTGATGGTCAAGAAGGCGGCCGCCGAGCGGGATCGAGAGACGGCTGATCCTGCTCGGAGAAGGAGGCGTCGGGGAGGCAACCGCCTTGGCGCCTAATACGCCGAAACCCGCTTACTAATTAAAGTAGGTGGACCTTTGGGGTCGCGGGCGCATAGAGTCGGGACTCTGTCCGCCTACCAAGCGACCCCAAGGAAGACAGTGGCACAGTGGTCACGTGCTGCCGTGCATAGCGAGGCTTAGGGGAGGCCCCTTTGCAGTCTCCCCAGGGATGTGCCTTACAGGCGTTGCGCAGGGGTGGTTCTGGAATTAGTCTTAAGAGGAACAGGGACCACCCCTACGTGCGGATGGTGATCACCGGGGTTGTTTTAGTGAGGTAAAAATCCCACACTCCCCGATCTCACTCCGGAGGTCGGGTGCCTTTGGAAGGTATCCCAAAGGCACCCGACAAAAGGTAAAAAAAATGTGAGTTACCATTATTTTAATACATTCTTATCGATCATTCATCACATTCATCTTCACATGACAATATTTAAACTAGCAGTGTTTATTGCCACTTAATCAGTTATCAACATTTTTGAGTGACCATTTGTAACAAAAAGGTCCTAAGAAGTTTTTGGTTGCAATGGAATTTGAACTTTGTTAAGTATGTAATATACATTCAGTTTGTTCTCCATAACTTGAAAATTATCTCAAACTAGCTTCTGCCTGCGACCCCGTCTGTCCGTCGTAAAATTTCTTGTTCCCCCGACCCACCTGTCGCATCTCGTCGCCTGCCCGCGCATTACTTCGCGTACTTTTTTCTTCGGTACGAAATCGCCCATCGCTATTGATTGTACAGTTTTTAGTTTTCCGACGGCGTTTTCCAAGCACACGGCTTCTCACAATTCCTCGCGTTCCTGCGGTATCTGAAATGCCATTTGCATAGTCAATCGGGGTCGTTCGGTGTCTTTGACTCTTCGGAGAAGATCTCCTAGATCTTGACCTGTAATCGCCCTGACCACGTCCTCGTCGAGTTGCACTGCGACGTTGCTGATTCACCTCCCCTCGAAGGGGGGCTACCTCTAGGTTGAGCTTCTGCATCTCCGTGAGTATCTCGTTCACCGGGACCTGACTGCTGCTGCTTCCTGCATTGGCTGTTGTTGATTTCCGCTATGTCGCCACTGCGTATATTTTCCATGACCTTGTAGCCTTGCCTTTTCCTTCATTGCGTTGTCCGTGTCTATGTTTGCTAGATAGTCTAGGGTTTGGTCGTGGCTGACGGTTAGGACTGCTCGGGTAGAAGTTGGAAGACGAAAAATCCACAAATGGCGTAATGTATCTTCTGATGTTTTTGCGTTGAGATCTAAATCACGCATGCGTCGTAACAACTGTGTTGGCTTTTGCGTTCCTAGTTCCATCTCGCTTACTAATTTTTGGAACTGTCTTTCTGCACTCTCTTCGAAAACGTGTAACAGTTGCTCTTTTAATATGTTGTACTTATCTGTTTGCGGGGGCGATACAACAATGTCACTAACCTGTTTCAGTGCTTCCCGATCTAACCTTGCGACCACAAAATCGTATCTTGCTTAGTCACCAAGATTTTGCGGCGCCAGCACACTCTTCACTTGAGCGAACCACATCCTCGGCATATCCACCCACAACATCGGTACACGTGATGATACTGAAATTTTTGCTAATTCTGCTGCGGTTCCTGCCTCCGGCATCTTCATTGGATTTTGTTGCATCTTGTCCTGCTTAAGGTTGCCGTGACTAACCTTCACTCAATTACGCGCTTTGTTTAGATTTTGGAAAGACGCATAACATTCGTACTTACATTGTCCCTACAAATTCATATTTGTTTACATTTTTGGCGAATATGTCGCTATTCAAATTTAAGTAACCAATAAGCGGTAAAGGTAGGTAACATTTGTGTTTGGTATGTATCGGTAGATACTTATTTTGGTTGTCAACACTGTCGATTCACTCTGTTCCCCATACTAGTTTAAACTGTATTCTGGTGAATAAAATAAATGTTAGTTCTTAGCATGATTTCTGGATAAAGAAATTGTTTGTAGCGTAATACGTTCAGTTTCGTTGTTTGCTCATGAGTAAAACCTGCTTGTTTGTGGGACTTCGATTTCAACACTAATGATAGGTTCTGGTATAACAACAGTTATCCAGATGGTATAATATATGCCTATGTTAATTTCCAGTCAGTCCTATTAAATAAATTTTCAGCCTGACTAGATAATACTATAGAAAAAAAGAAAATACATTTATTTAGGAAAGACTAAATACACACAATACACCAGATACATACTCCAGATAAAAACCAAAAAATAAAATAAAGATCAAATAAGTAAAGTTTGATGCAAGAAATTAGCAGGAAAGTGTTCCTCACGGCTGCACCAAAAGGTCCAGTTCAGCAAAAAATGCCAGGCAACTAGTGCCTGACGCTGGCAAAGGCTAATGAAACAATAGAAAAACACTGATTTACATTGATCCAGCACCCAATCACAAACACAGTCTAAAGGACTTTGAAGAAAATTCATAATTAATTAATAAATTATTAATATATGATTATAATAACCAGCCTGTATTGTCCCACTGCAGGGCAAAAGCCTCCCTTTCTTTTTCCACTCAATTAGAAAAGAAAGAAGGAAATGATACGTTTATGTGTGGTAAACATGACTCAAAAAAGAACATAAACAAAAAAAATATATATAAGAAAGGGTTGGGGGAAACGTGCGTCACATCCACGTAAAACGGCTATCGCTCAGCATTATGGTGCGACCATATGCAAGACAGAGCCCCAGCGCTTGTTTTCAGCGACAACCGGCGCCGACGTAATGACGTCGTCGTCAGCAAGCAATTATTAGGACGCTGTACCGGTACTGCGAACTTAAAGAAAAATAATATCGTTTAATTTAAATGTGATAGAATATACTAAACAGGAATATAAAAAAAGGAAATATACAAGCTATGAAAATATCATCTTCAATAAAAGTTTGAACCTGAGGGAATATGGACTAGACTATATCCAGGTTTGAATCAAAATAATTCAGCCTTAATAGACGGTTTTATTAACTGTACCATTACTTTCAGGAAACCTTTACACAAGAATTGGTGGGGAGTAAGAGACGAAGTCCTGAGTGAAGTAGCAGGAATAGAGGGCTGCATATTCTGCCACAGCACTGGATTCATCGGTGGCAATACCTCGAGAGAAGGTTCTTTCAAAATGGCTGTAGCTAGTTTAGAAGCTGAGGAATAATTATGTAAGTTTATAAAATAAATTTATTGCAATGACTGTAGCATTTTTAAAATGAAGTTCTACTAGTAACGCCATCTATTAGTTACAAATAATATGTAGATATCACGGAATAGAAAAAACAGTGGAAATGGCCTTTTTTTTTTTTTTTCGGGATGGGAAATCATCAAATGACCCCTTCCGCTCTGGGTGGAGCGGAAGGGAGTGTCAGACTCTTACTGACTAAAACCCACCCATGTTCCTTCCTTCGCCCTTTATGTTCCGGGGTAGCGGTAACCCTTTCGGACAATCCCCCTGCCCCGGCAGGCTTCGGCCCTGAGGGGCCCCTCGTTATGCTGACATCTCTTTGAGGCGCGCGTGGAACACTTACGCGCCGTCCGGCACGGGCCTGGTCCTGATCGGGCGGTGAGCTACCCATTGCTCTCCGCCCGCAGGCCCGCGCCTACGGTGGCCGGTAGTCTTCACTCGACTCCCGACGCCCGGGGCGTCTCCCGCGGCGGCTGGGACGGGAGGCTCTCTCCCTCATCCGTCCCGCCACCTCCTTCGCTAGCATGACTGCTTCGCAGAAGGAGGCGACTGCCTCCCACTCCCTCTCGCTCCGGACCATGGCTTGCACCAGGTCCGGGCGCGAGAGGCCGCCGCCGCTGCCGATCGCCTCTACGAGGACACGGCGGTGCTCCGCCCAAGCGGGGCAGACCTCCACCGTGTCCTCTGGGCGATCCTGGCAATGGTGACACCCGGGCGTTTCCTCCCGCCTGATGATGTGCAGGAACCTCCCGAAACTTCCGTGTCCGGTGAGGACCTGCGTCAGGCGGTAGGTGAGGGCGCCGTGGCGCCTCTAGCCACTCCTCAAAGAGGGGTCTTATCGCCGCTATCGCGGCGTGCCCTGCGCTGGGTTGCGACAGTCGCTCTTTCCATGTCGCCATGAGATCGAGCCGGAGGTCCGTCTGCACCGCAGCAATTTGCCGCGGGAGCGGACTTTCCCCCCGGCGTAGTGCCTCCGCGCGCCACTCATACAGGCGCGCGAGGACTATCGCCTCCAGATCCCATGGCGGCAGTCCGGCAAGGAGGCTTGCCGCCTCGCGCGAGATCGTGCGGTAGCCGCGGATGAGCCTTACGGCTACCACCTTCTGGGGCGCGTTCAGGTAGTGGGCGGCTCGCCGCCGCAGTGAACGCGCCCACACCGGGGCCCCGTATAGGGCCATGGACCGCACGACCCCCGCGTAAAGCCTCCGGCAGGAGGCGTTTGGCCCCCTCAGGTTGGGCAAGAGCCGCTTGAAGGCGGCCCCAGCCCGTTCCAGTTTGGGGGCGTGGAAATGCCCTTAGACTTCCTTAGTACGGGAACCAGTGTCGCCAAACTCATACACTTGCAAATTAAAATGAACATTTCAATACACAGAAAACGATGATATAATTGGCTACTAATTATAAATGCAACTTTGGCGAAAATTTTATTTATTGTTGTTCAAAATTAAATCTTATTACAACTCCTGAGTGTTGTTTTTATTTTACATGTCAAAATCAATGAAGTCCATTTTTCCATGTAACAATCAAATTCGAGCAATCCACAACGAGTTCAGCTACTCAACGCTAGAGGGCGCTGTAACCAATTTACTCTATTAGCACCCTAAAGCATTGAAATAGATGTCATATTCGTATGCACTTGTTATCTATTTTTCTACTCAGATGAGGACAAGATATCGATAATTTAATGTCGATGTTTGTACAATGTAATAATTAAAATCTTTTATCTTATGTAACGGACCAAAGTCCGATTAGTATAAAAGGTAAAATGGTTAAATGAAACGATAAATAGTGAATTTGAACTACCTATTTATTGTCCTTGAAATAAAACATATTTGTTTAATAATTGTCGGAATTGCGTTATCTTTTAAAATCTGTAGCCTATTTTTGAAGTTTGTAAATTATTTTCATAAAAATGCTTTGAACAGATTGTATGTACTTGATTTTGACGGCATCCAATTCTGTCTTCCCGCAGCTTCTATCCATTTCTCCTTGGTAAAAGGATCTTTGGGAAAACTGAAATATTTACGTACTTTATTAGTATTAATTATTTTTGAGGCCTACGTCCAGCTATGAATGAATGATTGGTTTATTTGTCAGAATATAAGCACTCAAACTCAAACCATTTATTTCAATTAATCGAGAAGAACGACAACGAGTATATAATATGTCATGGTAACGTGTAAGTTTCACTATATAAATACACATTTTATTATTTTATCGATACCGAACTATTTGAATGTGTCCCATCCCTAATCGAGTAGCGTCGAAGTTTCTAGAATGTATACGATGATATTCAAGACAGCGAGCAAGTTGATTTAGACTTTGAACAATGGACATAAGGTAGTTTTTAGTTCGCAACAAAGTAATAAATATGGTTTTGTCAATAAAAACAAATTTATTGAAATATATCATAGTTTTATACTTACCGGTGATACGATACACCTCCGCAAGATACATTTTTTGTCCTGCTATCGTTT
This sequence comes from Apamea monoglypha, assembly GCA_911387795.2. Classification (NCBI taxonomy): domain Eukaryota; kingdom Metazoa; phylum Arthropoda; class Insecta; order Lepidoptera; family Noctuidae; genus Apamea; species Apamea monoglypha. Next base: position 13,728,587 of record OU426936.1, read on the forward strand.
TTGCATGTAAAAATTGCACATTATGGCATATTTGTAATATTTTTCGTTACGTTGGAGACGTCATGTCACAGCAAGTAGCTAATCCCGACTGAGCCGGTGTTGCGGAGCTCCGCATAATTGTGACACACGCGCGATAGCCGCGTGGCACTTCCACTGTTTTTTCTATTCCGTGGTAGCTAAGTCTGAACGGTTGGAACGATCTGCGTTTGTAGCGCCATCTATTTTTTTAGAGATGATAACTCAAGTTACTAGAAACCGTAAATCAGAGTCAGGGTCAGGATGACTGGACCAAGAGCGATTTTTGAAGTTTGAGCAATACCAAGTTTTAGTACCAATTTGGTACTATTTGCTACCAGTGTTATAACTAGTTCATCTTTTCATTAAAATTTAGTACCTCATTGGTACTAAACTAGATGTCCTGTATCAATGAAACACTTGACTAAAAATCAATCGATTGTCAATTAATTTAGAAAATTGTATATTTTTATGCAGATGGATCGCGTAGGTGTGGTGCTGGTGCAGTAGGTCGGTGCTGGTCAATGTAGGCAGAATACTCGGTCTGTGGTAGTCATCAGGTAGATCAGCAGCGTACTTCCCACCTGAATGCGACCAAACGTTTTTGTAGACGATTTAATTTAAGACAGTTCTATACAGTTTAAATGAACAATTCAATGGAATATTGTCGAAGTCGATTATTAAAACCGTAACTGGCCTACTCTATGCTACTCAATGGCTCAAATGGCCAACCATGCCGAAAAAGAAATGTCTATAGACTTGGCTTGGCGGAGTGCGATGGAGTGGAGAGGGAAGAGAAAACTTGGGAAGAACGGAATCAATGAACGTCGCAAAAGTGCTTGGAAAGACACTTCATTTAAAGAAAGAAAGAAACATATTTTATTCTGCACAAACAAAACAAGAAACAAGAAGTGCAAGCAAGTTGTTGTATTTACAAGTACAACTCGAAATTATATAATCTGTAAGTACACGCCGTTTTAACGAGTAAATGTTTAGAAAAGTTGGAACTACCATTAGTAGTTATAGTTTATAATAATTCGTCGCACAGCAATCTTATTATTCGACGTTTCTTCTCTCAGTCAAGAAATATGCAGATGGGATTTCATTTTTTAGTTGTCTTGTGATTACTATAACCTATTTTACCGCTTTTTCCTGAATATAACCTATAGTGAAACCTCGTTTGCCATTTTGTCGAACGTCCGTTGTCTGATTTGGAACATGCATAACTGGGTAAAATACAATTTACGGTTCTTGGTAGTATAGCCTAGT